>JAMPIV010011073.1:180000-492306 GCA_024509875.1 Oreohelix idahoensis | reverse complement strand
GGAATGGACCTTAAATTACAAGGCAGCCATTGTTCCAGGAATGTCAGGGGTGAAAGAAGCAAAGGTACACAGAACAAACACATGGAGAAGAGAACTGGAGACGGACGTGAACAGACCTGAAGCTGATGGCATGGGATAAGAAGATTTGGCAAATGTTTATTGAAGGCCATTGCTTCTTGGGGAGTTGAAGGATGATGATGCATCTACTTGATTTGCCTCTTTGTCTCCTATTGCATTTCTTTGTATACATATACGTGTTATCGGGGCCCAAAAAAGGGAACAAAGCATAGTTACATGTGTAACCTCCTGGTATTTAGTAGAAAGTGACTAAGGAGGGTTGGGAAAGGGACAGGTTACTCTGTCCTCTATAAATTTTAATCCAGCAAAACTTCAAGAAATATAGATTAACCACTCAGCCATCTAAAACAGAACAAGATAGTTTAGTAAGGAAGCTTGCTTACTTACTTAGTTGTTCCTCTTCTTCCGTGAGGTGTAGAGGTTTGGAAGAGAGACCTCCATACTATCCTATCAGCTGTCTTCCTCCTGGCCTGGTTCCAATCTAGTTCTCGGTCTTTCAAAGATTGTCTAATGTCCTCCCAGCAGACTCGGGGCCGTCTGGATCTTTCTCATGCTTGTCATGGTAGCTGATCTTCTCCCATTCTGCAGACATGGCCAAACCATCTTAGCTTTAGTAGGGAGGCATAAGAGAAAGCCAAGAGGAATCTGAGTTGCTGTCTCATTTTTTTTTTCTTTTAGGAAAATCTCCAGATTTGGAACTGCAGTGGTAGTACACTAAACTGCACATGTGGCTGCAAAAATGTAGAACTAAAATTTACATCCTGGGACTGCAACTGAATGTGGAAAGGAAAAAAAGGATGGGAGGAGTAGGTGCTGATGTTGACCTGGACACACATTGAGAAAACCAGTTGATTGCATTACAAGGCAGTCCCATTTCTGGAATCCTCAGGATAAGAGGAAATAGAGGGAGACCCCAAAAAATTTAGAAAACCAGAGACAGACATGAAGGGGTTAAAGACAAACATGAAGGGGTTAAAGACATTGAAAGTCCTAGAATAGGTGGTACAGGACAGGAAAGTTTGTCATGTGTATATTGAAGGTATGTGCTCCACACGGAACTGAACAGCAATGGTGTAGCAAAAGGTTTTCCTAGTGTGATGATAGTGGTAGAGAAGAAGTAGAATCTCTCTCCAGAAAGGATGAAGTTCCAGTGCCCGAGACGTACACTGGTATCACAATTGAGTTACGGCTGTGAATACTCTGAGCTGGACAATAGATATAGGCTTCAGAAGTATACAGTGCCACTTTCGCTATAGTAACCCTATGTGATAATATAATTAAATTAGAAAAAGTAACTCAAAATTTAACAGTTAAAAATTTACCAAGTCAAATGAGTACAATTTCATAATTTATTATGTACATCTATATATTCTTGTAATGAGAAATGGGTGTTGGAAGATGGTAAACTGTATGATTATTTATAGTTACAAATTAAAATAAATAATAGTAAAAAAATCTTGGATGAATCTTCCAATGAATTTAGAACAGTCTGTCACAGTATAATTTTTATATATCTTGCTATCTAGTCTCTAGCTGTTATCATCATCGACAGTCGTTTTAGAAACTGCTCACAGGATTTGTTGGATTGAATAACACATAAACTCATCTGGTATTTGTTCGAGGTTCCTGAGACACACTTGAATCAATAGACTGTCCTTCAGCCCGCTCTATAACTACGGGGGACTAAGGTGTTGAAGATTGGTTGACCTCTAGGCTTCAGTTAGCAGGATCAACGGTCCTCAAGTCTTTAGTTAAACTCGAACATGAGCTTGATCAGGAATGATCATAAAACTCGATCATTAAAAACCCTCTTAGGATCAATAAGCTCACGGTGCGGCTGTATTGGTTGAAGTTAATCTGCCCTGCATGCAGGGTAAAAAAAGAACTTTTCTTGCAGATACTGTCTTCCAGTTTCTCACTCTGGCTTCTGGATTTGGTGTGTGTGATTTTCAACGCGCCGCTCTGTCCTTATATTTGGGCATCTCTCCCGTACGAGAAAGCACCTCTTGAAGTCCCATAAGATTTTCGTTTTATCTCCTGGTTTGAGGCGATCTGTGCTTTTTCTGTACTTGTTTTCTCTTCTTTTCACTACACACTTATATCCTTCCTTCTTTCCTAGGTATCCTTTCATTTTCCTCATATGAGGCTTTCATTCTATCTAAGTTTTATCAAAATCCGTTTAGGCATGTAGTTATAATAAATTTTTAAAGATTATTAGCTAACTTTTAGCAGATGTGATGACGATGAAAAATGTTAATTATTTTTAAAACTATTTATATTTGAATAATATCCTTTTGGATATCATTTATAGTCTATCTCCTTTGGTGAATGATTATTATTATTTAAATGTATTCCAACCAGGCGTTCTCTTGTAGCTTTAAATTTTCTTTCCTGTAAATGCAAACTTTTAAAGTCGGCCATTCCTATAATCGCTATTTCCTACTTTCTTCAATACCGTCCGGCTAAACGTACTTCACATTTTTCCGCCTTCTTCAAACTTCAAAGCAAGACCGCCGCGTTGTCCTTGCGCTATGTGTGTGTGTGCGTGTCGCGCTACACATTTTTTCACAAACAAAGCAAGTGGTACCAAATCTCGCTACAAATGGTGATGATTTATGTGCTGGTGTCAATACTGATGGTGCTGTCAATCCCCAAGTATATAAATATAAAAACTCTGGTATCAATACTGATGGTGCTGTCAATCCCCAAGTATATAAATATAAAAACTCAAATACAGTAGAACGTCAATTATCCGAATGTCAATGATCAGAGCCACCAGCGCTGCCAAAAAATAATGTACATGATCTACTTTTAGTGCACTAATTGTTATGCTGAAGAATTACAAAAGTGAGCCCACTCATGCGTAGACCTTCAGTGCCCTAAAAGCTGCAATCACATGGTGTGAGCGACAGTCTGAATACAGTTCTACAGAGACAAGGGAAGGAATTATAGTGAAAAGCTATTTTTGTTATTATTAATTATGAGATTTCAATGAAAATGCACATACTTAACCTAAATCAATCATAGATACGCATAATGAAAAGTTTAATGGTATTGCATCATTGGTTGCCATGGATATGTTGGCCATATTGAATTATATTGTTCTATTTCAATTTGCTACGGTATTTTATTTATTAATCTATCAATACCAAATTTAAACAATGTTTATCATTACATTTAAAAACTTTTGTCACATTGGATTTTTTTTATAACGTTAATTAGATCCTGAGACATAGAACTTTAAAATTTGTATTTACAAATAGTAACAATTGTTTCAAAATTTTGCAAAATTACTTGCAATAAATCAAAATTTTGATAAGATATCAAAAATCGGATCACACTCATCAACATCATGTTCCTTTGCTCTCATTATGGAGCATAGAACAACCTCTGCCGCTGGTCCGCCTACACAAAGTACTGGCATAATTTTGTAGCAGTAGTAGTTTCTGTGACAATTTGTCATGATGTGTTTGCCAGCTCCATGGACAACCTCATATTAGTCGTATACAGCTGCCATATTCTTTCTTCCAGTAACACAATAAATAAAGCCAGAACTGCCATTGCAAATCTAAACAACATTTGGAAATCTTCTCACTATAGCACAAACACCAAATTAAGATTATACGAGAACTGCATACTTTCTGTACTTTTGTCTGGCACAGAGTGCTTGAGTGTAACATAAAAGGAAATGTCCAAATCTAAACATTTGGAAATCTTCTCACTATAGCACAAACACCAAATTAAGATTATACGAGAACTGCATACTTTCTGTACTTTTGTATGGCACAGAGTGCTTGAGTGTAACATAAAAGGAAATGTCCAAATTATCCTCATTCCACACAACCTGCCTAAGAAAAATCTTCCAATTTTTGGGCCAAATACCATTTCCAACCAGGAACTGCTTGCATGGTGCAGTCAAAAAGGCATGCACACCATCATTGCAGGCAGATGCTGGAACTGGGTTGGCCATGTCCTCAGAAGGAACACTGACACCATCACCAGAACTGTTATGCTATAGACCCCAGAAGGATGGCCAAAGAGAGTCAGACCAAAGACAACCTGGCGGAGAACAGTGGAGGCTGAGATGCAAAGCATAAACTAGAGTTTGCGGCATGGAACGAAGGATGGCCACCGACTGAGCAAAGTGGGGACAGTTTGTTGCTACCCTACAAGATACCACTAGGCGTGATGGCCACTGACTGTTTTGTCAGTCGGGCTAAGAATCCAAGTAGAAGAAGATACTCCTGTGTTTCTTCAGAGACATAGGAACTACAAATTGCCATGGAAACCACTGCTGCAAGAGAATGTGAAAGCTTGGTACAGGCTTCCTGCAAGGCAACCAGCTGCATGGGCCTAACACCATATTCCCAATATGCCTCAATGGGCGTGTAACGGGTTCCGAATTTCAGTAATGAAATCTAAAAATTCTCTTAGACAATAATTGTATTGACGTGTCCGTGATGATACAATGATCCCATTTTCTACAATCTTGTGTGGCCATCTTCCTTAGGACATCCTAATACAATGTTTAGCATCCGGAGCAACCTTTACTTTTAGTCTTGTAGAAAATGATCTCGGTCAGCTCAACAAAGAAACTGCCTTGAATACAAACAACTATAATCTAAGTATGTCAATGTACACGAATCTTCTTTGTCCATATTTTATATTAAAACATATGCATAGTTTCTCGCTGTGATGATCAGTCAACACCTGAGAATTCTTTCGCGTTTTTTCTCTGCACACACAGTTCGGGCCAACTTATTACTTGTCTGATACGAACAGTAAATTTACACATTTGAGTAAATGGTAAAAGTAGTACCACGGCAGGTACTGCCGTAGAGGGGTGTAGTGTTAAGGACTTCAAAATACTAGTTTCAGTTTTATGAGGTGGGGTGACATATTGTCTTCCACACCGCCTTTGCCTTCCCTAACCCATGAACAGAGTCAGTGGTCCATTTACTGTTGGATAGACAGGAGCTGGACACTTTTTAAAACCCGGAACCTGGTAATTTTTGCCGCAAGTGCAGTAATCACTCTGCCAATCGGACGTACACAGTTGAGTACAACAATGTTTCCAGGTTTTAGGTAGTCCGTTTGAAACAATTATACAATATGTCGCTGTTTTGCAACCAAAATGTTGCATGAATTAATAAATACATATTCTAAATTTTTTTTAAAGGGAGGGCTGTCAATTCCTTGAAGTATCTCGTAGCAATCGGCAAAGCTGCTATCTCTGTGAACAAGTTTTCTATGTCAATGAAAATTAAAGGCCAATAAAGCAATCATCTGCTGTGTGCTACGAAAGAACTTCGAGTATGTCCATCAAAAATGTTGCCAAGAGTTTTGATATTTGTTGTGGGAAAACAAAAATCAAACCCAAGGGTAAAACTGACTGAACATAATGTTGACTGAATTGGGACATTATTTATTACCATGTTTTGCCCAAATGTATGGCTTTCCGCTGTGAACCTTTTCTGACCCAAAAACTTTATACTTAAAAGCAATGAGTCTTTGGATTGTGAAATACCGTTTTAAGGATTCCCCCAAAAGAACGTTTGGGAAACACTGTATAATGTTACAGACGTTAACATCACCTTCGGTTTGGAAAATCGAATTGATAGCGCAATAAAATAGGAAAACTACGCAGGGTCTGATTGCTGCAGATAAAGCAAATTGATATCACAATTGATCGTGAATAATTGGTTTTTTTTAGTGCCGTTTCCTCCGGTTCGAAGTCACGCGCGTCTCTTGTAGATTATATTAATAGCATCAGAGTAGAGAGTGCATTTAAGATGAATCAATTTTTTTTAATGACCAAGGAGAGACTCCGTGTCATTTTTGCGCTCAGAATAGCTATTACGAGGGTTTCCAGCCATTTTGTACTTTCATGAAGAAAGGTATTAAAGACTTTGTACTGTGTCTATTTTCATTAACTTAATGACAAAGAATTTACAGCTTTCAATATAGAGGCGATATATTAAGTAAATCTCTTCTTAATGTTATTGTAACTCAATCGATCTTTAAAGCACTAGTAATTTTACGGAGACGAGTTATACTACAGCATTCTGTGTCTCGGATATGCTAACGTTTGAAAATCCAATAATGGCAAGTCATTGGGCTAAACTACTACAATAATTCACCCTAAAAGTCTCAGCATAATTGAATTAGCGATTACTTCCTCGTTAACCTTCAGTGAATCTGTTAGAATTCAAAAGTTCAACCATCGCCTAATGTATGAACAAGAGTTCTTAAATGGAAATGTACCCTAATATCATCAAAATAATTTGGCCCAGATTAAAATAACAGATATTCCAAAGTTTCAAGCATGTTAGTGTCTGCCGAAATCGCACAGACATTAGGGGCATTAACTGTATGGATAGGGTTCAGTATAAGTTCTTTTGGCATCTGTAGCAATGTCTTGAACATTATCATTTTTGCCAGACAGGGACTGCAAGACAGAACGAGCACCAGCCTTCTAGCTCTTGCAGTTTCAGATCTAGGATCCATGCTCACACAGGCGTGGAGCACACTCTGCTACACGCCATCGTTCGTGTCCCTGGACCTTCCGTTTATGCCGCAGGAGACACAGTACCTAATAGCTGGATGGCCACGTCTCGTGTTTACTCGCGTGACTACGTGGATCACTGCCTACATGAGTTTAGAGAAGTGTCTTTGCGTGGTGACACCTTTGAAAGTCAAGAACTTATTTACCCGCAGACGAACAATAATTTTTATCGTTGTTCTGTATCTAATTATGTGTGCTAGCATGGCTCCAGTCTATTACACAACACGATTTAGCTGGCTTCTGAGCGGGGACAGCAATAAAACTCTGCTGGGCGTCACATTTGCCGAAAATCGAAACGATTTCGAAATCGGTTCTTTCTATATTAATAACATAATGCCCACAATCGCGTTCTTTGCTATCACAGCATGTACTATTGTCCTAGTTACTGAACTCAAACGACGGGTACAATGGCGGGAAAGCTCAACAATTTCTGCCCAATCTGATACTCTTTCTAACAGAGACGCTAAACTAGTCAAGATGGTAGCTTCAATATCAATATTATTCATTCTGTGCTATACACCAGGAACTGTTCTATTCGTATGGATACTGCTGGATTCGGACTTGAGAATTGACGGCGAGGAAAGAAACCTGTTTTTATTATTCCATTCCTGTCTGTACATTGTAGAAGCCATTAATGCCA
Organism: Oreohelix idahoensis; assembly: GCA_024509875.1. Lineage (NCBI taxonomy): Eukaryota > Metazoa > Mollusca > Gastropoda > Stylommatophora > Oreohelicidae > Oreohelix > Oreohelix idahoensis. The sequence goes on along the minus strand of JAMPIV010011073.1, from coordinate 485,023 downwards.
GCATCACTCTGTTTATTTATCTAAGTATGAGCTCTAAATTTTGGCAAGTGTTTGTAGAAACTTTTTCGATCCTGAAGAAATACTCTAACAAAACAAACCAAACAAAGAAATTGATCCCCACAAACGGCTAGTTAAAAGAAATATAGCGATTAGAGATAGAAAATTAACAGTAGCGCATGGGTGAATTTGAGCAATTGGTAAGTAACAAAATAGTAACAACAACAACTAAAGTAATAAAAAAATACACGTAAAAACGATGTTTATATTTTGGGAAAAAACATATGACGTCACGCAAAGTTTTTCTATTTTAAACCCCTCCTTCCTATTTTCACATTTCGTCACAAAAACCCCCCCCCCCCCCCCCCCCCTTTTCTTATTTGACGTCACAAATCTCTTAAACCTCCCTCCCCTACCTCAAAAAACGTTTTTTTTAAATACTGAAAAGAAAAAAAATGTAATCGAATGTAAATTAGTTATATAGTACAGACAAAACAACAATCTCTCAATTAAAATAATGTTTAATTACTCAGACATTTACAATAACTGCTTTGATGGTCAAATGTTGTTAAACTTAGTTTTAAAAAAATTGTTATCGCTCATTCTAGTTAAATTTAATTTCAAACAATAAAACGTATATAAAATATAAATCAGACATATAAATAACTTCAGTTTTTAATTATGTTAAAGTTTTATAAAATAATTTTAAACTTGAGAGAAAATCCACAATAATTAAAGAGTTTAAAAATACTCTTTACCAATAATAATTTATTTCCGTTATCATTATCACATGGCAAAGTCAGATGTCCCTCCATTGAAGAAACTAGAAGTGCATTCGTTTCCAGATCAACATCTTTTATTGAATATGTGTATTTTATATTAATAAAGAACAATATAATTAAAAACAATCGAAACGAGTTAAAAGTTATAACCATTATTCGATATTTCAGCTGAGATTATAATCTTATTATAAGTCGTCTACGAAGCAGTTGTTAACTATTACAGATAAAAGTAGACTATGAGGATGAACAGTGTGCGATTGGCAGACGGTTTAGAGCGATGGCCTCTCGCGACAAAGGTACCGTGTTGAGTTATGGAAGGCAAAGGCAGTGAAGAAGAGACCTGGTCACCCCTGCCTCTTGAAGCTGGACCTAGTATAGTCAACTATTTGCTATGAGACTATCCTGACCTTTTTTATGAGGATGGAGGTCACAACTTCTTCTGTCATCATTTTTGAAAGAAGCGATCCTCACTGGTATTTTTGTGTGTAACGTCACATCTCTTTCCCCTATTAATGTTACACTTCGTCACACAATTTTAGACCCCCCTCTCACTCACTGCATGACGTCAGATGTGGACGACCCATAATGATGATTCGCTTTAAAGGTCACTTAAAAATATATTAGACAATAAGATATATCTTCATCTTCAAGTACTGTACCGGTTGGCGTAGACGATGATGTCGCTCCACAACTTCTTGTCTCTAGTACTATTTATCATTTCTGTTGCTGACTTCTTTCCATGCCCCGATGTCAAACTGTCCAGTATTTGCTCTCTTTGTCTTCCACTACCTCTGTTTCCTTGAATCTTCCCTGTTGTTACCAAGTATTCCAGCTTTATTATTCTCATAAAATACCCACAGATAGTGGACTGCTTCGTGCTAGCTACATTGACCTCTTTCAGCCCATCCTCATCTCTGCAGCCTCTAGTGATTTTCCTGTTTGTTTACTAACTGTCCATGACTCACTCCCGTGTGTCAGGATTGGTTCTCGAAAACTATTTTTCTTACTTCGAATGACAAAGAACCGTTACTTTTTTTTTTTTTTTTTTTGGTTCGGTTTTTGCCTTCTTCTGGCGAGGCGCGTTCCTTTCAACCTATTTCGTTATACCAGAGTCCATTTACCATCCCTGTCACGGGATTGCCTCCCCCTGCTTTGCAGTAGTGGTCCACTAATGGTCACAACGCAAGCGTATCTAAAAGTAGGTCGTGCAAGGTATCTATCTTCGCGCAAGATTACTCTTGGCGAAGATGTAGATAGAAGATGAATGGTTTTTCTACCTTAGGGGAGCCTTCACAAGATATTCCCAGAAGTCAAGAACAAACGCTGCTTAAGGGCTGAGCAAATTTGTTAACTTATTATCTGGCCGGTCGCCTTTTGTGAAGAGTTTATGCAATGGTTCTAGCCCGTCAAGCCCCCAGTTGGAGTAATCCAACGAATGCCCTCTTATAAGTAATGGCTCTCTCTCTCTCTCTCTCTCTCTCTCTCTATATATATATATATATATATATATATATATATATATATATATATATATATATATATATAAAGAAAAACTGGCTCATACGTTTGCTTTCGTACACATAAACTGAATCAACTATTATTGTTTAGTTTAAAATAACATACAACAAATTTAATAGTCAACTAGTTCAACAAGTTAAAGTAAGGATTAAATGGGGTGAAAGTTATATTACATTTTTCCTCATTGAGGTTTTGGTAGGGCGTTAATAATGTCCGTATTTTTGCTGTAGCCTGTTACACACAACTTAGCTCCAGATGAGTCCTGCAGCTGTGGTTTCCGTCACTTCTTTTTGGTGATGAGTACACTTCTCCACATAATTCGTCCACTGTAGGCGGTTGGTGGTGATACTCTTCTCTCACACTAGTGGCGTAGGAACTTAAGTCTTGTAACCACGAACTGTGACAAATAGACATAAACAAATGCCTTCTGATGAGTACATTTGTTCTCCGCAAACTAACAGGCTCATTTTCATGCGCGCCACCCACAAATGTCAACCTCTCAGAAGAATTAAATTCCCGAGCACGCAATGTAACTCAGGGAATATGATGAAAATTCACCAACCAATATCCCTCTTGGTGTCAACTAGGAAATTGCGCCTGGAGTGCAGGAATAATGATTTGCCTGAATTACAATTAAAAAGGTATATAAATCTCACAACATGATTCTATACACTTTAGGCACATGTGATGTAATCATCACTCGTCACTACTCCAGTCGGAGTCTGGAGTCTCTCTGCTGTCGGGTTTCCCGCACGACTAGTCAGAAACAATCACCAGCTCTTGCTGTAGTGGTTCATGAGTATACTATTTTCATATTTTGAGGTTGCCAGCCTCATATATAACCACTTAGCAAGAAACCTGTAGAATTTACCTTAGTAAATAAATTGTTTACATTTACCCAAAAATTTTGGGAATATACACTTCTCCTGGCACAGATTAGAATGGACCCACAGCCCTTTAGTTAGATGCTGTTCGAATCACTTAGGTCTGGAAATATAAGTTAATTCCTCTGACGGCTGGTGTTCTGCAAATTCCTGACCTGGGAAAACTGTTGTATAATTCCTATTATGACTTGGTCTGGGAAATATGAGTTAATTCCTCTGACGGCTGGTGTTCTGTGAATTCCTGGCCTGTGAAAACTGTTGGTATAATTCCTCTTATGACTGGGGCTGGGAAATATGAGTTAATTCCTTTGACGGCTGCTGTTCTAGGAATCCTGCCTGGGAAAACTTTTGTTAAAATTCCTCTCTAATAAAATTCCCAAGTTTCCAGTCTTGTATTAAAATGGCGGGTTTACTTGTGAATTCCAGAGTTGCCCAATACTCGATCTGGTACTTATAGTTGTGGAATTGTAAGTCATATCCTCTTTCTTCTGGCTTGTAGGAGGTGTTTAGTTGGCGCTGCGATGCAGTCTGTCTATGTGCTGTGACTCTGAGTTTGTTGGATGATACCTCTCATTTTCCAAGTTCACATCCAGCTGGATTTCCTGCTGAATGTTCCAATTAATTCATTGTAGATTCTGGCGAACCAATCAAATCTATCTAGCACTGTTTGGGTGGGGAAGTTTATCATTACCCATCCCACGCGTATTTGAAAATATTAAATTTAATATACACGCGTGGGCTCTTACAACAGTTATGTCATATCGTTACCTAAGACTTCCGGCGCACGTCTGTTTATCACAATATTGTGACCGTGTTTTCCTGGCGTAATGTTTTCCGCCCAGATGTCTATTCCGACAGATTATCTAATTATCCCCTTTATCTGCGTGCCTCCGCCAGACATATCTGATCAGACAGTGTTGTCTTCTTTCATCCTACGCACAATAAAGCTTGTGTCAACATGATCAACAGCTTTCGAATGGGGTCAGCCGTTGGACCGACACGTTTCCACAGGTGGTCATACGGATTCAAAGAGTTAAGCGGGTGACCGGTCTGACTGGGTATTGTTACGATAATACCACAGTTCAGCTGGCGGAACGTAAATACGGCTGAGTAGTGGTAAACAATAAGATACGCATAACTGCTGTAGCAAATACTGCCATAGGGGAGTGGCGTGTTAGAGACTTCACCATGCTGTGTCGAGCATAGAGCAAAATAGTGAAATTGACGAATGAAAAGGCATGATTTATGCCAAATAAAAGCGATGAGTGAGAAAAATGATGAACAAGAAATGGTACTGCCGGAGGGCTGAAGGTGTGAAAGATCACACAAAAGAGCATGTTCAGACGTTTTGTCACAATCCCCCAAAAAATGTCAACTCTATTAACTGCTAACCCGATCAGCGTTGATAGATACTAAGTCCTGAAAAGGACCAACATTATCTATCTGCTAGCATAAAGCCCTAAAAAGGACTCGCCAGCTACGCCAACGCCCGAGCTGTGTGGTGTGAATTTGTTTAAGGCATTAAGAACCGTTGCATAAAATACTCTTCATTTTATAGAATGCTGTTGACCTATTTTGCTCTTCACTTCTGAGATGCATTTTCCAACCGTTGCTATTAATGTGTCTAGGTATTTGAATCTAGTGACCTGTTTTATTTCATTTACTTAAATAGTGCATTCTGGGAATTCTTTTAATGGAAACGACTATTACCTCTGTCTTTTTTCTATTAAGGCTAAGGCTATTAGTTTCACTTTTGCCACTATTGTGGCAATCATTTCCTGCAGCTCCTTTTCAATTGTTGCTATTAAGACTATATCATTAGCTTATCTCAAGTTCATCTCATCTCATAATCGGAACCTCTTCTACCCCGTGAAACGAGGTGTAGAGGGGACCCAAGTGCACAAGGCCCATGGGCAGGACATGTAATCAAAATGACTTGGCAAACAGGTGATTAGCCCATTGTGCGCTTATCTCAAGTTGCTTATATTAATCCCTGACATGTCATCTATGGATCTCATTATACTTCCACTGCACGGATTGAACAGATCCGGTGACAGCACACATCCCTGTTTGATATTTGTATCTGCTGAAACGTTCCTCTTTGGCTGCTAATTCTTATAGCTGCTGTTTATTGCCGTGGAGGTCGTAAGGAGTCAGCCCCTCAAACTTGCAAAGGTGCAACAGGTCATCACCTGGATGCCTTAAAAAAAATAGATTACAGGAAACGACAGAGAGAAAACCGGACTGATCTTAAAGGTGACGAACTGGCACAAATTACGGACGACAATTTATGGATCATGGAACATTAGGTGTATTAACGGCAAAGAAGAGGAGCTGGTGGAGGAGATGAGGAAAGCAAAATTAGAAATCCTGGCACTGATGGAAACGATGAAAATGGGACAAGAAGTTATGGATCTCGACATCGACATACTGCTGTAAGGTGGAGTCCCCCACAACCGAAAGAGATACAGGAGGTGTGTGTCGTACTGTGGCTACAAACAAAACAGATGGCATCAAAGGATGTAACTTTGTCAGAGCGCATTATGGTGGTAAAGCTGAAAGAAGGAGAAACATAGTCAACATTGTCATTATGCATGGACCAAATAAAGATTGAGCGAGCAACAGTCAAAGAAAAGTTTGTCGAGCTGCTCCAAAAGACATAGGACGTCTGGCTGGATGAACTTATCCTCCTTCGAGATTTCAATGCCAGAGTTGGAAATTACCATGATAGATGTAGTGGAGTTATCGGAAGCTATGGAGAAGACACACTAGATGACAATGGAAAGCAACTCCTTAGACTCTGCACTGAACAAAATATTGTCATTACGAACACAAAGTTCCCCCATAAGCGAATACATACATACAACAAATATGAACCAACTTAGAATGAGAAATCAGTAATCGACTATGCCATTGTTAGGAAGAGAAGGAACAAGTCTGTCTTACCTGCTCTGCAGCAGAGGTCCAACAATGGCCAAGCGATGGGTAAAAGGGTGAGGGTCTTTAAAGGTATCAACCTTCGCTCAAGATTACTCTTGCCAGAGATGTTGCATTGAAGAATGATGCTTCTATTTCAGGGAGCCTCACAGGAATTTATAGAAAAGCGTGTATAACAACTTAGATCATCTAAGCTGTTATGAACGTATTGTTCTCCGCTTCTTCTGTGAGGAAAGGTTTCGACGCGTATTGTAGGAGCCCTCAGCTGGAGGTGATTTAGCAAAATATCAATTTTATAGCTCTATGGCTATGAATGTTGGTTTCAACTGAGTCAAATGTGTACAAATTCACTCAATAATGATTAATTAAACTATGGATTTATATTTACATATGTCGTAGATTTTTGAAAGGTATTTATGATCGATTTTGGTCCCGTCTGAATAGAACTAGAACAGGTGATAACTCAGTGAGAGATAAGGTACAGAAAATAGATTTCACGAGTGAAATGGTGAAATGTAGAGTCTGTCCCTGGATTTGAGAAGATACTCTAGTCCAGCCTATCTCTACAACAGAAATTTGTTGATCAAACAGTCTACTTTCTAGATATATTAATATATATATATACATATCAACCACTCACATACACCCACACACACAGATAATTGACGACAATTAGACGCACAAACGTGAAAACTATATTAAATGGAGTAGGGATATTGGGACAAGCTGACTGTCGTGGAATATTCTAATCCACATATATAAATTAAAAGGTAAATGTAAAGCCTAACAAATAAATTCTATAAAAGGAAGAAGAATGGTAAAGAACAGTGCGGTCACAATGACAGTACTCGAAATCCCCTTTATTTTATGCTTCGTCTGCAAATTGTAGCGTTTCCACAACACATTAAAACGGGTATTGCATTTCTAAGAAAAACATTGAGAGGCACACTGCGTAATGACCTAAATTAATCCTAACATTAATTATACTACGTTACCAAAACGAACGAACAGATGGACTAAAGGATAGAGAGAAGGGAGAGGCAGAAAGCCGAACACGTGCAACACTAAACACGCGTCGCGCGATACACAATTGCTGCCATCACGCGTGTAAGGCCACATGCACTAACTTTATTTCAAATCGACAGTGATAAAATTCACTACCCTTCCCAGAGTTAGGTTTTAAAATCCTGAAAAACGCTTATTAGAAAAGATAACATTAGATGGGTTTACGTTTGAAAACATTACAGTACCCAGACAGCACATCTTCGAAACAGGAGGTAGAAGAAATTGCATATTTTGAACGCAGCCACGTAGCTCTTTTAAATTTGTATATTTGGGTTCCTTAGGGCTTGCTGACAAAGAATATGTAAAACGTTACGCAAATAGTCTAGGAATTACCAAATTATAACCAAAATAAAATAGTGGGGATGCCTGACAGCATGAAATCATTTCTGCTCATAAAATTTTTTTTTTAACGTGTTTGAAAAAAAAACCTTACGTACGGAAATAGCCTACCATGTTAACTCCAAATTGATTGGAGCGCAACAAATATAAGACTAAACACGATTGGTCGGACTATAAATACTATCTTTCGTTGTCAGGGGAAACGGGAGTAGGAGTATTTTTTGAAAAGATGTGTGGACAGGGTTTCATTGGTTAGAGCTGCGAATATACACAATTCAGAGCGTTAGTTCGAGACCACTAGTTCAAATAAGCTTGATGAAGCAACAGTGCGTTGAAGCCAGCTCATATTTTTGCTAAATAAAAGCCTGGAACATAAGCAGATGGGAATTTGTGCCAGTATTTGTGCCAGAATTCATTGCTAGTCAACGTAGCTGTGTATTTCCATGAATTGTGGTAAGCTTGATATATTCAATATCTTTTAATGAAAATTGAATGTAAATTGTTAATTTATGCCTATATATATGTGTAGTTCAGTAGCAAACATGATGTAAAGCCTATAATGCTCCAGCCTGAACAGAAGGTGTCGGAGGAAAGTAAAACTGCATGGAATGGCCAAACAGTACACTGACACCTAGATTATTGATTAGACAGAAATAATGCTGGAATTGCAGAGGCGTAGTAACCATTAGGGAGGGAAATACTGGTATAAAGTATTTCAGATGAAGCTGACAGTTGGCCTAACGCTCTGAACTCAATGTTTGTGATGTATTGTGCTCAGTGTAGAACTAGAGTATCAATTAGTTATGAAGTAGAAGGTACATCCTTCTTGTTTTCAGGGACTGTGGTCTTAACGTTATTGAGCAGCACCTGGTCAGAGCTTTGCTGAATCCAGAGTCGGACAGCATACTCCTTGGTCCATTTAGCTATCAGTGAGGTGTCTCCAGAGCACAGGGGAGAAATCGAGCAGAGGAGTCTTTTCCTGCCGCCATCACGCAAGATAAGCTGATGTGGCCAGCTGAGCTCAACATTATGTACCCCCATCTTAAAATGACATTGTAAAAATAACATTAAGAGGGGAATTAAATTGTTTTAATATCAGGAACTGAGAACATCTCCAATACTAGTTCCAATAAAGACAAACTATTGAAGTCATGATGACAAATACCAACAGAGCTTGAACAAAACAAAACCAGTATTACCTCATATTACTACTACACAACTGACACACATAGGATACTTTTAATAATATATGTCACTACAATATTCATATTGATAAATTCTGTACATATAACTTGTAATTAAAATTGATTGTGATTCCTGGTTCCCTTTGTATTTGAATCAGGACACATATACCTTCATGACAGCACTGAATACATATTGTTATTTGAAAAGTTATCAGTGACTCCTTTAAGATATCCTCGTAGAGTGTTTTATGTATGTGAGTGTCACAGTGTTGTCAAGTGTAGTGGAATAAATTAAATTGTTTATCTGTCTGTTGTTGTTTTGACTTACACTTCATCATACACATACCCTAGACATATAACGTAGTCATCACACTATTCCAGAATAATTCTGACTGAGGTATACATATGTGGCAGCAAGTAAGGTTATATATAATACACTACTCTTATTAGATATATATACCTTCACAGCTGATCTCAGTCAGTACACTAAGTCCCCTATAAATATTTATAACATCCCACTTTACCACATATATTGGGGTCTCGCTCTTGGGATTTTGAATCTTTACCTATTAAAAATAGTGGGGGTAATTCACTTCAGGGAATATAAGAATTAAAAGGTATCCTTGGGTGGAATTAAATAAGGTTGAGCTCACGGTGCCTGTGTTGTCCATTAGATATATATTTAGAGATTGAATTGTTGGTTAGACATTGTATAAATTTACCTGATAGACAATGGCGGACCTGGCCAAATTTCGATCTGCTGCTGTTCAGACTGCAAAAGAGTTAGGATTAGATGGGCAAGTTATGGTTGCCTATGTCACTACGGAATGTGACAAATTTATTGAACGCGAAGAAAGAAGGTTTGAAGCCGAAAGAAAGTTAGAGGCTGAAAAAGAAATTAAGAGGTTGCAGATTGAGGCTGACAAAGAGGCTAAAGCATTGGAAGCCGAGGAAAGAAGACAGGCTGCAGAAAGGGAAGAGAAGAAATTAGCTGCAGAAAGGGAAGACAAGAGATTAGCTGCAGAAAGGGAAGCAGAAGATAAGAGATTACAAAGGGAACATGAGTTACGACTAAGGGAGTTTGAGTTTCAGGGCCATGCTCCTGAAAATGGTGCCAGTCCCTTTGCCTCTGATGCCACTGCTAGCCAAGGAGCCTCAACCTCAGCTATGAATTTCCATTTAGACCATTTTGTTGAGAAAGACGATGATATAGAGAGCTACCTAAATAGGTATGAACTATTAGCTACCACGTATGGGTTAGAGAGAGAAAGGTGGAGCTTAAAGTTATCTCAAGGACTTCGTGGGGCAGCTTATGAGGTTTTTGCAAAAATGAGCAGAGGTGATCAGGAAAATTATGACATGCTAAAGCAGGCTCTTTTGTTAAGATATGAAAAGAATGCAGAATTTTATAGGAAAAAATTTAGGAATGCTAAACTACTGTCAGGTGAAACCTATCACCAGTTCTCTGCACGAATAGAGACATACTTGGAGAAATGGACTTCTCTGGGGAAAACCCAAGATCTTAAGGAAATGGTCCTTATAGAGCAATTAAGAGAGTCCATGGCTCCAGACCTGAGAAAGTTTCTCATGGAACAAGGTGCAGAGAGGCTGGGTGAGTTGCTAAATGTTGCTGAAAGGTATCAAGCAGCTCAAGCAGAGGTAAAAGGTAATAAAAAGAAACAAGTGGATAACTTTAGGGCACCACAGAACTTTAATAAATTTGATCCTAGGGATCAAAACAAAGGTAAGCACCAATTTGATAGGCCACGGTATGAAAATAAAAATAAATTCCCACAATTCGATGAAAAGAAATATGATGAAAGAAAATCTTTCAACCAAGGAAAAAGGTGGTGTAAAAATTGTAAGATGAACAATCATGACACTGACCATTGTAGAAGGAAACCTCCTCATTTTTCTGCTATGACATCGGGGAAAAAGGAAAAGAAGGTCAAACCTGAAGAACTACAGGAACCATACCACCCCCCAGTGTGTGAAGATGTCATCTGTAATGGTGTCACTATAAGGTGTTTATATGATACCGGTTTAGATTACGATTCCGTTGTGAGTTCTCACCTGGTGCAGGCCGATCAATACACCACAGAAACAGTGGAGATTCAAACTGCAACCAAGGATGTAGCTACCATGACACTTCCCGTCGCCCGAATAAAAGTGAAAACGCGATATGTGGAAGGAATCATAAAAGCAGCAGTGATAAATGAGCCAATCTACCCTCTAATATTGGGGTGTAGATATGTCTTCTTGGGGAATCCCAAGAGACCTGTGATATTGGCAACAGTGCAGACCAGATCACAGTCTAAAAAGGAGGAGGATAATCCAATAAATACTCACCCAGATGAGATGAGGAAGGCACAGGCTGAGGACAAAACACTCAAGCCATGTTTCAAGAAGTTGCCCAAATCTCATACACCTCCAGTCAAGGGAGAGTTTTATATGAAGAACAAACTGATATATAGGAAGGCTGGATCTGAATCCATTGGTCACGGACAGCTGGTCCTTCCCACTTCATATAGGACTAAAGTGTTGGAACTAGGGCATGCGATTCCCTTCAGTGGTCATATGGGAATCAGCGCAACAGGACAGCGAATAGCTTGTCACTATTTCTGGCCAGGAATAACTGAAGATATCAAACGATATGTAAAATCCTGTCCAGAGTGCCAACGAGTAGCACCTAAACATTGGACTGCACCAGCAACTCTGGGGGAAATGCCCATAGTGGGAACACCCTTTGAGAGAGTTGCCGTGGATCTTGTGGGACCTCTCACCCGAACCAAGAGAAGGAACAGCTACATTCTGACTTTGGTGGACACTTGTTCTATGTGGGGAGAGGCAGTAGCCCTGTCATCGATTGATTCTAAACATGTGGCAGAGGCATTGCTCACAATTTTCACAAGGTTAGGCTTTCCCAATCAAATCTTGACTGATAATGGCTCTCAGTTCAAGGGGAAACTAACTGAAGAAGTTTTCAGGATCTTCCAGGCCAAACACTTCCATTGTAGTGTGTATCATCCCCAAGGGAACGGCCAAGTGGAAAGATTTAACGGCACGTTGATGTCGATCCTGAGAAAGTTGGCACACGAAAAACCAGATACATGGGACCAGTACCTGCACGCCGCCCTCTTTGCTTTTAGGGAGGTACCCCATAGTTCAACCGGTATGGCCCCGGCAACATTATTGTTTGGAAGGCCAATAAAAGGTCCACTCGAAGCTTTGTTAAGAACGTGGACTGATGAAAAGGCAGAGGAAAACATTACATCTTCATACCAATATGTGAATGAGCTGACCACTCGTTTAAAAACTGGCTGGAAACTTGCCAATGAAAATTTGAAACAAGCCAGGAAGAAACATGCTGCCTATTATAACAGGAAGGCGAAAGACAGAAATTTGGCTGTGGGAGAGAAAGTACTGCTTCTTTTGCCCGGGAGTCAGAATAAGTTACAGATTGGATGGCAAGGTCCATATACAGTTCTAGAGAAGGTGTCTAGAACAAATTATAAGATAGATAAGAAGGGGAAAGAAAAAATCTATCATGTGAATCTCCTGAAGAAATATTTGGAAAGAGAACATCAGGAAGAGACACACTTGTTGACCTTGTCCATCGCCATGGAGATGAAAAAGGAACCACTTTCATCATTTGAATATCCATTACACCCCTGTGAGACAGCAGCACAGGTGAAAATCAGTACACATTTAACGAAAACTCAGAAAGAGAGAGTGCAACAGGTTCTAAATAATCATGCAGAGGTTTAACAGACCGACCAGGGCATACAAACCTATTGGAATATGATATGAAACTGATAGACCCCACACCTGTCTGTATGAAACCATATTCGATTCCGTTTGCTAAGGAGAAAGCTTTGAAGGAAGAGATAGACTATCTGTTGAAGGAAGGAATTATTTCGCACAGTGAATCTTCGTATAGTTCCGGTGTTGTACTCTTAAGGAAGCCCTCTGGAGAACATAGACTCTGTATAGATTACAGGAGACTGAATGCTATTACAGAAGGACAGGTGGATCCATTGCCGGATACAAATCAGCTGTTTGCCAGACTAAATAAAGCTAAATATTTCTCAAAAGTGGATTTGAGTAAAGGATACTATCAGATTCCAGTAAAGCCTGAGGTTAGACCATACCTAGCCTTTAGTACCTCAGAAGGACACTATGAGTTTAATAGATTGCCATTTGGATTGAAGAATGCGCCTAGTGTCTTCTCTAGAATGATGAGAAAGTTATTGGACCCTCTGAATAATCCATGTATAACAAATTTCATGGATGATATCCTTATAGCAACAGAAACATTTGACACGTAAAGGACATCCAGATCGCATTACATGGACACCACAATGTGAAATGGCTTACCAAGAATTGAAGGAAAAGCTCACAAGTAAACCTATTTTGAAATTACCTGACTTAAGTCAAGAATTCATAGTAAGGACGGATGCAAGTAATATTGGGTTAGGTGCAACTCTACTACAGAAATCAGATGCATTGGATGGGGAATTAAGCCCAGTGGCATATGCTAGCAGAAAATTGAATAAAGCTGAAATCAACTACTCAACTAGCGAAAAAGAATGTCTTGCAGTAATATGGGCAATAAAGAAATTCAATATTTATCTGTATGGGAAGGCATTTAAGTTGCAAACGGACCACAAACCTTTATCGTTTCTAGCCCAGGCTAAGCATGAGAACTCTAGGTTACTCCGATGGTCCTTGCTTTTGGCTCCCTATAATTTTAGCATTGAGTATATATCTGGAAAAACAAATTTGGGAGCGGATTTTTTAAGCCGCCATCCGTGTGATGAGAATCACCGTAAACCCCATAACTAATAAGACATTTCTCTATGTGTATATAGAATAAAGGACTGACATATAATGTCTGTTTTAAGAGGGGAGATGTCGTGGAATATTCTAATCCACATATATAAATTAAAAGGTAAATGTAAAGCCTAACAAATAAATTCTATAAAAGGAAGAAGAATGGTAAAGAACAGTGCGGTCACAATGACAGTACTCGAAATCCCCTTTATTTTATGCTTCGTCTGCAAATTGTAGCGTTTCCACAACACATTAAAACGGGTATTGCATTTCTAAGAAAAACATTGAGAGGCACACTGCGTAATGACCTAAATTAATCCTAACATTAATTATACTACGTTACCAAAACGAACGAACAGATGGACTAAAGGATAGAGAGAAGGGAGAGGCAGAAAGCCGAACACGTGCAACACTAAACACGCGTCGCGCGATACACAATTGCTGCCATCACGCGTGTAAGGCCACATGCACTAACTTTATTTCAAATCGACAGTGATAAAATTCACTACCCTTCCCAGAGTTAGGTTTTAAAATCCTGAAAAACGCTTATTAGAAAAGATAACATTAGAATGGGTTTACGTTTGAAAACATTACAGTACCCAGACAGCACATCTTCGAAACAGGAGGTAGAAGAAATTGCATATTTTGAACGCAGCCACGTAGCTCTTTTAAATTTGTATATTTGGGTTCCTTAGGGCTTGCTGACAAAGAATATGTAAAACGTTACGCAAATAGTCTAGGAATTACCAAATTATAACCAAAATAAAATAGTGGGGATGCCTGACAGCATGAAATCATTTCTGCTCATAAAATTTTTTTTTTAAACGTGTTTGAAAAAACCTTACGTACGGAAATAGCCTACCATGTAAACTCCAAATTGATTGGAGCGCAACAAATATAAGACTAAACACGATTGGTCGGACTATATACTATCTTTCGTTGTCAGGGGAAACGGGAGTAGGAGTATTTTTTGAAAAGATGTGTGGACAGGGTTTCATTGGTTAGAGCTGCGAATATACACAATTCAGAGCGTTAGTTCGAGACCACTAGTTCAAATAAGCTTGATGAAGCAACAGTGCGTTGAAGCCAGCTCATATTTTTGCTAAATAAAAGCCTGGAACATAAGCAGATGGGAATTTGTGCCAGTATTTGTGCCAGAATTCATTGCTAGTCAACGTAGCTGTGTATTTCCATGAATTGTGGTAAGCTTGATATATTCAATATCTTTTAATGAAAATTGAATGTAAATTGTTAATTTATGCCTATATATATGTGTAGTTCAGTAGCAAACATGATGTAAAGCCTATAATGCTCCAGCCTGAACAGAAGGTGTCGGAGGAAAGTAAAACTGCATGGAATGGCCAAACAGTACACTGACACCTAGATTATTGATTAGACAGAAATAATGCTGGAATTGCAGAGGCGTAGTAACCATTAGGGAGGGAAATACTGGTATAAAGTATTTCAGATGAAGCTGACAGTTGGCCTAACGCTCTGAACTCAATGTTTGTGATGTATTGTGCTCAGTGTAGAACTAGAGTATCAATTAGTTATGAAGTAGAAGGTACATCCTTCTTGTTTTCAGGGACTGTGGTCTTAACGTTATTGAGCAGCACCTGGTCAGAGCTTTGCTGAATCCAGAGTCGGACAGCATACTCCTTGGTCCATTTAGCTATCAGTGAGGTGTCTCCAGAGCATAGGGGAGAAATCGAGCAGAGGAGTCTTTTCCTGCCGCCATCACGCAAGATAAGCTGATGTGGCCAGCTGAGCTCAACATTATGTACCCCCATCTTAAAATGACATTGTAAAAATAACATTAAGAGGGGAATTAAATTGTTTTAATATCAGGAACTGAGAACATCTCCAATACTAGTTCCAATAAAGACAAACTATTGAAGTCATGATGACAAATACCAACAGAGCTTGAACAAAACAAAACCAGTATTACCTCATATTACTACTACACAACTGACACACATAGGATACTTTTAATAATATATGTCACTACAATATTCATATTGATAAATTCTGTACATATAACTTGTAATTAAAATTGATTGTGATTCCTGGTTCCCTTTGTATTTGAATCAGGACACATATACCTTCATGACAGCACTGAATACATATTGTTATTTGAAAAGTTATCAGTGACTCCTTTAAGATATCCTCGTAGAGTGTTTTATGTATGTGAGTGTCACAGTGTTGTCAAGTGTAGTGGAATAAATTAAATTGTTTATCTGTCTGTTGTTGTTTTGACTTACACTTCATCATACACATACCCTAGACATATAACGTAGTCATCACACTATTCCAGAATAATTCTGACTGAGGTATACATATGTGGCAGCAAGTAAGGTTATATATAATACACTACTCTTATTAGATATATATACCTTCACAGCTGATCTCAGTCAGTACACTAAGTCCCCTATAAATATTTATAACATCCCACTTTACCACACTGACCGACACAGTTAATAAGTTTTATGTTCATTTTATTTATCATAAAGAACTTCAAAACATTTATCAAAATATCAAAACATAAAAAATCATAGGTTACTGTTGACTACCATTTTGTTGAACGTCATGATGTTGAATG
Source organism: Oreohelix idahoensis (assembly GCA_024509875.1). Lineage (NCBI taxonomy): Eukaryota > Metazoa > Mollusca > Gastropoda > Stylommatophora > Oreohelicidae > Oreohelix > Oreohelix idahoensis. The sequence goes on along the minus strand of JAMPIV010011073.1, from coordinate 468,885 downwards.
GCGATGAAGACGTAGTATGGTGTCTGTGGTCTGGTTTGTGTAAGATGCAGATGTGTATTCAAACAGTTATCATCACAAACAGGGCAATCCACACAAGGACGTCACATTAACTCACGATGGGTAAAGTCAATGAGATTTGCAACAGCTAGTGACGTTTTCTTGTATAATTTATTGTGGACGCCACAATGACAAAATGTATACGCGAAGGTAGGTACATCATAGGTACAATCAAACAGTCATTGTTACAGCAACATAGTCAGTACAGCAATGGACGGTAGACAGCATCATAGTAAAGATGAATCACATGCATATCAGTACATCATAGGGCTGTAAATGTATTCAGGCGGAAATCTCCATCCCTTTCTATAACAGCTGGAAGATATCAATATGATAGGAGATCAAATCCTCTCTCCTAAATCTAACCTCAGCAAGACAGGGACGTCTTCTGAAGTGTATCAATAATGTCTTCAAAGATCCTCCAAATTCCTTTAGTTATCCAAGATATCAAATCTGGAACAAGCAGTAAAGTTTAGCAGGCAGATAGTTCTTAGGACCTGCATCCATCGATGCAGTAACAGCGAACATGATTCGTGAGCTGACGAAAAACTTCTCATAGCGTAGACCCTCCTATAATCGGGCTACAAACAAAATGTCAATCTCGAAAGATATCGATAAGTGTCAAAAATGTCATTACCTTTACTTCAGGAAATAAACATATAACTCACAGGCTTCCAAGCCCTTAGAATCACCACAGATATATCATCTCCAAAGGAACAATATGAATAGGACATTATTTCCTGAACAGTTTAAGCACAGACGCTGGCAAACCAAACGCGTCTTGCTTATCACGCATCTGCCACACTCTGAATGTCGGGGCGGAACCCGTGCAAAAAACGATCAAGACCAGACATGCGCAGACAAGCGCGACTCGACCGGTGTTCAGCCAACTTACGAACCAAAGAATATTCTGGAGAACAATCGTACAGATTCGAACCTAATAAGGAAATGAATCTTGAAACATTGCGATTGCCAACTGTTTATAAGAACTGACGACCTGAGCGCTCCGTATATGGACATGACTCAAAATCGTTCACACAAACTATCGGCAACTATCGTCACACGATTAGACAACTAGTAGAAATAAAAAAGTGACTACAATACATGAGTTATTTCCCATGCATTACAAAATTAAATATATAGTCAGAATGCATGGTCAGAATACGTAGTCAGAATATACATAGTCAGAATAAGTTGCGACAAGTTTAGCGCAACAGTTACAAAATTAATAAGGAATAGACCCATAAGTGTAATCCCCCTCCCTCTGTTGAGACAAGATCCCATTAGAAGAAGTTATTTACCCCCCCCCCCCCCCCCCGCTTCCCTCCCCTCCCCCAAAAAAGGTCAAAAGGATTTGCGTTATGGTCTAGAATTTGCCTATGCTGTGAAAAACAGAGTTTCTCAGTTAATCTATTCTGAAATGAACAGTATTAGCAAAACATAAGAAAGGCACAACAAAGTGAGTATATTAGTTATACAAATTTAAGAATTATTCATTCTTTCTTTCTCTCGCTCTGACAAACATGTGATCACATTTCATTCTCACTTACCAAATAAGTGCTTTCACCACATCTGGAACATATCTCCATGATACATCCACAAATCCAAGGTTGGGTTATTTGGCGAAACCAGCCCCAGTTTCTCCAAGACTGATTAATTCTCTTATTGGGAAACGCTTGCTTCGTTACTGTTACTAGGATTCTGTTTATGACACATCAATGAGTCCAGGTAGGAAATTACCTAAGAGATTTAATGGTCACAGTGTCAGTAACTGATAAATTTGATACTAGAAGGAAATGTCAGGTATTAAAATCTCTCAGGATCAAGAATCCTCATCACACCACAAATGGTCGATAGTCGGAAAATGTCAATGTTTGATTATTTCGCCACAACGGGCTGAATGTATATAAAAATTGGGAAAAAGAAATCTGGATAGCTCTAGGCCCAGTTACAATTTATTCTTAATATTCTTTGGGTTGGTACTCTGTCTCTTTCTGGGTGTAAACAAGAGGCCAGACCGGCCCACCTTGAAGACCCGATAGTTATAAAAAAGAATGTTCTTTTTGTACTGTAGGACTTAGATCCGTTATTCTCAGATTAGACTTTTTCACAGATTAAGGCCGCTGGTAGATTTTGGGTTTGTGACCCGTACTGAATATAAAAAGAAAAAGCAATCATATAATCACAATAACCACTACACCACTATTCTATCCTAAAATTAACCCGCACAGAATTATAAGTTATTATCTACTCGGTTATTTAACTTTGAATAGAACTACACGTGTATAGCTTATCTTATCGTTAAAAAAACCCCGTGAATTAAGCGCTAGTCATTTACAAAATTACTCAAAATGAATTAGAAATAAATATTTATTTCGTCAGTACTCATAGTGAATAGTGCATTTACTAGTTGACCAAATATCCCTTACTGGTTACTAGCAATGAATTAATCAACGCTACAGCCGGAACAATTTAGCTATAAATTATTTTAATTCGCTAGTCACTTGACACACTGTAAATCTTAAATAAATGACGGGCTTTAAAAATTAAATCACTCAACACAGAAAAATCTTAGTATAATATTTACCGCAGCACAGAAATTAAAACAACTCCAACGAAAAACTAAGTAATTCCAATGATATAGTGGATCTAGAAATCGCAGCTAGATGTTCCAAAACTTCTGTGAGTACTGAATAATCTAAGTTTGAAAGCTGGAATATATATATTAAATAGACAAAAAGTCGCTGACCAGTGTGAGACATAACACCTTTGGGAATTTCTGCGGTTAGATTTTGAATCAAAGTCTATTTTGTAACTTAAGTCGCCCGTAGACGTGGTCCCACGGGCAAATCGTCTCTTTGATCTCATCGTTCCGTAGCTTAATTTATCTTCACGAACGTATGGATGTGGGGGGGGGGGGGGGGGAACTGAGATTGATTATCTCCCCTTGACCAATGTCTACCGAAAGTACGTCTTAACTTATCGACCTTGATTTTCTTCATTAGCTTATCTCCCCCTTTTCTCTTTCTACGTGCATCTATCAAAAGGTACAACTTTTGAATTATCGCTCTTGATTCTACAAATATACGACCCGTCCCCTCTCTCTACACGTGAAACGGTCTGATATTAAACATTCCTAGTGCCTGTTAAGACAATAGAGAAAAGAAAAAAAATAGGCGTGGCTAAATTATGAGTGAGACAGATATCAAGTACAAAGGTTCTGCATTAACAAAACTAATAAGCAAGAAAAGGTGGAAAACAGGTGGAAGCAAAACGTGTAGATAACATGTCATGTATTGACATACTTCTGTCACAACATATAACAAGTTTAATAATTCCTTTCTTTACCTAGAAATGATTAAACGTCTTTCATGTAAATGTAAATCTGTAGTTGAATTAATCATACTGAATACGTATAGCCAGCTGGCGGGTCTGAACATCAATCTAAAGAATACAGAGGTCCTGACACTCAATGTGGGCAGTCCTGAGCCCATAACAATGAGGAATCAAGAGCTGACAGACACATTTACATATCTATTGGGTACTCGGAGCAACCAGGTTCCCCAGAATTATAGCTGGCAGTCGGTGGAGTTGGGTTGGCCACGTCCCCAGAAGAGACCCTGATGCCATCACAAGAACAGATGTGATACGGATTCCTGAAGGAAAGTGAACCAATCCTGTACTTGTGATACAGATGGTACCGGTACCTCAACCTATTGTGAAGAGAACTGTGGAGGCTGAGATGCAAAGAATGAACCAGAGCTGGGGCACTACACGAAGGATGACCGCCGACTGAGCAAAGTGGAAGCAGTTTGTTGTTGCTCAACAAGGCGCCACCAGGCGTAATGTTCGCTGACTGCTTTGACAGTCGGCGGCTAAGGATCAAATAAGAAGTTTAATAATCAGTTATTGGTTAACAAGATAAAAATAAATAAAGTTATTTTAACAAGGGAAATAAACAAGTAACCTGGGTGGATATTTACAGAGTCTATGTGCTGGACCAGTACTTGAAAACTTAACTGGCTAGGTGTTGACAATGCTTCGTCGATGATCTCGGGTTCAGTCACTGCTGGTTCCCAGGGGTGTTTTGGACTTCAGGAGTCAGCTACTGTGGCATCAGCACGTTCATTGCAGCAAGGCCGGTGTAACTACTTAGACTGTAAAGGCAAGGGTCTTCAAGATCCGTCTGATGTAGGTCTAGCATCGGCTGCTGGGCTACCACAGACTAAGAGGAAACTAATGCCTCTTTTTAAATATCAGGTCTCTTGATATGAACATCAGGCGACCTCCGCTTCCACCAATCCTTTCCTATTCCTCATAATTTTCCCCCTATTCCTGAGCGTTAAATTTGGACCCATTGAGTCGGATGAAAGTGCTTTGGACAGCGGAAGACGACAATTAAAACATTCTATACAAATATGAATATTCATATAAAACTTACTGAACTATTAGTATAATAAGTATATACAACATGACATCATCATGCACTCCTTGCCCCCGATGGAGCCGGGACAACCTCTTGAACGCCTTTGTCTTACTTTTCATTTACCCCACCACAACCATTTAAGGCAATCAGTATATAAAGGGATTCTGAAAAAGAGCCTCAGAAATGGTTATAGGAAACTCTATCAGAGAAACCCGATCAGAGAAATACGATCAAAGAGACCCGATCACAGAAACCCAATCAGAGAAACCCGGTAACAGAAACCCAATCAAAGAAACCCTATAAGAGAAATCCTATCAGAGAAACCCGATCACAGAAACCCAACCAGAGAAACCAAATCAGAGATACCAAATCAGAGAAACCCAATCAGAGAAACCCGATCAGAGAAACCCAATCAGTGAAACCCAATCACAGAAACCCGATCACAAAAACCCAATCACAGAAACCCAATTAGAGAAACCCAATCAGAGAAACGCGATCACAGAAACTCAATCAGATAAACCCAATCAGAGAAACCCAATCAGAGAAACACGATCAGAGAAGTCCTAGACTTCTGTACAGTAAATGAATAATACCTATTACGGGGTAAGCTTGCAGGCACTCAAGAAATAAAGAAGCAGAAAATTAGACAACAGAAAAACAAAAGAAGTCATAGGCGTACAGGAGACTCGAACGCACGACCATCCGAACGGCACCATCGCGTCGATACGGTGGTGAATCGTGACTAACCAACATGCCAAATAGGCACCCAAAAAAATTGAGCGTGTTGGACAGCGGTCATTAGCCCGATTTCCCCCACGGAATCAAGGAATTTTTGACACAGTAACGACCAAGACTAATTGTACACTTAATTACTTCTACAGACATTATATTCATCATACCTATTTTTACGCCGTGATAGATATGGGGAGATTATCATTTTAGGTGAAAGGAGAAGAAAAATACACGCAAATTCAAACAAATTGATACTTTTAATTCACCGTATTACACTAGTTGGAATGAGGAAATGATCACATGATCAGGTATTGGTAATCGAAAACAGTTTCTGGAATTATAGAAACTATATTTATCCAAAATATAACCCATCAGAGGTTGAAAGGGATATTTTTCCTCATAAATACCAGTAAAAATGTAGCTATTTCTTTTTACCTGATATGGTTGCCAGTCGTCTGCACAACCTGACCTTAGCCGCCTCTTCTGATTTGTCTAGTGAGAGCGGTGATCATATTCTTCCTTTGTATCATCAGAGATTCGTCACCCCCAACCCCCATCCCGAGAACCACAGTTAGTAGAGACTGCTTTACACATATTTGTTTCCTATCACAAACTGTTGTTCTAGTACATTTAGCATGAACTATGATAGCAAGCGACGTCTTACTTATGCGTCAGGGCGAAAAACAGTAATAAACTGACTATACAATTTTTTTTTTTTCATTTGATAACGAGAAATATCCCGTTCAACCTCTAATAGGTTATAATTAGGAAATATATTGTTTTTAATTCAAGATTATATGAACAACTGCCGATATGCGAAAGTGGCATCACATCTCCTGTTCAATCATTGCAAATATGGTAAATCAAAATGACCAAATTTGTGTGCATGTCAAAGCATACACGTTTTTCATCATCATCATCAGTTGCCATCTCCACAACGAAGGTTGGCTGTAATGGATCTCCAACGTCTTCTGTCTCTTGTCTTGGTACACTATCTGCCATCTTCTGTTATTATATGACCAAGATATACGTAGCTCTTGACTTGTTCCAGGATTTTCCCATTTACGCTTATCTTTAATGTGGGTTTATCGTCTGTTTTGCTAATTATCATAGTTTTAGTTTTCTCAATATTAATGTCGAGTCCATATTCATGACTTATACTGTTCACTTGCTTCACTAGTTCTTGTAACTCCTGTTCGCTTTCAGCTAACAACACGGTATCATCTGCATATCTAAGGTTGTTTATTGATCTTCCACTGATGTTCAGTCCTGGTATTTCCTGTATCTGTTTGAAAATTTTTTCGGTGTATAAATTAAATAGGCAGGGGGACAGCACACAACCTTGTCTGACACCTCTTTTTATGTCTATGTATGGTGAATAATTCCTTCCCGATTTTACTGTGGCAGTTTGCTCCCAATAAAGGTTACTGAGTATTCTTATATCTTTTCCATCAATACCTATGTCTTTGAGGCATTCAATTATTTTCTCATGATGTATTCTGTCAAAAGCCTTCTTATAGTCAATGAAGCACATATACATACTTTTTTGGACCTCTGTATATTTTTCTGCTAATCTTCTTAGGCAAAATACTGCCTCTCTTGTTCCACTGTTCCGTCTAAAACCAAACTGTTCTTCTTGGATTTCGCTGTCTACTTTACTTTTTATTCTTTCCTGTATGATTTTGAGCAGTATCTTAATTGCATGACTCATCAGGCTGATTGTTCTGAAGTCTGAACATTCTGTTGCATTTGGTTTTTTGGGCAATGTTATAAAAACTGATGTCTTCATGTCGTGTGGTAAATATCCTGTATTGTATATATCATTGCATATTTCTGTGATTGTATCTATACCAAAGCTCTCCAGAGCTTCTATCATTTCAATGTTTATGTTATCCATGCCTGCTGATCTTCCTTTTTGTATCATATGAATGGCATTCTCTACTCCTCGAATAGTTCTTTTACGTATTCTGCCCATCTGTTTGATATGTCTTTCTCATCAAGTAATATTACACCATTTTTGTTCTTGATACAGCTTCCTCCTTGTGCAAACCGCGACCGATTTGATAATTTCTTTATTTCTTCATGCATATCTCTTGTCATGTGCTTCGCTTCCAAGTCTTCTATTTCCTTACATTTTGTTTCTATCCACCGTTCTTTTGCTTCTCTACACATAGTACGTATGTCATTGTCTATTGTTTTATATTCTGGAGTGTTTTTTGCTTTCTTTCTTTCTGCCATTTTATTCAAGATGTCATCTGTCATCCAAATTTGATTTTTCTTAGACTCCTTTTTAGGTAAATTTGCATTTGCTGATTGTGTGCTTGTTTTTAAGCATTCCCATTTTGCGGTTGCTTTTTCTTCTGGGTTTTCTCTTCTATACTGCTCCATGCTTTCTGTCAATAACTGTTGGTATTTATTTTTGACGTCGATTAAATATTTCTGTTTTATATCTGGTTGTTTCAGCGCTGATATTTCTATCTGGGGTTCCTCCTGTCTTCTGTTTCCTGCTCTTTTCAGCTTTATATTTACTTTGATGACAACTGGATTGTGATCTGAATTTATGTCGGCGCCAGGATGTGTCTTTGCACTTGTGACACTGTTCTTAAATCTATGTTTTATCATGATATAATCGATTTGATTACGTGTTATATCTCCTGGGCTTTTCCATGTGTATAATTACCTTGGGTGATGTTCAAAAAAGGTGTTACATATGACCAGCTGGTTTTCTTCACAGAACTGGATAAGTCTGTCTCCTCTATCATTTCTTGTCCCTAATCCATACTGTCCTACTATTTTCTTGTATTTTCCTTTTCCTACTTTTGCATTCATATCACCCATTACTATCAACACATCTGTAGATTTGACTGGTTTAAGTGTGTGTTGTAGCTCTTCATAGTATTCTTCTATTTCTTCCTCGCTGTAATCTTTAGTTGGTGCATAAGTTTGTAAGATTGATATGTCGAATGGCTTTGCTCTCATCTTTAGTAACATCATTCTGTCATTGTGTGTCCAGTATCCACATACGTATTTTTCTAACTCCTTCTTTATCAACATTCCTACCCCTCTTTCGTGTTTTTCTCCTCCTGAGTGTATAAGCGTGTACTGGTCTCTTGTTATGTAGCCTGTATCCAAAAGTCTTGCCTCTGCAACTCCCAGTATATCACGTTTTTACCAGATTTATACAAGATTTTATAACTCACGAAGTCAAAGAAAGAAAGAAATGAAGAAGAAAGCACAGAGTTTATGTAATATAAGCATATAAACCAATAAAACAGTATTACAGCAGCCCCTTAATTTAGAGTTTATGTAAAAAGGACTAATATTACAATTTGTTCATCACGTCCAATGAAGTAATCACAGCGAGGTGCGCACCAAACTTGAGATTCTAAGGAAGTGACGTAGACAACGCCATCACCAGAATACTTAGGCAAAGGGATTACACATCTGTGTAAGTAGTTTATTCAGACAAACACAATTTTAAATTTCCTTTTTTCGCATAAAAGGAAGAATAAGTGACACAACCGTTATGCTTTATGTATTTTAAAAAAAAAAAGTAATTAGCCTACTCTTGTTTGGAAAGGGCATTACTTTGAACAAACGTCTGTTTATAGCAATATAGCAGGTAAAGACTTATTCTTATTTTACGGTCAGTTCTACGAGAAGCATAGATCTCACAACATCAACGGACGATGCAGATCAGGACAAAAAGTTTCAGTGCAACAAAATATGTGTCTTCATAACCGCCTCAAGCAACCAGACACAGGAGTCCTAAACACACTTTTAAGTACCCTGCAGGCTCACATGACTGTAATAGCTCTCTACATATGTTGCGTCAAAATGCCAGGGAAAAGACAGCTAGAACACCTTTCACCCAACCACCCTGGTGGAATGAGGATGTAGAAAAAGCATTGATAGAAAAGGAAAGAGCGACGAAATAATGGAGGAAAGTACGAAAGAGAAGTACAACGAATAACGGAGGAGTTAAAGAGATAAAGGAGAAAAAACAGAAAGCCATCAATAAGTTCAAGAGCGACGCAAGGTAAGTCAAGGACCAAGTATGGGAGGCCTTCGTGACACAAGTGGGCACGGAAAAAACCTTATAGAATTCTGATCCTTGCATCGACGAATGAATAGGAACAATATAAACCAACCCATTCCTAATATTCTGAGCTCCGCGGGAATAAGTGTGAAGACTGATGAAGAGAAAGGTCGTGCATTACTCAGTCAGTATATCACTCAGACGGATAAAGGTGATAAAGCTGCCAGTAAAGATATTAAGAATCGTGTCCTGGAAAATGGCATCATAGGCCAGATATATTTCGACCTCATATCTGACGAGGACGTTATACATACTTTAAAAATAAGTAGAAACACTGCTCCGGGTCCTGATGTGTACAGTATCAATACATCAAAGAGCTTGATGACAGAGGCATTATGCATGTAGTGATGGATTTCAACACCAGTATACAGAATGCGGAGGTGCCGGAAGACTGGCTACATAGCTTCCTACGGCCACTTCCTAAACCTGGTTAAGACCCCACACTGCTTAGCAGCTATCGCATCATCACATTGCAGAATGTCTATGGCAAATTACTTGAGAAGATAGTGGCGAGACAATTAATGAACCACTTTGAAAATGCACACATCCTCCCTGACACCCCGGGAAGTTATAGACCAATAAAAGTAACATGGGGTAATGCTGGAACATTTGCTTACGCTGTATATGAGGGTTTCCAGGGTAAACAAGAAACGGTGGCTGTGGCAATTGACCTAGAGGATGCTTACAACAGCGTTGACTTTGCAACCTTGCTGGACTGTGTAATGGAATGTTGTGTAAACCCATCGCTAACAAGGTGGATAGCAGCTGCCTTAACCGAGAGAGCAGTTGCATTTAGCTTGGGAACATGGACATCAGAAGCAATGCACATTTGCCTGGGATTACCCCAGGGTTCTCCATTATCACCGGTGCTGTTTAACATCTATACAGCAAAAATAGCTGCAATCCAATAAACACGTTTGGGACGATCATTAACTTTTGCCGATGACTTGCTCATTTACAGTACTGGTTCAGATAGATACATGAGACACTTAAGGCAGTTTCTAATAGGTGCGACGAAACCAGTTCCAAGGTCAATCCCAACAAAGGCTGTGTGCTTTGGTGCTCCTTGAACAACTCCATATTGAAAGCGGATCTTCCAGACATTACTCTCAGTGGACAGTAAAATGGAAAGGCAGAACAAGTTGAAATACCTTGGAGTAACATTCGATCGTGGGCTATCATATAAGCACTATATTGATCATATCATACAGAAGTGCAAGAGAGGTCTGGCAGCCTTAAAAACAATGGCTGCAGCGCACCTGGAGCAGAGACTACTGTCTCTCCAATATCATCAGCTGGTCTTGTCTGTAATCGAGTATGGCCTGGGAATACTCACGCTGTCAATATCACAATGTAAACGACTGGAACACATTCAAAACGAAGGGATGCGTATAGTCTTGGGCTGAACGCGAGATACCCCCATTGTGATGATGCGGCACATGCTTGGATTGCTGTCAATTAGATTCAAATATACGATGGCCCAGATAAAAGAGTATATGCGAGTAACCACAGACAAAAGTCATCCCCTGCTTGGGAACATAGCTGACATCAAGGGAGCAAGAATAAAGAGGGGGATGTTATGGATGGCACAGGCAGAGGAGACTATTAGACAGGTGACCACAGCTTAAAATATATTCAAGGGTGTCACGGATTGCCTCCCCTGCTTTGCAGTAGTGGCCAAAACTCAAAAGAGTATCTAAATGGGTCGTCAAATGTGTCTACCTTCGCGCAAGATTACTCTTGGCAGAGATGTAGATAGAATGGTAATGACACTTCTACTTTACGGGACCTTTCACAAGATAATTCAGAAGTCAAGAACCATGCGGAATAGGGCTGTGCAAGGGTTAACCTATATCTGTTCGTCGTCTTTTGTAAAGGATTTATGCTATGGTTTAGCCCGTTCAAGACCCCAGCTGAGTTAATTCAGCGAATTTCCTCATAATAGTATAGCTCTGTTTAGAGGTAAATATATGTCTAGATGTATATATGCATATTAAATATTCTGGCTCATACGTTTGCTTTCATACATGTAGTAACTGAATAAACAACTATTGTTTAGTTTTAACACAACAGGTAACAAATTTAATAATCAATTAGTATTAACAGTTTAAAATAAATGAAATGCTGGTGAATTTTATATTGGAATCAAATATTCTCTTCACGGAGATTCAGGGTGAGGATATAGTTCAGAAAATTATGTCCGGTTGCTGGTGCCTTTTTATAAGCACTTAACTGATATAAGAGGGTCCTGCAGCTGTGGTTTTCGTCACTTCTTGGTGATGAGGGCCCTTCTTCACACAACTTGTCCGATTTAGGCGGTAGGTATGGATTCCCTGCTTTTCACTCACAACTAGCTTCGTTCCACGAACTTTTAAGACAAAATAGAAAAAACAAATGCCTCTGCTAAGTACATTTATGGGCTGCCAATTAAAAGGCGCATTCTCGCTGTCCACCCACCAAAGTTAATCTCTCGGAAGAATTAAATTCCCGAGTACATAGTGTAGCTCAGGGAAGATGATTAAAATCACCAATATTCTTCCGGGTATTAAACTGGGAAAATGTGTCTGGACGGCGCGAATAATGACTTGCCTGAGTTAAGTTACAATTAACAGAGTGCATATATCTCACAAAATATTATACACTTTAGGCACATGTGATGTAATCATCAGTCACACTGCTCCATTCGGAGTCTGGGGTAACCTCTGCTGTCGGTTTTCCGCACGACTAGCTAGAAGAAATCACCAGCGCTTGCTGTAGTGGGTTATGAATATACTATTTCCGTATGTTGAGGTTGCCAGCCTCATATATAACCACTTAGCAAGAAAAACACGTCAAATTCACACTTGTAAAATAATTGTTACATTTACCCCAAACTTTTGGGAATACACAATCTCCTCGCACAGGTTAGAATGGACACAAGCAATTTTTTTTTTTTTTTTTTTTTTTGCGTTCGCCCGCTAATACTCGAGGCGAAATCTCAGGTTATTATTTTATGTCTAACCTGACATTGATTTTACGTGAGTATCCCTTTATTTCTTGTACAGAGACAGGTGTCCTTCGCCATTCAGGAAAATACTCGCCGATTTCGGAGGTACCCATTGCATCTGGGTCGGCTCAGGAGCCGCCAGTCCCTGGTCGACGACACTCCTTCAAATGTCCTCGCCAGGTCTCGAGTTAATCCAGTCCAAATCCCGGTCGACGAAAAATCCTCAAATGCCGTCGCCCGGGTTTGATCCTGTATCACCCGGTCGCCAGAGCGGTGTTGTAACCACTACGCTAGCGCGGCTCCCACAAGCAATTTAGGTTATATGCTCTCGAATCACTTGGTCTGGAAATTTTGAATCCCTTTTATGACAGGTGAATCTGCGAAACACTTGGTCTGGGAAGATTTCTATAATGAAGGGTGATCCAAATGCTTAGGTATACCGTCCTAATATTTAAAGTCCCTTAAGCTTTTCAGAGTTTGTATTTATAAAGGCGGGCTTACTTTTTAAAGTTTTAGTTTCCCAAATACTTCGATCTGTCACTTATAATATAGGAATTTTAAGTCCGATGTCTCACTGGCTTCTGTGAGTTGTTCGCTTGACGATGCGATTAAGTCTTTCTGAGTTCTGTGTCTCTGATTTCGCTAGATTTTATTTCCCTTCTCAGTTCAAATCACAGGTTGTGTTTCCGCCGAATTTTCCAATGAAATTCATTGCTTATTCCGGCCCTCAAATCAAACCAATCGAATCTCTTTAGCACTGGGTTGGGGTGTTTAATTTCAAAATATCCCCCACGTGTTTTAAAATATTACATTTAATATTCCAACGCGTGACCTCTTTCAAATCATGCGGTAAAAATTTCCGGTGACATCTTGTGCACTCTCACAAACAAATGTGTAAACTATCCTGTTTAATGCCGTCCGCCAAGATTAACTACCAGACAGACGGGGGCTAGCGGATGCGATAATCTAATTACCACCGTGGGTGTGAATCACCGAGACTGATTTCTCAGGCGTCAAATCTGGCCTTCTTTTGTGTCGATCGGGCGAGACCGCGCTTACCCAGGTGGTCAGACTGATTCAGTTGATAAGCGTATTAACCAGTGAAGTCAGTAATTACCCTGGCGGAACGTAATCAGTCTGGGATCGGCTTTAGAGCACAATGTAAAAGATAAAGATAGTCTCATAGCAGATACTTCCGTAGGGGAGTGGAGTGTTAGAGACTTCACTCTACTGATCCAACATAGAGAGTAAAAAGAATGAAAATGCATGATTTATGCCAAATAAAAGCGATTGGTGAGAAAAATGAGTGATTGGTGAGAAAAATGAAAAAGAAATAATACTGCCGTAGGGCTGAAGGTGTGAGAGATCACACAAAGGAGCATGTTCAGACGTTCTGTGACAAAGGGAGACGAGTTGAGTAAGTCAGATGAGAGCTGGATGAACTACCTGCAAACCATCATCAACCTTGGTAGAGAGTGGAGAACTTAGGCCAATGGGAGAGCAGAGCTGGAAATTGATCAGCTTATAAATGTTAATGCTCGGGATGATGATGCCATTGTGTACACTGATGGGTCTGTAATCCGTGGTAATAAATCAGGGTGGGGCTTCTCTGCTAGAGTAAAGGGCAGAACCGTCGCTGAACATAGCGGGGCTTACATGATAACAACCTCCAGCATGAGAATGGAGGTAGAGGCAGTTCCTGCTGCCTTAAGATGGCTGTCTGAGACTTTATTAACAAAGGCAGTTAGTGTATCAGACTCACAATCCATGCTTCGAAAGGTCAAAATGGAGGGCTTCAGCATGAATGGAAAACCTCCATAGAAGAAGCATCGAATCTTCAAGAACTGATATGTATCTACTGTCCTGGTCATGCAGGGTTACGCGGCAATGAAAGATCTGACAGACTAGCTTCAAGAGCACCCATAGAAAGTGCATTGGCCATGGATAAGAGTGAAATACTGAAGGCAATTCATGATCGCGTATTAGAGAATGACACTGCAATCGATGAATCATCAAGGCTAAGGCTGCTGGAATTTGACATCAAACATAAGACCAGCAGGGATGGACGTAAAAGAGAACGCATCCGGCGTGTATACAACCAGTGCGCAACAGGAACAATTAGCACTCATCTTTTCGACATTTGCAAAGGGAGACTGAGCCCCTATGGGTTTGCCCGGAGTGCAATGACGTCGATTCTGATTAACATTAACCGCCTCAGGTTGGCTGAATGAATAACGTCAGAAGTGAAAACATAGTAAAGGAATGGTGAACACTGTGGAGTTTGTTCAAATCCCAGGGCACGTTGTGCAAAAAAAAAAAAAACCTGGAGGATAACACTTTGAAGTTATGGACTTTCACAGATTACCAGCAACATTAAAACGATAGTGGCTACTGCTGATGATCAGATTTTCTCCGTTATAATGTTTTGAATAGAGAATACAACACTATTTTATTTTAGTCTGAATTTTTTTTAAAGGACTGCACTTGATGATAGTGGATGGCTCCCTCATGGGCTCCATTATTTGATCTCTTACATTCGTAACCTTGTGAAAACAGAAATATTTAACACATAAATTTCCATCAATTTTACGTTTTTAATTAAGAGAAAAGAAAAAGTGGTCCCTAAGATATGTCGTTGGAGGTGACAAATGTGAAACTGTGGATGGGGCAGACAACCTCATCATGTGACACAGGCTGCTACCGAAACATACAATTGCAACAGCACAGAAGTGCTTTGGCTCAGGTTTCCAGGATTTAGGTCAACTAAATGAGGTCAACTAAAGGAGGTCAACTAAAGGAGCGGGAAATAAGTAGAAAGAAGACGAAGCTATTTGCAAACATCAGATAAGTACTATATGGATGTCACGGGTTGTCTCCCCTTGCTCTTCAGTGATGGTCCAACAATGGCCAAAACCTAGAGTATCGATTGCGGGTCTTCAAAGGTATCTACCTTCGACCAAGATTACTCTTGGCAGAGATGCAGATAGAACGATGATGATGCTTCTACCTCGAGGGAGATATTCAGAAATCAAGAACAATGCTGAATGAGTCTTAGCAATGTTAACTTTTTACATGCCCGCCGCCTTTTGTGAAGGATTATTCTGTAATTTATTATTAACGCGTACAAGCCCCCAACTGAATTAACAATACAATTCTCCTTATTAGCTCTAGATAGATATATATCTTAAAGATACTGATTCATGCGTGTGCACTTCTCTCTGTAATAACTAAATCAACTATGAATTTGTAAAACAACATATAACATATTTAATGATCAATTACTCTTGAACAAATGTAAATAAATTAGGACTGGTGATTAATACAAAGTAAATGTCTTCATGGAAAATATTTCTGCATTAGGAGGTAACATTTTGAAACAAAGAGTTCTGTTGTATTTGGCCTGCTAGAAATGTAACTTAGCTGCCAAAATGCTGAAGTGCTGATGCTGCTGGTTCCATCAATTCGTCTACGTGGCGAAGGCACGTCTCCAGTTTAGTTAAAGAGGTAACCTCTCCTGGTCAAGGCAGGTATCTTTACAACCCGAGGAACGTAGGTTTCAAGTGTCAATCGCAAGCTTTGAACCACAGAATACTTGTATTACTGGTATCGTCGAGTAGTACCTCAAATGGTCTATTCGATCAGTACCACAGTCTTTAGAGGAAATGAAAGAACAAATTCCTCTGCTAAGTCTTTGTTTTCCTGATATTAATCAAGCGCCTTTCCCGCTGTCTCGTTAACCGATTTTTTTTTTCTGAATTTTTAATCTCCATGAGCTTATATCATGTAACTCAGGGGATATGATGAAAATCACCATTCTTTTAGTTAATTAAATGGACAAATTGTCACTGGACAGCGGCAAGTGCAATTGCTTGTGCCTGGGTGAACATGTTCAGATATACATACAACTTATTACAAATGATAGTAAATATATAAATATGATGTTGTTGCGTTGCGGGTCTTATTATTATACTTGTATTATGAAATGTTAATATGAGGTAACCGACTGGTTACTCTGGCCAAGAAAACTGCTAGGGTTGAACCACAAGACCACGAACACAGTTGACGTTCACAATGTCATAGTAACGTCACCAAGGGAAAGTGGAAAACGAATACAACATATTTAATGTTACTTGAGACGCTGCTCCGCATGCATTTTTAAATGAAGCCAATATATTATGGCATTACATATGCAGTCGTTGAAAAGTCTCTATACCGTCGTAGCTCAAAACGCTGTCCTTTGATAGACTTCAAAGTTTTATTAATTCAGACTCACTTGATACGCAGCTTCCATTCTCCCTTGTAAAATATAGCTAGATACATCTCACAGAAGTATATTGATGCACTAGTGATGGTAAATAATAGGGATATGTCACAATATTATATAAATTTCATGAGCTCAGAGACATACGTCCACTCGCCATAAGCCACACACATCGAAGTCCCTGCAGACAATCTCTGCCGTCTGCTAATCCAAACCTTCACGGTTGCCAAACTCCACCTCGAGGCAATGACGTCACTTCCTGTATTACCAAGAACTGCGTACAATAAGCAAACGAGAAGCCTTCTCGAACCATCTAATGATATCGACACAAATGTTATGAATTTTACACTTATAACAGATGTCATCATCATCCACTCCTTGCTCCACTTGGAGTGTGGGGTTACCTCTGCTTTTGGTTCCTGGTGAGAACTAGCACGAAGCAGTCATCAGCGCTGTGCTGTGGTGGTTCATGAATATATCATTTTCACATACTGAGGCTGCCAGCCTCATAAGGACCTGTATAACCATCAGCAAGTTCAAACATGTCAAATTAAAAGTATAAAATTTGTTAAAAACTCACTCCAATAAGTTTTGGGAACTCCAGACTTCTTGCTCAGTTAAATTGTCTTGACAACTTGATGCAAATGCCCCCAACAGGAGTCTGGGGTATTTTTTCTATTTAAAATCCCTCTGTGACTTGTGAGTAGGTCCTGTGGGAGTCCGGTTTCTGTATTAACTTGCAGAGTTCCCTTGCTGTAGTGTCCAAAGGTGCTCCAATACATCCGGTCCTATAAGGTCAGAATCCTTACTTCTATTCTTACCTGGCTTTAGTCCGAGCTGTCTACTTTGACGATTCTGGAATGCAGTGTCGTATGTCTAAAATGAACTACGTTTTATCGCAGCTTTCGGCTCAAGCTCCCGCATGGCGTTTCCGACAAAACTTCCACTCAGTACGAATGTATATTCGCACCCCAAATGCCAGCCAATAGCATTCAAAAGTGCGTATTATGATAACTTTCCTCATGGAATTTTATGTGTGACTCATACGTTTGTGAAAATCAAATAGTCGCTTTCCATATAAGGAGTTGTTATTTGCGTCGATTATCGGTAATGTTCAATATTATCACACTTTTAACTCACTTCTTTAAATGTCTCCAAGACTGAGATTATCTGTACTTATGATCACAAGTAATTTTGGAGGCTGAGTACATAGCTTATCAGACATCCCGATCGCTTGCCTTAAAGCTGCAACGGTACAAATCCGTTTGCCCGTCTAGACAGACCTGGTTCTGCAACTAAACCCCTATTTCATGTTCGTCTTACCAGGAGTCAATCTGGTTATTATCACGTTTAGTGATTCAGTTAATCTTACGGGATGGTCAATTACGCATTGAATCGAAGTGTGAAAATGTAAACAGTGACCGTAGTACGGATTTCTGGGCTCCGAAAATAAAAAAATAGTTAGAGAATGAGAGAGAGAGAGAGAGAGAGAGAGAGAGAGAGAGAGAGAGAGAGAGAGAGAGAGAGAGAATACGAAAAAAAGAACAATCCAATTCTGTGACAATAGAGAACACTAAGGAAGGCAGGGAATCTTCTTCTTCAAGTACTATGTTTTCTGGCGTGGGTGATCATGTCTCTTCACAACTGTCTGTCTCCTGTGCTGTATATTAATTCTTCTTAAATTCATGTAATGCCACAATGTCAGACTGTACAGTATCTTCTATTTTTGTCGTCCTCTGCCTCCTTTTCAGCCTTCTTCTTCTTTTTATTCTCCTTTTTGTCTTCTTGGTTCACTTTCAGACGTCAACTCGAATATGCTCAAAGAAAGCAGTAGTCAGCCTGAGGTCGTTGGTATCTAAGTTAAACATAAGAATAGCAAACTTCAGACACTAAGTTAAACATAAGAATAGCAGACTTCAGACACTAAGTTAAACATAAGAATAGCAAACTTCAGACACTAAGTTAAACATAAGAATAGCAAACTTCAGACACTAAGTTAAACATAAGAACAGCAAACTTTAGAAACTAAGTTAAACATAAGAATAGCAGACTTCAGACACTAAGTTAAACATAAGAATAGCAAACTTCAAACACTAAGTTAAACATAAGAACAGCAAACTTTAGAAACTAAGTTAAACATAAGAATAGCAGACTTCAGACACTAAGTTAAACATAAGAATAGCAAACTTCAGACACTAAGTTAAACATAAGAATAGCAAACTTCAAACACTAAGTCAAACATAAGAATAGCAGACTTTAGAAACTAAGTTAAACATAAGAATAGCAGACTTCAGACACTAAGTCAAACATAAGAATAGCAAACTTCAAACACTAAGTTAAACATAAGAACAGCAAACTTTAGAAACTAAGTTAAACATAAGAATAGCAGACTTCAGACACTAAGTTAAACATAAGAATAGCAAACTTCAGACACTAAGTTAAACATAAGAATAGCAAACTTCAAACACTAAGTTAAACATAAGAATAGCAGACTTCAGACACTAAGTCAAACATAAGAATAGCAGACTTCAGACACTAAGTCAAACATAAGAATAGCAAACTTCAAACACTAAGTTAAACATAAGAATAGCAAACTTCAGACACTAAGTTAAACATAAGAATAGCAAACTTCAAACACTAAGTCAAACATAAGAATAGCAAACTTCAAACACTAAGTCAAACATAAGAATAGCAAACTTCAAACACTAAGTCAAACATAAGAATAGCAGACTTCAGACACTAAGTCAAACATAAGAATAGCAAACTTCAAACACTAAGTCAAACATAAGAATAGCAGACTTCAAACACTAAGTCAAACATAAGAATAGCAGACTTCAGACACTAAGTCAAACATAAGAATAGCAGACTTCAGACACTAAGTCAAACATAAGAATAGCAAACTTCAAACACTAAGTCAAACATAAGAATAGCAAACTTCAAACACTAAGTCAAACATAAGAATAGCAAACTTCAAACACTAAGTCAAACATAAGAATAGCAAACTTCAAACACTAAGTCAAACATAAGAATAGCAGACTTCAAACACTAAGTCAAACATAAGAATAGCAGACTTCAGACACTAAGTCAAACATAAGAATAGCAAACTTCAAACACTAAGTCAAACATAAGAATAGCAAACTTCAAACACTAAGTCAAACATAAGAATAGCAGACTTCAGACACTAAGTCAAACATAAGAATAGCAAACTTCAAACACTAAGTCAAACATAAGAATAGCAGACTTCAGACACTAAGTCAAACATAAGAATAGCAGACTTCAGACACTAAGTCAAACATAAGAATAGCAAACTTCAAACACTAAGTCAAACATAAGAATAGCAGACTTCAAACACTAAGTCAAACATAAGAATAGCAGACTTCAAACACTAAGTCAAACATAAGAATAGCAGACTTCAGACACTAAGTCAAACATAAGAATAGCAGACTTCAAACACTAAGTCAAACATAAGAATAGCAGACTTCAGACACTAAGTCAAACATAAGAATAGCAGACTTCAAACACTAAGTCAAACATAAGAATAGCAGACTTCAGACACTAAGTCAAACATAAGAATAGCAAACTTCAAACACTAAGTCAAACATAAGATAGCAGACTTCAAACACTAAGTCAAACATAAGAATAGCAGACTTCAGACACTAAGTCAAACATAAGAATAGCAGACTTCAGACACTAAGTCAAACATAAGAATAGCAGACTTCAAACACTAAGTCAAACATAAGAATAGCAGACTTCAGACACTAAGTCAAACATAAGAATAGCAGACTTCAAACACTAAGTCAAACATAAGAATAGCAGACTTCAGACACTAAGTCAAACATAAGAATAGCAAACTTCAAACACTAAGTCAAACATAAGAATAGCAGACTTCAGACACTAAGTCAAACATAAGAATAGCAGACTTCAGACACTAAGTCAAACATAAGAATAGCAAACTTCAAACACTAAGTCAAACATAAGAATAGCAGACTTCAAACACTAAGTCAAACATAAGAATAGCAGACTTCAGACACTAAGTCAAACATAAGAATAGCAAACTTCAAACACTAAGTCAAACATAAGAATAGCAGACTTCAGACACTAAGTCAAACATAAGAATAGCAAACTTCAAACACTAAGTCAAACATAAGAATAGCAGACTTCAAACACTAAGTCAAACATAAGAATAGCAGACTTCAGACACTAAGTCAAACATAAGAATAGCAGACTTCAGACACTAAGTCAAACATAAGAATAGCAGACTTCAAACACTAAGTCAAACATAAGAATAGCAGACTTCAGACACTAAGTCAAACATAAGAATAGCAGACTTCAAACACTAAGTCAAACATAAGAATAGCAGACTTCAGACACTAAGTCAAACATAAGAATAGCAAACTTCAAACACTAAGTCAAACATAAGAATAGCAGACTTCAGACACTAAGTCAAACATAAGAATAGCAGACTTCAGACACTAAGTCAAACATAAGAATAGCAAACTTCAAACACTAAGTCAAACATAAGAATAGCAGACTTCAAACACTAAGTCAAACATAAGAATAGCAGACTTCAGACACTAAGTCAAACATAAGAATAGCAAACTTCAAACACTAAGTCAAACATAAGAATAGCAGACTTCAGACACTAAGTCAAACATAAGAATAGCAAACTTCAGACACTAAGTCAAACATAAGAATAGCAAACTTCAAACACTAAGTCAAACATAAGAATAGCAAACTTCAGACACTAAGTCAAACATAAGAATAGCAAACTTCAAACACTAAGTCAAACATAAGAATAGCAGACTTCAGACACTAATTTAAATATAAATTTCGCCAACTTCAGACACAAACCTAGATATAATGATTGAAGGCGTTAGAAACAAACCTAACACGAGTCCAGAAAACTTGAGAGAGAAAGCTAAATACGAGGATATTAATCGTCGGAAACAAAGTTAACTATAAAGATAGGAAGCTTGAGGAACAGTGTTAACTAGAAAGATTGCAACTTTAGAAACAAAGTTCACTACTAAGATAGTAAACTTCATAAATAATGTTAACTACAAAGATAGCAGCTTGAGAAATAAAGTTAACTACAAAGTTAGCAAACTTCAGAAACAAAGCTTCAAAGATAACAAACTTCAGAAATAAAATTAGCTACACGGATAGCAAACTTTAGAAACAAAGTTAACCGCAAAGCTAGCAAACCTTAGAAACAAAGTTAGCAACAAATATAACAAACTTCAGGAATAAAGTTAACCACAAGGATAGCAACTTTGCATACAGAGTTAACTACAAAGATAACAAACTTCAGAAATAAAATTAGCTACAAGGATAGCAAACTTCAGAAACAAAGCTAGCTCTAAAGATAACAAACTTTAGAAATAAAGTTAACTACAAAGATAGCAAACTTTAGAAACAAAGTTAAACGCAAAGCTTGCAAACCTTAGAATTCTATAACAAGTTAACTACAAAGATAGCAGAATTCAGGAACAAACATAAATACAGTGATATATCTAAACGCAAAAATTGCGAATTCAAGTGGCAAAGAAACATACAGTTAGTCATTGTGAGAATTGACAATATAAACTGAACGATATGAGTTGACAAACGTGAAGATTGGTTGAAAAGTATTTTTTTTTTAAAGTTTAGCACCAAAGACTGTATTACACTAGGAAACACATACATCTTTACCGCACAGATGAACTGCTGTTTTTTTTTTCAAGACGGGACTCAGGGTAGATAATATTAAGCTGAAGATAATCTATTTTCTAGGTTTATACCCAGGACAGATATATCTTGGGTCGCCAGAGAATGGGCTCGATAAAGGTCGAATTTTGGATGTAAAGTGAGTATTCAACCACGCCTTTGTTTGAATAATGCAACTTGCGTACGTTTCCATCACCACCATTGTCACCATCATCGTCGCCATTATCATCATCATCACCATCACACAATCATCCTCATCGCTTGCCGTGTCACACGTCGCAGCTATCAAATCTATCTACAAATCGTTTCTTCCCTTCTTTTTCCAGTAATTTTTACCAGGTTCTTCACACCTGTTCCGCAAAGCTAATTTTGTTATTTTGTCATACCATTTGAATCCTTGTCTGCGTAATCCTCCATATATGAATGTTTGTAACTTTTTGGTTGTTTTTTTTTACAAGTAACAAGAAAAACACCAAGTTTATCAACAAGGACTTATTATCTGTTACTGCACAAGATATTTCTTCCTTTAAAGTTTATTTTTAAAAACTGATCCATGTTTTTAATCTCAGCGATCCATTTTCCATCTAATTCTGCCAATGTCCCGAAGTAATTGACATTGTGCGCATACTGGAGATAATCATTTTTGTCTTTTAGTTCCATTTCTGCCCAAGTTCTTTCTATTGGTTTTGATTTTTCGCCACGTCTTCTACATTTAAATTAAACATATTTTGCAAGTATTTCCTCAAAGCGTCTTAAGATCTCTATCAATGTATTTATTTTTCTGTTATTGTATTCTTACTATGTGCGGACGATCGCTGGCAACAGATTTTAAAAAAGTGAATGAGATGATGCCTGTGGAGAAGTCCTGGGAAAAAGTGATTACCAGGACAAAACATGGATAACAACAGAAATAATCCGCAAGATAAAGGACAAAAAATTGAAACCAGATTTAAACGGACGCAAAATCAAAACTTTCAAAGTTAAGGATCGTGAAATAAAAACCTGCAGAGAAGTAAGAACGATGAGAGGAAATACAGAAAGAGAAAGCTGTAACCAAATGGAAGACATAATTAAAACACTTGATGGGATATTGCATTAATTCGGTCTGAAAATGTACACGGAAAAGACAAAGATTTTGAGAATAAATACAGAAAATTATATGTCTATCATATATATATATATATATATATATATATATATATATATATATATATATATATATATATATATATATATATATATATATATATTTATTTATATATATATATATATATAGATATATCATGTGCCTTAGTGTGTCTGGCATAGTAAAACTACCCTCACATTATCTTAGCCCTAGAGGGATACCGCCCGCTGAAATTATACTCATCATAAAGGGTACACAGATAAGGCTAAACTCTCGTAAGGGGTACGAAGATTGTTTTAAGTTTGAGAAACACTGTGAAATCGCTCTCTCTCTCTCTCTCTCTCTCTCTCTCTCTCTATCTAATATGTATATATATATATATATATATATATCCAATGATGTTTGTTCCACGTAGGACATGACTGTAACCGTTTCTCACGACCGATTTTTATTGGCACCACATTTACTACTTCTTGGACCATAAGCGAGAATGTCTTGGCTTTTTATTCCATTATTTTAAAGTTTCATTTTGGCGTCTCAACTTTTCCTTCCCCTGTGTGTTCCAGTATAATTTTATATCCAGTTATATTTCTCGTTTAGCCAGTTTAATTACTTTTCTCTGGATAATAATGCAGCTCTTTTCAATATGTACCGTACCCTCTAAATTTATTTCGTCTCAAGTCCAGCAGAGTAAGTGTAATTATAACGATGTCTTTATTATGTCGTCATTGAGAAAAAAGGAAACTCGCATTATATGTTGTCGTATCTACTTTTCATTACTTACTTAGTCGTTCCCCTTCTACTGTGTGGTGTAGAGGTTTGGAAGAGAGAGCGCCAGACTATCCTATCGGCTGTCTTCCTTCTGGCCTGGTTCCATTCTAGTCCTCGGTCCTTCAAAGATTGTCTAATGTTGTCCTCCCAGCGGACTCTGGGTCGTCCTGGGGGTCTGGATCCCTGGCTCTTTGTTTCCCATGCTTGTCGTGGTAGCCGATCTTCTGCAGACATGGCCAAACTATCTTAGTTGGGACTGTTCTACTTGGGTCTGCAGGGGGTGGGATTTTAGGCCTTGACGTATCGTCTGGTTGCGGACCATGTCTCTTCTTGTTACTTCAACCACCTTCCTCAGATACCTCATTTCTGAGGTTTGGATCTGGCTTTTATGCTTTTCATTACTCAAACATTTTAAAGCAATATTTTCCACCTGGTTTCTTTTTCTACTACTCAACTTGTGAACCATAATATTTCATTTACATTATTACATTTCTACTACTATAACTATTACACTGACATTATTACATTTCTACTACTATAACTATTACATTTACATTATTACATTTCTACTACTACAACTATTAAACAATATTGTCCTATGCGATATCAACGTTCTATTCTCGTGTGGTTCCTGGGGGTCTCAGGGGAGGCAAACAAGGAACAGGACTTCTGCTTCCACGGGCATCTCACAGGATGTGACTACTATGGCGTCTGCGTGAGCTGGCAAACGTGTCATGTAAAAAAAAATGTGCTTCAGAAACCACTGTTGCTACAGTATGTTAATGCTTTGATGCAGGCTTCCTGCAAGGTAGCCAGCTGCAGTGACGACTCTTTGTTCCATTAAAAGCAAACAGAATAATTAATGAATTAATTAATGGGTGAACTTTCAATCACTAACTTTTAACCAATACCTTTAACCAGGTCCACATATCTCCCTCCTCCCCGAAAAATTCAACAAAACAAAGAAATAAAGTTTCAGACGTTTACAAAATGGCGCTGAATTTTGTACAGCTTTCACGATGTGGTTGCCTCTTCGTTGCCAACCAGTTAAGGGTAAGTTTAGATGATGTTTACTCATCATACCAACCAGTTTAGGGTAAGTTTAGATGATGTTTACTCATCATGCCAACCAGATTAGTGTATGTTAGATGATGTTTACTCATCATACCAACCAGTTTAGGGTAAGTTAGATGTTCAATCATCATGTCAACCAGTTTAGGGTAAGTTAGATGTTTACTCATCATGTCAACTAGTTTATAGTAAGTTAGATGATGTTTACTCATCATGTCAACTAGTTTATAGTAAGTTAGATGATGTTTACTCATCATACCAACCAGTTTAGGGTAAGTTAGATGTTCACTCATCATGTCAACCAGTTTAGGGTAAGTTAGATGTTTACTCATCATGTCAACTAGTTTATAGTAAGTTAGATGATGTTTACTCATCATGTCAACTAGTTTATAGTAAGTTAGATGATGTTTACTCATCATGTCAACTAGTTTCTAGTAAGTTAGATGATGTTTACTTATCATGTCAACTAGTTTCTAGTAAGTTAGATGATGTTTACTTATCATATCAACTAGTTTCTAGTAAGTTAGATGATGTTTACTTATCATGTGAACTAGTTTCTAGTAAGTTAGATGATGTTTACTCATCATGTCAACTAGTTTATAGTAAGTTAGATTATGTTTACTCATCATGTCAACTAGTTTATAGTAAGTTAGATGATGTTTACTCATCATGTCAACTAGTTTATAGTAAGTTAGATGATGTTTCTTATCATGTCAACTAGTTTATAGTAAGTTAGATGATGTTTACTCATCATGTCAACTAGTTTATAGTAAGTTAGATGATGTTTACTCATCATGTCAACTAGTTTATAGTAAGTTAGATGATGTTTACTCATCATGTGAACTAGTTTCTAGTAAGTTAGATGATGTTTACTTAACATGAGAATGACGAAGATGATGATAATGGCAGGAAGAAAGAAAGGCATGGGAAAAGAAAGACATCTGATAGACGAACAGAAAGAAGGATAGAAAGAAAAGACGGAAGAATGAAAGAAAAGAAGACAGCGAAAGAGAAAGAAAATTGAGCCAAAGAAGAAGAACGAAAGAAAAAGACAATGCAAAAGAGAGAGAGAGAGAGAGAGAGAGAGAGAGAGAGAGAGAGAGAGAGAGAGAGAGAGAGAGAGAGAGAGAGAAAGCAAGAAGAGACGGGGGGAAAAGAAATAAAGGAAAAGAAATGCAATGGAAAAACTAGAAAACTGACACACTAAAGGATAGAAAGAAAAAAAGGACAGAAGGAAAGAACAAGACAGAGGGAGAAAAGACTAGAAAAGAAGGAAAAAGATATAAATAGAAAGCAAGCAATGGAAAAGAAAGAAAACTGAAATATAAACAGAGAAGAAGCTATTTTTTTTTAAAGTGGAAAGAAAGACAGCAAATATAGACAGAAAGACAAGTAGACAGAGAAGAGATGGGAAAAATATACAGAAATAAAGAAAATAACCCAAACCAAGACAGAAAGACAGACAGATAGAAAACCGAAAGACAGTCAGAAAGACAAAGAAACATGGACAACTTAGCTGTGAAATAATTTGAGAAAATAATATCATATTAAATATGGTAGCTATACTTTCTATCAACTCAACACAGGTTTGTGCGCGATACGGGACGAACCCCCTTCATAGGCATTACCAACACTACATGTACCCGTGGGTTCCTCTGGGGAATCAGCGAGAAAATAGGAGCACAAGATACCAACAATCTTTGACTGGTTATCGAAGTGATGTTCAGAACGTCTCAGACGTAGTAAGTGACCGAATAATTAATTTCGAAAGAAATTAACCTCCTTTATTTATCTCGTCTTTTTTTTTTTTAAACTGGGCAGTTTTTTTTTTTTTACCTTACTTCATCCCACTTTTTAATGTAAAAAAATAAAAAAAATAAATATTTAAAATTCGTGGGCTGGAGGTCTGATAAGCCTTTTTGTTGTTATACCGTGTAAATAATACTGACTATAAATACAGCAAATAATAGTAAGATTACATATAAAGAAAAATTCCTCAAAGATGTGATCTCATAAGAATAATAAGAATACGCAAGGTGAATTTTCACTGTATTGGTAAATAAATTGAAATCACAAGGAATAAAGTAAAACACTCAATTCGGAATCCTCAAAGAAGATGTCAAATCTCCGTGATACGGGTGGGGTCGTCGGGGGTGCTTCATCTTATTTTTAAATATTATACACTTGTGTAGTTGTGGCTTGGCCTTCTTGTAGATATATTCTTTGATTATATCATATAATAACACTGGCTAACAAAAAAAAAAATTTTTTTTCTTTCTTTAACATTTCTATGTTTTTCTGGTCAATTTTAATGCGCTGTTTTTAAATCTGCAAACCGTTTTTCTCTATCAGGTCGGGATCTCTAGAAATACGCAATTGAATTTTTTTAACAACGCATACAGTATTACAACATCATTCGTACAAGAAGTATAACAGTTATGTAGGCTTGAATTTCTTTGCAGTCAACTTTCGTCGGTGAATGGCATGTGGTGCATCGCGATGAAGCATCCAACAATAATCGGCAAGCATGGTCACACTCCACCGTCCTTGATAACGTGACTCCATTACGGCGATATCTTCATGGAATCATTCTCCATGTTCATCGCTGACTTCGCCAAGGTTGTCAGGGAAAAAGTCAAGATGCGAATCGAGCAAATGAATTTTGAGGGACATGTTACAGCCCATAATTCTGTATGCATCTATGCACTGCTTAACAATATGCACATAGTCGACAGATTTGTGATTTCCCAGAAAGTTATCGACGATCGATTTGAATGCCATCCATGCGCGAAGTTCACTACCATGTAACAAGTTCTCGAATTGTTTGTCTGCAATAACTTTCCTAATCTGAGGTCCTACAAAGATACCTTCCTTTATCTTTGCATCGCTAACTTGCGGAAACTTTTCTCGAAGATAAGTGAAAGTTTTGCTCGTTTTATCTAACGCTTTTACGAAATTCTTCATGAGCCCCAACTTTATATGTAACGGTGGTAAAATGATGCTGTCTTTGTTAACTAATGGCTCGTGTATTACATTTTTATGCCCGAGCTGCATACGATCCCTGATAGGCCACACCTTTCTTGCAGAAAGTTCCTGTCTGTTGCGGCTGTCCCATTCACATAGGAAGCAACAAAATTTAGTATACCCAGTCTGCATGCCCGTGAGAATTGCAATGACCTTTAGGTCTCCACAAATCCGCCATTGGTAGTCATTGTACTTTATTTTTGCCAAAAGTATAGCCATATTGTCATAAGTTTCTTTCATATAAACAGAGTAGGCGACTGGAATTGATGAAAATAAATTTCCGTTATGCAATAACACGGCTTTTAGACTAGTCTTGGAAGAGTCGATGAAAAGTCGCCATTCGTTGACTATGTGCTCATGACCGAGGTGCACCATTAGACCGTTTACATCTTTGCAATAGCAAATGTCATCATCCATCTCAAAGTATTGAACAAGTTCTCTGTGTCTATGATGAAATTTCGGAGTATTGGGCGCTAAAAGATTCCATTCTTTGAGTCGCGAACCGAGTGATTCCGCTTGTCCTTTGGAAAGAGCGAGATCACGTATTAGATCTGAAAGTTCTGAATGGTTAATTAAGTGAACACCATCATTCACCGGTATATAATCCGAGTCCGAATTAGTTTCTAAAGCAGGTAAACTATCACTTTCTGATGGTTCATTCACGTCCAACGGATATTGTTCTGGTGGAACTGGGATCGGACACGTGATTGGATCATGAGGCACTGGTTTCGAAACCGATTCAATATTTTGATAAACCACAGACTTTCTAGTTTTAAAAGTGAAACCATGGATATTTGTCAAGCAGAAGTAACAATCAGTAGCATGATTTGTCGGTTCACGCCATATTACTGGCACTCCAAAAGGCATCGACTTATGCTTCAACGATTTTCGTAACCAACCTGCCAATGTATTTGCACAAGTCGAACAAACTGCATTTGGCTTCCAAGATTTATTTGCATCATCAACTTTCGAATCGAAATAAAGTTCATATGCTTTCTTTAGTAATGGTGTAAAGTTTTTCTGGTGAACACGATCGGTAAAATATCCGCACACATAACAGAACAGATCAGCCGAATTTCTACAACTTCTAGAAGCCATATTTCGCTCAGAATTATTTCAAAATACAGTAACTATTTGAAAAATAGCGTAACATATGTCATGCATGTTTTAGCAGTATAAAAAGTAGAATTATTTTGCATTTTACTTACTTACTTAGTCGTTCCCCTTCTACCGTGAGGTGTAGAGGTTGGAAGAGAGAGCGCCAGACCATTCTATCAGCTGTCTTCTTCCTGGCCTGGTTCCATTCTAGTCCTCGGTCCTTCAAAGATTGTCTAATGTTGTCCTCCCAGCGGACTCTGGGTCGTCCTGGAGGTCTGGATCCCTGGCTCTTTGTTTCCCATGCTTGTCGTGGTAGCCGATCTTCTCCCATTCTGCAGACATGGCCAAACCATCTTAGTTGGGACTGTTCTATTTGGGTCTGCAGCGGATGGGATTTTAGGCCTTGACGGATCGTCTGGTTGCGGACCATGTCTCTTCTTGTTACTTCAACCACTTTTCTCAGATACCTCATTTCTGAGGTTTGGATCTGGCTTTTGTGAGTTGTAGTCATTGCCCACGACTCGCATCCATATGTCAAGACTGGGACATAGGTAAGGCGGTATACAGCCATCTTCGTTTTCTTACCAACCTCTTTCTTGCTGAGGAATCCACGATTTATGGCCTGAAAAAGTCTCCCAGCCGCTGCTTTTCGAGTGGCCAACTCTTCTTTGATGCCTCCCTTTCGGTCTATAATAGCTCGGAGATATTTAAAGTGGTCGACCTGCTCCAAGACCTGTTCTCCCAACTTAATCTGATGTTTTCTTTCTTCTCTCATCTTCCAGTACTGAATACTTTCTTGTTCTCTCCTGACATGCCTTGATGACATCGTCCATAAGGAGTATGAAGAGGTAAGGTGATAGGATATCACCTTGTCTTACACCAGTGGTGGTCCTGAACTCTTCTGACTTATGGTTTGCTGTCCTCACATAATTTCTGCAGGATTTGTAGAAGCTCTGTATAGCATGAATCAGAGGTGCTGGAATATTCTTCCTTGTCAAACAGTCCCAAAGTTTGCTCCAGGGGACCCTGTCAAACGCCTTTTCCAGATCTATGAAACAAAGATGCATCTCACTCTTATACTCAAGGGCCTTTTCACTCAGCTGTCTGAGTGTGAAGATTAGGTCTTGAGTACTTCGGTTTGCTCGGAATCCGCACTGGACCTCATCCAATTGTGGCTCAGCTAGGCGTCGGAGTCTCTGCTCTAGGATTCTAGAGTAGATTTTACCAGGGACACTGAGAAGGGATATGCCTCTATGGTTTCCACATTGACGATTGTCACCCTTTTTGAAAATTGGTGTTATGATGGCAATCTCCCAATCCTTTGGTATGGTCTTGTTGCACCATGCTGCCTGTAGGACCTTTAAGAGTAATAGGTCGCCTGATGCGCCCCTGTACTTAACCATTTCTGGTGTTATACCATCATGCCCTGCTGCTTTGCCCATCTTGATTTTCTCCAGTGCTGCCCTCAGTTCTTCCACCTTTATGTCATCTTCACCATCATTGGTTTTCTCTTCTGTGCTAGTGGTTATCATTTCTGATGCTTCACCATGCTCACCATCCAGGAGTTCTGAGAAATATTCTTTCCATCTTTCCATTACTTCCTTCGGGGCAGTAAGCAATTTGCCTTGCTTGTCCTTTATAAATTTTAGAGGGCATTGTTTTTCCTTCCTCATGTTCTTTAGGGTCTTATAGAACAATTTCTGGTTTTCTTGTGCATCTTTTTCTAGCTTTTCTCCAAATTCTTCCCAGGACTTCTGTTTTGCTGCTAGCACTTTGTTCTTTGCTTCTGTTCTGAGTGTCACATATTCTCTATATTTTTCCATTTGTCCTGTTGTGTTTTTAGCTCCTAAGTATTGTTTCCATGCCATTTTCTTCTCTCTTATTTTCTCTTTGACTTCCTCTGTCCACCAAGGTGTCCTCTTTCTCTGGTTCCCAAGTCGGACTTCACCGCATGCTTCTGCAGCAGCTGTCTTTATGATATCCTTGAATTTATTCCAGAGGATTTCCAAGTCATCAGGTCGTTCTTCTGTGTTGCTCACTGCTGTAGCAATAAGCCCCTGATATCTGGTCTTAATTTCTGGCTCTCTCAGCTTGTAGGTTCTAATGCTCATTTCTCCTGCTCGTTTACTTGGTTTCTTGCGTGATGTTGGGCAGTTCCTAGGCTGAGCAACTCTTTCAGTTGTTCGTTTGATTGTTAGCAGGTAGTGATCACTTCCAATCTCTGGCCCCCTCCAGACTCTTG
Organism: Oreohelix idahoensis; assembly: GCA_024509875.1. Lineage (NCBI taxonomy): Eukaryota > Metazoa > Mollusca > Gastropoda > Stylommatophora > Oreohelicidae > Oreohelix > Oreohelix idahoensis. The sequence continues at coordinate 437,286 of JAMPIV010011073.1, read as the reverse complement.
CATCTCGGACATATCTGAATGAGCTTCTCCGAACAATGGCATAGTCGATCACTGACTTCTCATTCTTGGTTGATTCACATCTAGTGTATGCATGTATGCGCTTATGGGGGAACTTTGTGTTTGTAATGATCAGATTCTGCTCACTGCAGAATCTAAGGAGTCGCTTTCCATTGTCATTGAGAGTATCTTCTCCATATCTTCCGATAACTCCACCCCATCTAGCATGGTCATTTCCAACTCTGGCATTAAAATCTCTGAGCATGATAACTTCATCTAGGCATTGCATTTTATTAATTTTTAATAAGTTATATAGTAAAAATGAAACGCAGCAAATAACGGTTTGCCAAAAATATATTTATTTACAAATATCTTAAGAACCCAATGTGATAGAGATAAACGGATTTCAAATTTGAAATCAGCGCAAGAAACTGCCCTAAGAACACTTATTCTTATATAAGAAAGAAAAATGTTGTTTGTCAGTGTAATTTGAACACTGCTTGAGAGCCAGTGTCGATAGGAGTATGGCCCGTTCAATCCCCGCCCGCACACCGTACACTTGTAAAGATGAATGATAGTCCAAAGGCCAGGTTGGACGATTCACAATATATTTTATTGGACATTTGACAGCTCCACTTGAACACCAGAGAGAGTATGTTCATGCATATCAGGCATCAATATGACGGTCTATATCGTCGTAGTACAGTCTCGTACTAAGGAAACATGTCGAAGACCTTTTCCCACATTTTATTTAATAGTAAGTCACTCACGTAATGATCAGCATCCTCTTTCAATCTTAAATAAAATAACTAGCATTACCGCATGGAGGTGTATGCGTAATCTAGTGATGGTACAACCTAGTGAAGATAGAGGGAAAATCATATAACTCTCTGGAGCAAAAATACACAAGCATCCGACACCTTGAAACTACACAGTCGAATCCCCAGCAGGGCAGCTTTGGCTGGCCGACTTACAAAGTTCCCGTCTGCAAAGGTGGCCAGCAGACGTAATGACGTCACTTCCTGAAACCAAGACAACGGTCTCCAAACACATCAACAAGGAAGTCAACAGCGACATCCAATGTTATGAAATTTACACATAACACTCCGAAACATTAGGAAAAGCAAACGCGACAACCAATAAGTTGCTGATTGCCAGAATTAGGTGCCTGTGTAGGATAGAAGGATTGTGATGGTATGATCAGATCACTGATGGGGAACTGATGACAATAACCAGGTAGGTGACGGTGGAACAGGAGACAACGCTCGCAATGGATAGGACACACGTTGAGGAAACCTAACGATAGCACTACAAGGTAACCTTTGTTCTAGAATCTCCAGGGTCAGAAAAGTAGAAGAAGACCGACAATTGCATGGATATGAGAACAAATAAAATGGAAATAGGAAGACATAGACATATCCTGGCGGCCGGATGGCACAGGGCAAGGTGGCTTTTACTGGCACTTGTCTGGATCTTGCGATCAGGTGCACATTGTGACTTTGTTGTACCATTTCAATTCTTCTGTTCTGCGCAAGTACCGATTCATGAACGTTGACTGTTCGAGTTCTATACTATTGTCTGCATTTTAGTTTGCTTAGTGCGCATTTAATGTTTTGACTGATAGCTGTCGCTAACATTTCTTATAGTTTATGTGTTGTATAGCAGGCCTGGACACATTTTAGCATTGTCACATAACTTTTTGGGTCGCTCTCTTGTTCACTACGGCAGTGATCAGTTACATTTATTGAACTGACTAATAACATGTTGGTTACCCGTTCCTCCCTGCTTAGCAAGGACCGGTTGAGATAATAACAACAGACAACCACGTTGGTTAATCTTGGGTGTGGCCGACATCAGACTACAGATTAACACTAAAATCGCCCAGCGCATTTGCTTAATCGCTGATAAAGACAATGTGCGTTCTTGCCAAGATGGTAATACGCTGAAAGTTTGATAGCCACTACGGAGATATAACTTATTTTTCAGCGCACAGGAATGACATAATCGTTTCTTGTACGTCTTATTACGAACATATTACTTGAGATAAAAGTAAGATGTTGTATTTGTAAACATTGCCGAGAGAGGATCGGATGTTTTCATTCCAGATATGGGAAAGGGGACCTCTGCATAACGTGCAGAATTTTTCCTAAGTGGAAATTTTGAAAGTACCCCACAAAACACGCATGTTTGAAACGATTGGCGTTCTGCTTAGCATCGTAACAAACAAATGCGGGGGAAGACAGGCAATATAATCGGACAATTTTTGCAAGTCTAGTTCACTGTGAGAATCGCTTGCCAAGACGACAACCAGACCTACCAGAGGGAAGAATAAGATAAGATTGCCATTATCAGGACCGAACTTTGTTTGAGGATCTTGACAATATAAACTCTACCATTTAACAAGAACAACCGGGATCTGAGGAATCTAAAGCACGGAGTCATAGTGGGAATTCATTGTTAACATAACAACACCCCAGAAACGTGTAAGAGGCCTATTCCAATGCCTTTATTCCTCTGAGCAAACAGTCTGTGAGCCACGATTGGCGTAAGTGTACATTTTACATTCCATATTTTTCATTTACTAACATGTGAACTAATATGTATATATTGCCATGTGCGTATTAATATGTGAAAATTGCTAGTGGATGTCCAAGTCATATGAGGCTGGCAACCTCAGTATATAGAATGATGATTTCATGAACCACTACTGCAAGGGCTGGTGAATGCTTTATTGCTAGTTTCTTAAAGAGAACTAAAAAGCATAGGTAGTCCCAAGTTCCATATGGAGCAGGGAGGGAAAGATGAAAGAAATAATGTACATTCTAATTTTAATATTTACATTTATAAACCAGTGTACAAGTCTATGTAAACATATGCACTTTAAAATTAATAAAAATTTCAAGCTTTTCAACCAGTGTAGATATAAATGAAAACGTTTTCCGTCTATATGGTGAACATTTTCAACCAGTGCAGATGTAAATATAAACATATTCTATCTGTACTATTAACCTTTTCATGTGAATATAAAGTAAATATAAAGTTATTCAATTTAAATGTAAAGACGGTTTTCTCTCGAGGGATTAAGCTTAATTCTCATCGAGGGTAAATTCTGAGGTAGATGGGAACACATAAGTATGTGTCGGGAAACTCAATACTCAGAGGGTATTCGTTTCTCATCTTTTACCATACTAGTTGGTGGTACCAGCTAAAGGTACTAATCTCTGGAACAAATTGAGGGTAGAAGTAGACTGACGTCGAGCTAGACACCATCATCAGAGGGTCTTAGAGACGCGGGACCAGCTTTGCAGTTACTCCCTGATCTTACTTGGAACGTGCTACGCCTTTAATCTTGACCAGAGACGTGATAACTCCAGTGACCTATCTGCACAGAACCCAAAAACCCAGCGGGAGCAGAAACTACCATTTGCAGCTGAGTCAAACCTTAAAAGCTGCCAAGTTACTTCTTACATAAAGCACCATACCATCACACGACGATGAGTATTTTCTGTTAAAGATTATCCAAATTTTGTTAAATTGTTAAAACTTAGTTGGTTATTAAATTTGTTATTAGTAAATATACAAATTTAACGTCGATTTAATCATTTTGAATGTACTGCATGTTTGTCTCAGTCAATTTACTAAATACACTCTAAACAGAGATACATCAGAATAATAAGAATTCAACTGAGTAAATCAGGGTGGGGGCTTGAACGAGCTGAAATTAAAAATTGCTTAATTCTTCATAAAAGGCAGCGGATCAGATATAAGTTAACAATTGCCCTTCCCGGCGCAGCATTGTTATTTACTTCAGAAATATCTTATGAAACGTCCCTTGAGATAGAAGCATCATCATCGTTCTATCTACAACTCTGCCAAGAGTAATCTTGTGCGAAGGTAGACACCTTTGAAAACCCATAGATACTCTTGACTTTTAGCCACTGTTGGACCACTAATGCAAAGCAGGGGAGGAAATTCCGTGACAAGCATTCCAAGATAAACTTGTCCTTTGTCAATGCCGCTGCAGTCTACCAAACATACTTTTTCACTTTAGCCCGTTCTTCAACCATAAATAATAAAATAATTCCCCGTGTGTGTGGAAGGAAGAAAACATTTAAGGTTAACAAACATATTTATTACAAAAACCATGGTGATATCACGAGAAGAAAAAATGCATCAGATTATTCTGGGAGAGCAGGTCCTGGAGCAGGTTGACCACTTTAAATACATCGGGGCTGTCATATACTGGGAGGGGGGGGGGGGGGAGAGCCGTCAATGAAGACTTGGTTACCCGAAGAGCAGAAGCTAGGGGACTTTTTCGTCAGAAAAAGAGAAATTGACACGAAGATAAAGATGGTTGTAAACTCTTCACCTATGTCCCAGTCTTGACGTATGGATGCGAGTCATGAGCGATGACTACAACCCATGAAAGCCAGCTCAGAAATAAGATATCTGAGGAAGGTGGTTGAAGTAACAAGAAGGGACTTGGTCCAAAACCAGACCATGCGTGGCTTTAAAACCCAGGCCCTGCAGAATCGAGTAGAACAATCCCATTTATGATGATTTGGCCATGTCTGCAGAATGGGAGAAAATGGGTACCACAACAAGTATGGGAAACAAAAAGCCAGGGATCCAGACCTCCAGGACGACCCAGAGGACAAAATTAGACAATCTCTGTATATCCACGGACTAGATTAGAACCAGGCCAGGAGGAAGACAGCCGACAGGATAGTATGGCACTCTCACTGGCAAATCTCTACACTTCAAGGCAGAAGAGGAACCATTAAGTAAGTAAGCAAGGGTTACAAATAAATGTAAGAAAGCAGACTTAATATGATGATTTTCACTGCAGTGTCTTAACTAAGTCCTCACATTTCAGTACGAAAAATACTATACTTTTCGAAACAAAAAAAATGAATTAAAGAATTCGAAAAAAGAAAAGAAAAACCGGTGTGGTGCCAACGGCCTCTTGCCCACCCCTGTTGTACAGCACAATAATTATAACTATTAGCTTTTCTTAACCACTGAAGACTCTTTTGTAGTTTGCCACTGTGCACACAATTTACGTATGCTTAAAACGCTAATTTCACAATGTGGTTCCTCAGGTGGCCCTTCAGAGTCCTCACAAGAGTCAGGTGAGAGCGAAACATGTTGGAAACAAGTCAGGTTCCTGCATCATTGTGCCTCCACTTCTATCAAAGACACCTAAAGACAAGAAATTCTCACCTCGTATGAAAAGCTGCATCGAGAGCGCGCAAAAATATGTAAATAAAGAGAAACTGAAAATTTATCGTCCGAGAATTGTATCGTCTTCCGCTACCAATCTCAACTCTGATTTCAAATTACAGAAAATTATTAAATTGCTGAAGGAGAGCAAAGCTGAAAGACGTAATCCCAGGGATAAAAAATGGGATGTTGTTGGTGGCATCAGAACGAACGATACACTTAGCTTTGAACCCAGGCCAGGGGAAAATAATACGATGAAAAAAAATCAGCCATTACGTGAAAAGGACAGCAAAGATATTGTGCATAACAATAAATCTAATAAAAGCAGCAAATATATGAAATCAAACGCCTTAAGACGGTCGAAGTCTGTTGATGAGCTGAGTCAACGGAAATCAGATCTCAATCAAGACGGTATAGTGCCAATCATGGCCGCTGTTAAAGAAATGGTAGATAGATTAACCGGTGTCCTCCAACATCTGGACAAATTTGAGCGGGCTGTACGAGTCCAGAAAGCTAAAGAGTATCTGCAAAACCTGAAACTTTCAGATGGCAACATTCCTCTGAAGAAATCTGCAAGGAAAGCCACCATTTCACCCTCAGTGTCGATTTTACCTATAGAGAAGACAATAAATGTTCGTAAAGCAAACGGGAAGAAGTCCAATTCGACGGGAGAAGATAAAACTGCGGCGAATGTAGGTAAACTTAGGAGCACCGGTAATGATACAAGTTTGGAAAAGATAAACCAAGAAATCAGCCAGTTAAGAAGGGAAAGAAACGCAGTGAAAGATTCTGTTAGACATCCTCGAGATAAACCTCGAGATAAACCTTCAGATAAAGCCAAAGAAACAGAAGAACTTCTTGAAATACGTCCGACATATGTTGAAAACATTGTTCCGGGCTTGAATGCGGGGACCTCGAAAAAAACCGACTCAATAAAGTCGAATAATAGTCCAGCACAGGAAGTGGAGACACAGGCGGTGAGGACACAGGCAGTGCCAACAATGACTGTCAGTAAAGATATGCAGGCAGAGAAAGGCTTTATCTTAGTGGATACAGCACGCCCTGCTATTACCAGAAGTAAAATAGAAACAAACATGAAAAGCCAAGACAATGGATTTATTCTTGTGGACACCGAAGAAGCCAATAGCAAAACTGGTTCAGCTGAGAAAGGATTTGTTATTGTCAACAGCGATGTCAATGCCGAAAACAATCTTAGGAGATCCAAGCAAGAGCCTAAAAATGTTGTTTTAATTAATGATAATCCTTTATACACTTTGAGATCAACCGAAACTAGCCCTCGTGGCAGTAAAGCACAACCCATGTCGACCAGCAAGGAGGGAGAACCTAGCACGGCATTGCAAGACGCAAGCGTAAAGGTTAGTTCCCTTAGTGATGGAATATTCGAAAACACGGGGTTATATAGTAAAATGGAAAATTCCGTAAACAGCAAGATGTCTAGCCAAAATCAAAATCAGCCGATAGGATCATCTAAGTCAAGGGAAGAGGTGCAGCAACAATTCAACAGTTTGGACGATGGAACGAAAGGCTCATTGTTTGCAACAGAACGTGCAAAATCAAATGTAACTGGTGATTGTCAACCTCTTAACCAGGAGTTTCAAAAACGTGGCACTATTTTGGAGAAGCTTGATGACAAGCGATCTAAAACTTTAACACGTTTTCAAAATGACAAATCACCTGAGAGTAAAGCAGATTATTTTAGATCTGCAACAAAAGTGGACGATAAAATAAAAGCGGACATAACTGCATCAAAGGGACATGATGCAATTAATGGGAACGGGCAGCCTTTGGAGGAAAAGGGTACAAGGAAAAAATGCGCTTATGATTTGTCTGATTTAGCTTTTGAGAATTTAAAGATAAAACCCTTGAGATATAACATAGAATCTACGAATGGAAAAAAAAATACAGAAGACACGGGTGTGAAAAGTTTGAATCCCTTTCTAGACCCCAGAACACAGAAGCAGTCTAAAACATTAACAAACGAAGCTTCACCAGTGTCTGGTGACATTAGTAAATTATCTAACACAGATAGTCCAAGCAAGCTTAAATTGATCCTGAATAAAGTCATTTTAAACAGAACCGACTCCTATGGATATACTATCAAACACAAGAAGTCACCAACGGCTCAAATAACCGAACTGAAACCCGAGTTACGGCAGAAGAAAAAAGACAAGCGGTCAACACAATTCAGCCCCGGTGTAGTGAAGAGTAGTAGGGAACCACAGTTGTACGTGAAACCCGAAGAAGTGTCGAAGAAACCAAAACAATTCAGTGCACCAGGTACTTGTATTAATTCACCTAAACCAACAATATTTACTCATGTTACATATTCTGATCACAGAAAGGCAAATAAAACTCCGGTCATAGGGTTGGACTTAGGTGTATCAAAATCTCGGCTTCCCGACAAAGAAAAGCAAAAACCATGGCCTAAAGTACAGCTAGCAGAAATGAAAATAGGCAAAAAAGATATATTAAATGAAAAAGGGAAAAATTCTGGCAAACTCGAAAAATCGCTTAAGAAAAGCAGTAGTCTCTCGTCATTGGCTGACACCGATAGATCGCGCGCATTTAAAAAAAGTATATCGTTATCAGACTTATTCCGACAAATGCGGCGTAGCAACAGTTCGGAGCTGTCAAACAATCTTGCTTCCGAGTCAAATAAGGACAAAATTGACAACAAACACAAACACGATCAAACGCTAGCATCAAACACCAATGTGGGCACTTCCAACACAGGCAGTGCGCGGCGTAATAACGAATTAATCAGGGAACTCCAAGAAAGATGGTCAAAAGATTTTCATGAAAGGATCAATAATCTTCAGCAAGCTAATTCTAATAGTCCTGGCTTTAAGAAAAATGCAAACTGCTCGGTAATGACACCCCCGGATTCTAATAATTCTTCGGAAAAAACGACGAACAAATCAGGAATCAACCTTGATACTAAAGGAGCAACTATGCATACAGTTTCGGTTTTGTCCAACACGGATAAGCTTCAAAAGAAGTCTCGACACTTGCCAACAATCGGGATGGCAGAGCGTTTACTGGCGGCGTCTAAAACGTCTCCAGACACACACGAAACAGGTAAAAATCCTCCTGGAGTGAAAAACAGTGACAGTTCAGTGAGTACTCATACCGATGCTACAATTACACAAGGAACAGCTGAAATCGATGATTTTCCCGAGGTAGATCAGTTTGAAGAATGGATACAGGCCAACATGCCAGACATTTACAAAGACAATGAAGGCAAAATCTTCCAAAATCAAAGTAAAAAAATCGACCAGCCTTCTAAACAAATTCCACCAGATAATTTACAATTATCAAGTTTCAATAAATGTCAAAGTCCATCTATTTATGAAGGGAGCAACGTAGACGGTCAACCGCATTCAAGTACGGTTGATAAGCAGGAAAAGCCAATCAATTTTGCTAGAACAATTTTTCAGAGTCGACCATTCTTTGATTTGTCGAGTGAAGAGGAATCAAGCAACGATCGACACCTTCACAAAGAAACACGGGATACTAGCTTTGGGACAGCATCCAACGTGGAAAAACAGCGCATAGATAGCTGTCTAATTGAACCCACAAATACCACCGACTCTCTTATAAAAAAAGAATCATCTGCAGGTGCTGATAAATACAGTCAAGTATTTTCAGGCAGCCAACAATTGCTTCACAAAGCGGGCCTCAACACTGCAGCTGAGGTGGATTCTTTCGCCAGTACCGTTCAAAAGGGGGACCTAATTTCAACTCTGAAAACATCAAACACTCAGAATACTAGATCAAGTTCTAAATTCAAGACTGCGAAAAGTTCCAGACTGCAGCGTTCCTTGGATGGTTTTGTAACCATGACGGTCATCCAAGAGGAGGCAGATTTGGAAGCAAAAACACTGAAGCCGACATTGAAAAGTCCCAAATATCACGAACATGGGGAGGAGAAGCGGGTTAGCTTTATGGCCAAGCCATGGAAAAACGACAGCAGCAAAACAAAAGGAGAACGGACGGAAAGGGCCTACAGAGACTTCAACGATTCATTTGGTTCTGCAGTCGATCGTCGTCAACTAGAAGGAAATTTTGTCGGTGACAAAACTTTAAGAGGTATGGCACAACATTTTGTCTCCCGTCTACTTCTTCCACTTGATTCAATCAATCAGTTAATGCCTTTTAGCCCACAAGGGAGCATAGACCTTCAACAAACACAGCTCAAGTCCTCCTGACGTTGCCATTAGCCAAAGTTTATTCATGTCTTCTCCGTCATTTTCGTTTCTGTTAGTTCTCTTTTCCACGTGTATTTCGGTCTACCCCTGCATCTCTTACCCTGAGAGTTCTGTTGCCATATGGGCAGTTTTCTTTTAAAGTATGAACATTCCTAGTGCCTAATCTGGAGGTTTTCTTAAAAGAAAAAGCTTAGTAACCCAGATTCTCTACGGCTATCTCTTGTGTTGCGTTATTTACTAGAAGATCTTCTGTCGTGTTTGGATTAGTTTTTTTTTGCTTTTAACTGACTTGCTCATGTTGTTTGTTGAAGTTTTTGTTGTTAAATATTTTACATTCTCAACCCTCCTCACTCGATTCTTACGACATGCATGGAGGTTACCGTGTTGTTAATCTTTGCTCCATTTTCAAGCCCCTGTAACACAAGGGTGTTCTACAGGGTCATTGAAAGGTCATTTCTAACCTCCAATCCAACAAATGTATTTGAAACAAACACCACAATAAAGACAATTGCCCGCCTTTTTATTACCGACAATACTATGCCACTTTAACATTACAACTTAGCGTGAGATCCAGATTGTTCAACTGTGACGTAATGGCTGTCCCTGTCCTTTTGTATGATCTCTCACACCTTCAGCCCTCCGGCAGTAAACTTCTTTTCTTCATATTGCTTCATTATTCACTTGTTATTTGGCATTTCATTTTGCCCTTTCATACATTTTACTCTTTATGCTGGACATAGCATGGGGAAAGTCTCTAACACGCCACTCCCCTATGGCAGTATTTGCTACGGGAGTAATTCGTATATTTTTGTTTCACACTTCACTCCCAGAGTATTGTTACGCTCCGCCAGGTTTGGTGACCCGGTCGGCGATTATATTTTATCGCATAATCTGTCTGACCATCTTTTCAAGCGACGGTGCGAGTTTATTCAAGCTGTGTTAGGCAGGAGTGCTGAATAGAACCAGATTTGTTTGTCTGGCGAAACACATGTGGCGAGCGACCATCCGTGAGTCATTACGCCAGAAACACATGGTCACAATATTGTGATGGACAGAGGTGCGGCCGGAAGTCTTATGTAACGATATTGTCGTAAGTTTTGATAAGATAGGTCTGAGATATTTATGGTCCTGTCCGAGCAGAGGTGATAGTGGTAACTATGTGAGAGTAAGGTGTAAGAAATAGTTTTCTTTTTCACGAGGTGATATTGTAAGAGTAAGAACAGTCTCTGTATTGAGTAATTGCTCTAATCCAGCCTATCTTTACGACTATATTTAAATCAGACGCACTTTCTCTCCTTGTACAAAATACAAGTTACACTGCACCCACATACACACAATTCTGTGACAAATACGCACAAACGTGAAAACAAACTATGGATAACATATATGGGCAGGGGTTGACCAACACGATAACTTAAGGTTTATTAAGTTTATTATCACTAGAAAATCACAACATCAAGCATCTACATCAATAAAGCATGGTTTACAGACAAAGAAAAGTACTTAACCCAATAGGCCATCCCCTCTTGTAAAGGGAAAACAAAGAAGATCTCAACAGAGGTAATTAACCCAAAAGATCAAAATTTAACAATAAGATATTGAATAGTCAATACGGGAAAAGGACAAGTTCCTAATTTAATCTATCCCGTAAATACTCAGATTAGTGAGAAAAAAAATTAGTATACTGTGGGTAACAAAAGAAAATAAGTTTCTCTCTTTCTGTTCATTCACTTCACTCATACAGTGGCCACACTCATATTCGCTTACCCAATAGTTGTTGCAGTCATTCAATGGAAATAAACTCTAACAGGTACTTAGACTATACAGAGTCAGATTCTTTGCCAATTTCAGCCCCAAACTATCCTGGTTGCTGACTGCAAATTTCAGGTAGTCGCTGAAGTTGGGGTGGTAATTATATTCCTGGATAATTTTCTTATCACTGCAGTTAGTTGGTTGGGTTAAGTCTTCTATGTGGTGGTCAGCGTCATAGGAATAAATATATGTATATTGTTCCGATGTTGTCTAGCCCTGGCGGCTGAGACACTCTGTGACGTGATGAAAAAAAATTAAAGGATAATAATCCTCGGCTGTTCTCTGAGGTGATAGCCGAGTATGAACAGTGAGTTCTCTTGAATGTAATCCCATGAAAAACTACTGTCATAGGTCAGATAAATGAGTATATAAATTCTGCCACAGCAGGCTGATAATATTTATATGAAAAATATTCAGGTAATGTTCCGTTCCAGTTAAAATTATATATATATAATTATTGTTTGTTTTTTTGTTTTGACCTCTCTCATAAATGAAGAAGGTGGACCGCATAGGGGTCACAACACAAAGATTCGACAACAATAATCTCTGGATGCTTATAAGAACATAAGACCGCTAGATCGCGGGGTTACGATCAGCCTAGATTTAGGAAAAAAATTACAAACATTTTAACAATAATATAAGTATCCTGTCCTAACACGCTTTACGGCAAGACCTCTTAAACACTCCGTTATTAATTATATTAAAACCCACAAGTGTCTAGCTTATCTTATCGCTTTTAACACGAGATATAAACACTGGTCATTTATAAAATTACACATAATGTATTAGGAATAATTATACTCCGTCATTTATCAAACACCTAGTGTCTTATTAGTTAATTAAGACATCTCTTACTGTGTGATAGCGAGTAATTAAATTTACGTTACAGCTGGAAAAAAGTAGCTATATGTTATTTAATGCGCTATTTAATTAACGTTACAAAAAAATTCTCAGCATATCGTGGACCAAGAAGAAGAAAAATATAGACATCCTACACGATCTGAACATCGAGGAAAACTGGTTCATAAACAATATCTTACTTACGTACTTACTTAGTCGTTCCCCTTCTACCGTGAGGTGTAGAGGTTTGGAAGAGAGAGCGCCAGACTATCCTATCGGCTGTCTTCCTCCTGGCCTGGTTCCATTCTAGTCCTCGATACTTCAAAGATTGTTTAATGTTGTCCTCCCAGCGGACTCTGGGTCGTCCTCGGGGTCTGGATCCTTGGCTCTTTGTTTCCCATGCTTGTCATGGTATCCGATCTTCTCCCATTCTGCAGACATGGCCAAACCATCTTAATTGGGACTGTTCTACTTGGGTCTGCAGGGGGTAGGATTTAAGGCCTTGACGTATCGTCTGGTTGCGTACCATGTCTCTTCTTGTTACTTCAACCACCTTCCTCAGATACCTCATTTCTGATGTTTGGATCTGGCTTTTATGGGTTGTAGTCATTGCCCATGACTCGCATCCGTATGTCAAGACTGGGACATAGGTGGAGCGGTATACAGCCATCTTCGTTTTCTTACCAACCTCTCTCTTGCTGAGGAATCCTCGATTTATGGCCTGAAAAAGTCTCCCAGCTGCTGCTTTTCGAGTGGCCAACTCTTCTTTGATGCCTCCCTTTCGGTCTATAATAGCTCCGAGGTATTTAAAGTGGTCGACCTGCTCCAGGACCTGTTCTCCCAGCTTAATCTGATGTTTTCTTTCTTCTCGTGATATCACCATGGATTTTGTTTTAGAGCTGCTTATGACTATCCCTCTCTTCTCCAGCTCTTCCTTCCAGACTTGCAGGTTGGATTGGAGATGTGCCTCTGATTTAGCAATCAGGGCAACATCATCAGCAAATGCCAGCTCCGAAATATAGACCTGTCTCATCTTCCAGTACCCCATTGAATACTTTCTTGTTCTCTCCTTACATGCCTTGATTATAAGGAGTATGAAGAGGTAAGGTGATAGGATATCACCTTGTCTTACACCAGTGGTGGTCCTGAACTCTTCCGACTTATGGTTTGCTGTCCTCACATAATTTCTGCAAGCATAAACAATATCATGTCCCGGAAACTGAAATATTTTGGCCACATTAAACGCCATAGTGGCTTAGAGAGAACAGTGATGGAGGGTATGGTACCCGGAAGGCGAGGCAGGGGCCGACCAAGACGACGGTGGACACAGGACATTAAAGACACCTTGAACATGACATTGGAGGAGGCAGGAGGGCTGGCTAGAGATTGAGAGTCTTTCAGGCGGGCTGTGATGAGAGCGACGTTCTGCAAAGGACATACTACATGATGATGATAATGATTTAATTAACACAGAAAATCCCAGTGAAATATAATGAAAAACTTTAACACGTAAGATCACGAAAAATACTAATACATATATTTACCGCAAAACAGAAAAATGAAACTCTCTCCACGAATCTTAAGTAATTCACTATGGAAAAGGCTCTAAGATATCGAGCTAGATATTTTCCAAAAATTTCTGAAGCGAGTGATAACTGAGTTTTGAGTAGATGGGCATATATAATGAAATAGCGCAATCTCGCCGACGTATGACGAAATTTACACCTTTGCCGATCAGCGAGGTTTCAGCGGGGATTTCTTCCCAGATAAAGGATTTCTTTGTTCGCTTTGTTACCCAGTGAATCGACATCAAAAGCTTCTGACCTTCGGCGATCGTCGCTCTCTCTTAGGGAACTTCAAAATCCATTGCCTCGCCCGTGTTTCAGGGACCATGCGCTGTCATGATGTCGTAATTTTGACAGCTCTGCGTTCATCGAGCTTCAAGCAAACGCACTTGGCCCGTCCCCTTTTGAAGGAATGGCAGTCAGAGATCTGAATAGCTGTTTTGTCAGCGCGTGGAACAAGACAAGTAGGCGTGGCTAAACTATGCGTTAGACAGATAGCGAGAAAGGCATCGCTAATGCGTAACAAACGTGCAGGCTAATGAGGGAAACAAGGGTGCGAAACCGCGTTGGACGAGTGGATTGAAAGGAATGAGGGGTGCCGGTGGGAATCAAGCGGACTGATCAATGTAGTCCATTCTCATAACCTGTCACAGATATGACATCACTGTTGTAAGAGGCCACGCGTGTATATTAAATTTAATATTTTTCAAATACGCGTGGGGTGAGTTATGGTAAACAAACCGACCCCTCCAGTGCTAAGAGAGCGATTGGTTCGCCAGAATCAATAATGAATTTGAATGGAACATTCAGCAGAAACCCAGCTGTATTTGAACTTGGAAAATGAGAGATATAATCTTACAAACTCGGAGTACAGCACACAGACAGACTGCATTGCAACGTCAACTAAGCACCTCCTAAAAGCCAGAGGAAACAGGATAGAACTTATAATTCCACAACTATAAGTACCAGATCGAGCACTGGGCAACTTTGGAATTCACAAGTAAACCCGCAATTTTAATACAAGACTGGAAACTTGGGAATTTTATCACAAGTCATAGAGGAATTATACAACAGTTTTCACAGGCCAGAAATTCGCAGAACACCAGCCGTCAGAGGAATTAACTCTAATTTCCAGACCTACGTGATTTGAAGCTTCTAATACAGAGCTGTGCAAGGAGAGTTGCAGATTCCCAATTTTGGGGTAAGTGTAAACAATTTATTTACTAATGTAAATTCTACAGGTTTCTTGCTAAGTGGTTATATGTATGAGGCTGGCAACCTCACCATACGAAAATAGTATATGCATGAACCACTACTGCAAGAGCTGGTGATTGTTTCGGGGAAACCCGACAGCAGCAGAGCGACCCCAGACTCCGACGGGAGTAGCGACGAATAATGAGTGATGATTACATCACATGTGCCTAAGGTGTAACATATTATCTTGTGAGACTTATGTACCTTTTTTAATTGTAATTCAGGCAGATCATTATTCACGCACTCCAGACGCGATTTCCTAGTTGACACACAGAAGAATATCGGTGAATTTTCATCATATTCCCCGAGTTACACTGTGTGCTCGGGAATTTATTTCTTCTGAGAGGTTAACATTGGTGGGTGGAGCGCATGAAACTTGGCCTGTTAGTTTGCGGAGAACAAATGTACTCAGCAGAAGGCATTTGTTTCTTTCTGTTTGTCACAGTTTGTGGTTACAAGCCACCAGACGACTGTGGTAATAACACCGCTAGTTTGTGGTTACAAGCCACCAGACGACTGTGGTAATAACGCCGCTAGTTTGTT
Source organism: Oreohelix idahoensis (assembly GCA_024509875.1). Classification (NCBI taxonomy): domain Eukaryota; kingdom Metazoa; phylum Mollusca; class Gastropoda; order Stylommatophora; family Oreohelicidae; genus Oreohelix; species Oreohelix idahoensis. The sequence continues at coordinate 421,823 of JAMPIV010011073.1, read as the reverse complement.
GTTACAAGCCACCAGACGACTGTGGTAATAACCCCGCTAGTTTGTGGTTACAAGCCACCAGACGACTGTGGTAATAACCCCGCTAGTTTGTGGTTACAAGCCACCAGACGACTGTGGTAATAACCCCGCTAATTTGTGGTTACAAGCCACCAGACGACTGTGGTAATAACGCCGCTAGTTTGTGGTTACAAGCCACCAGACGACTGTGGTAATAACCCCGCTAGTTTGAGAGAAGAGCATCAACACCAACCACCGAAATCGGACAAATTGAGTGAAGAAGTGCCCTCATCACCAAGAAGTGACGAAAACCACGGCTGCAGGACTCATCTGGAGTTAAGTTTTTGTGTAACAGGCTACAGCAAAAGTCAAAGACTTTTCTAACCAAAAGGATGAAAAAATTAATATAACTTTCACCCCATTTAAACCTTATTTTAACTTGTTGAACTAATTGACTATTAAATTTGTTGTATGCTATTTTAAACTAAACAATAAGTGTTGATTCAGTTTATATGTCCGAAAGCAAACGCATGAGCCTGTCTTTCTTGATAAATACACAAATGTATAAATATAGAGCCAGTACTTATAAGAGTGCATTCGTTGGATGACACCAACTGTGGGCTTGAACGGGCCAGAGCAATTGCATAAACCCTTCACAACAGGCGAAGGACCAGAAAATAAGTCAACACATTTGCTCAGCCCTTAAGCAGCGTTTGTTCTTGACTTCTGGGAATATCTTGTGAACGCTCCCCTAAGGTAGAAGCGCCATTCATCTTCTATGTACATCTTTGCCAAGAGTAATCTTGCGCGAAGATAGATACCTTGGACGACCAACTTTTAGATACGCTTGCGTTGTGACCATTAGTGGACCACTACTGCAAAGCAAGGGGAGACAATCCGTGACATCAACACAAGAATTAAAACAGGCAGACATTGTTGTTGTGGTCTCTTATAACGTCAGTTTATTGGGGATTATAGATTGTAGGTGTTTATTTATTTGTTTCTGGGGATTTTAGATTGTAGGTTTATTTATTTGTTTCTGGGGATTTTAGATTGTAGGTTTATTTATTTGTTTCTGGGGATTTTAGATTGTAGGTTTATTTATTTGTTTCTGGGGATTTTAGATTGTAAAAAAAAAAAGGAAAGGGATCCCGTTACACGCCCATTGAGGCATATTGGGAATATGGTGTTAGGCCTGAGCCGGATTAACGTAGTAGCAAAAGTAGCATATGCTACGGGCCCCGCGCTTTTAGGGGCCCCGCGCCAATAAATATGTACATAATTTTTTGGTCATCTTCTAATACGAGCGTTAAACCAATGATCTTGTGATTTATGCCATCTTTAGCGCCTTTTCATGTGGTGTCACGAAATTGTGAGAGAAAGAGCATAAGAGGGTGACTTAGTGTGACTCTTCATTATTTTTATCTTAACTGTTTGCGGACGGAAGCCATTTAAGTGGCGTTGAAAATTTGGTCACGTTTGGACGGAAGCCACTTTTTTGGCTCTAGGCGACTGCCCCTCTAATTTTGTTTCGTTCTTTGTGAAATGAATTTGCATTAACAATAAAAACTAGAATTTAGGAAACGGAAACTTCCTGTTTTAATTGAGGTATATGGCGTGCTAGCACTCTCTTTCGATCTTGATTAAAATTTCTTGATTTGTAAGGTTAGAAAACTCAAAACATGAGCAGTAGACACAGAGATATTGGACGTAATTATGCTTCTGGGAGTGAAAAACGTAAAGCGAATGAAGAAAAAGAAAGAAAAGATCAACTTGTGATATCAAAAACACGTAAGCTGACAGAATATTTTGATGTTCATGGTGGTGGTACTCTAACCGTTGAAGCTGGAAGTACAGGAACAACTAGTACTAGTGCAGGCTGTGCAGCAGAAAACATACAGCAAAACCCAGTATACACTGAGTCTGAATGGGAAAGAATAAGTGAAACGAAGAAGTACTCTAATGATATTGGTGACTGGCCGAACAATATAGATGACTGTGAGCGTGAATATTGGATATCCAAGGGAAGTGAAAAATGTCAACATGTTGATAGTGCCTTCTCTTCATCCATGCGATTGTATGACACTGAAAAGAAAACTCGATACTGTCAGAAGTCTTATTTTACACATATTCATAAACTTACAAACAAGCAACATGCAAGAAATTGGTTATGCTATTCAGAAAGTAAAGGGCGCCTATTCTGTTTCCCATGCAAGCTTATGAAATCAGAATGTTCATCAAAGTTTACTGTGGAAGGGTGTAATGGCTGGAAAAATGTAAGCAATCTATTGCGTCGACATGAAGAAAGCTCCTCACATAGACAAGCTTTAATTTCACTGTTGATGCGTAAAAACAAAGGTGAACGTGTCGATTCCCAACTTGTGAAACAAATGGACATTCAAGAAAAGTATTGGCACAAACTTCTAGAGCGAATAATTGAAGTTGTGAAGTTTTTAGCAGAACGAGGCCTTTCATTTCGTGGCAGTGATGAAATTGTTGGATCCCCTTATAACGGGAATTACTTAGGGTTGTTAGAATTACTGGCCAAGTTTGACCCTTTTCTGACAGAGCATATAAGTACTCATGCAAACAAAGGATTTGAACATACATCATATCTATCTAAAACAACGTGTGAGGAATTCATCAATCTGATTGGATCCAGCATACTGGATCACATTCTCTGTGAAGTGAAGAAATACAAGTATTATTCCGTTTCATTGGATTCTACTCCAGATATATCTAATATGGACCAGCTGACTTTGACTCTGCGCTTTGTTTTGCCATCTGGACCAGTTGAAAGATTTGTGACATTTTTGGATATGGAAGGTCATAGGGCTGAACAGCTTACTAAAAGTCTACTTAATTTTTTAAAGGCAAATGACATTGATATTAAAGACTGCCGTGGTCAAAGTTATGACAACTCCAGCAACATGAGTGGCAAGTTTATAGGATTACAAGCACGAATTAAAGAGATGAATAAGTTTGCGCATTACATTCCGTGTTTTGCACTTTCACTAAATTTGGTTGGAAAATGTGCTGCTGAAGGTTGTCAAGAAGCAGTCATTTTCTTTGGATTTGCTGAAAGCCTGTACACCCTCTTTTCTGCTTCTTACCTACCGGTGGGGTCTCCTTTCTACTGCATTATGTGCTGGCGGTACTCATAATAAGTCCCATTTGCCCTTTGTGAAAATACTGTCAGATACCAGGTGGTCCGCTCGGGCAGATGCAACAAAAGCACTTTTACACAGCTTTTCTGCAATAAAACAAGTCTTGGGTGATATTTCAGATAACAATGATCAGAAGGCAGAGTGTCGTCAACAGGCTCGTGGTCTACTTTCAACCATGATGAAGTTAGAAACAGGAATAATGATCATACTGTGGGATCAAGTATTACAGCGTTTTCAAATGACCAGTGCTTCTTTGCAATCTTCTGACCAAGATTTGAATAAGCTTGTGCACTCTATGAATCCCTGCGGGGGGTATATTCAAGCTATGCGGTCTACTTTTGCAGACATAGAGCAAAAGTCCAAGGATCTGACTGAGTGTGAACATTATCAAGAACAAACTCGAAGAAAACACAAACGAAATCGAGAGTATGATGATTTCAGTGGTTCCAGCACACTTGATCCACTTGTTGAATCTCAAACGCCTTCTCAGCAGTTTAAAAGCCGAACATTTCTTGTCCTTATTGATAGCTTGCTCTCTGCCTTGTCAAAACGCCAGAAAGCTTATCAAAAGTTTAATGATGTACGGTATTTGGATTCCTTCGTCAGTTACAGTCGTTTACACCTGAAGAGGTGGTAACGAGAGCATCGAATCTTATTAAATCATATCAGGAAGATCTGGAAGAAAGTTTTTGTGAAGAACTTGTGCAGTTTACAGAACTGTTGAAAACTGATCTTGCTTCTCATATTGGCACTACTCTAGACCTGAGAAGAGGCAAAGTCTTTACAGACAGGGGGAATGATGTGTTGGTGTTGTGGGTAGTGGGTTTCCCCCCTTGCTTCACCCTAGGCCTAGTGAATTCTTGTTCATGAAAGGAGCGACCATTGCGGTGTCAGTCTCTTGGCCTAGCAAAACCTCTCATACCCCAAGATCGTTGTGCGTGGTGAAGAGCCACACCCTCCTCGAGGTAGTCCTGGTAACTGAGGGTGCGAATCCTCAGGCTAAACACAACGGATCTAGAGGAGCAAACCTCGATAATAAAACCGGTGCACTACACCGTACACACCCTCTGTGGGTGGGAAGGAGCCAGATGGATACTGAACAAGTCTTAGGAGTGGGAACGAGTGTGGACTGCTTCCTGAAGATCGGAACCCATCGTACAGGCACAGAGACTCAGGACGTGACGATCCTATTGCCTTCAACTCTTGGTCACATGCCTAGAGCCTCGGAGAACTCGGCGTTACCAGCAGGCAATTTGGTGGCGGGGGAATGAGCACTGTGAGCCCTACCTTGGCTACGTATCTCAAGGAGATGCAGAAACACCCCCTTTATCTCCCCCAGAGCTGACACAGTACACTTCTGGCTTCTACCCGGGGTGGTAGGAAATCCACAGGCACCCCAGCATCACAATGCCATGAAGATGACAAAGTTGGAATTTACTAACTCAAACCTGGCAGAGCAAGTCCTCCATCAGATGCGGCCGATGCTGGGCCCACTGGCGCGTGGACACGTCCCGATCCCCATCAAGACTTGCCCGGGGAGCCCACCCCGGCTCAAAAAAGCAGAGAAGGCCACTCTCCAAACCTCCGATGTCTTGCGGGCAGTGTTAGGATGTGCAAGAACATGGACAGGAAGACTCCACAACTTCCCTACTGAAGACACGCCCACGACGACCGTTCCTCAATTGGCTGTGTGTGGTGTACCCGGAAACGGAGCCTCCCAGTACTGAGGCACAGTTAAGTCCCCGATGTCACTTATCGGTGCAGAGTTGAGAGAGATGGCTGAGCATCACAATCCCCCCTGTGTTGCAGCATGTTGAGAACCCAGCATTTCACACTGGGCTTGGGGGGATCACATGGGCACCAGACTTAATACTGGCTCTTGACTGGATGGCCGCATGCAGGAGATTCTACAGTGGAGGGATGGCAGGTGGTAGGTATCTGGAAGTGGCTCTGTGCAGGACGTGAGGATTCCTTGGGAGAGCCCAGAACCAGAGCACAGCATTGTGCAAGCTCTGCATAGTTGGAGAGCCCCCTGGATGACGGGGAATGCACAGTGTGCCACCCCACCTATCCCCAACTGCTAACTTAGAACCAGAAGTGGGGTCCTCTGTATGCGTGCCGGGCCAGGATAAAATGCTTGGGAAAGAGACTGGAGCTCAGAACTCCCTAACTCAAAGTTGCAGGATGGCAGAAAAGCCACGGGAAAGACAGGTCTATTTTGAAGATAATGCAACCATATTTTCACCATACGAGCTCGGACGCCGCCTCGGTAAACAAGGTCCGCGCAGAGCAGTGACACCCCCAGGCTGCTTGCGAATAGTCTACTACTGGGAACATAAACAGATTAGGGATGAGCCCACTCTCCCGTTGAACAGGTGCTAAAGTCGTAGATACTGGGCCAGAAGGCGCACCGGAAACCACAGTATCACGCAACTCGCCTTTTTTTTTTCTATGGAGAGTACACCGTCAAATAAATCTCGTACTGGTGCTCGCCCTGTGGAGCTCCACCAGGCAGGTGCAGTGCCGGGCTCTGAGCCTCGACAGAGCCCACCCTCAGCTACTGGAGGACCCTCTAGACCGTCTTGTGGAGTCAGCAGACGGCGGAGGAGAACTACTGACCAAAACAAAACAGAAAAAAAGAAACCCAGAGTGCCACTTGTCATGATGCACTGGAATGCAGAGGGAGTGAACAGCAAGCAGGCTGGATACAGCAAAAAGACAGAGCTGGAAAACATCTTGTATGAGAAGCAAGTCAGTGTTTGCTGTATCCAAGAGACTCACTTGAAAGCAGATCAAACCTTTAAAATAAGGGGATATCAATGCTTCAGATCCGACAGAAAAGATAGACGAAAAGGAGGAGTACTTACTCTTGTAAGGAATAACATTCCTGCACACGAAAGGAAAACCTACATGGACGGAGCAGAATATCAGCTGTTGCAGATAAAGGTAGACAAGATGGAAATAGAACTCCTGAACTATTACTGTCCAAACAACAAACCTCTGAGTCTCAGCTCTATACAGGTACCAGCCACCAACTTTATAGCAGTTGGAGACTTTAATGGCCACTTCCAGAGCTGGGGCTATAACCATCTGGATCACAGAGGTGAAGAGGTTGAAACTTGGCAAGATGATCACTCCCTAATCCTAGTCAATAATGCCACAGATACTCCTACCTTCTACTCCAGAGGATGGCACACAACTTCAACACCAGATCTTGCCTTCTCCACACCAGATATAGCTGGATCTATTAGTAGAGAAGTAGGAGACCAACTAGGGGGAAGCGACCATCGCCCAATCTTTCTTACTGTCCAGAGTGCAACTCTCAGTACAGGCCCAGCCATTACAAGATGGAACTACAAAAAAGCCAACTGGGGTTTATTCAGGCATCAAGTGAACACGCTGCTGTCTACCCTCAAGGTACAGAACAGAGACATTAATGAAGTGGTAAAAGACTTCAACAGATGCATACTACAAGCTGCAAAAGAAACCATTCCCAAAGGATGCCGGCGTAACTACATACCATACTGGTCCAGCACACTCCAAGAACGCCAGGAAGCTATGGACAGGGCTAGAAAGGACGCAGAGACTCAGCCTTCACTTGAAACTCACAACAAATGGAAAAAGGCTGTAGCAGAATTTCAGAGAACAAAGCTAGAAGAAAAACGGAAAAGCTGGAGAACTAAAACGGTATCGCTGAACCTTGAGAAAGACGGCAGGAAACTTTGGAGATTAGTCAAGTCTCTAAATGAAGAGCGTTCCTCACCAAGGCAGACTATCACATTGGATGAAGGTGGCAAACTTTTCAGAGGAAAACAAGCTGCAGACTTGTTTGCTAGAAGATACAGTTCAGAAAGCAACTTACCCATTAACATAGACCATCAGAGAGAGAGATAAGAAAAGAAATACTGGCAACCATGGGACAGACAGATACTCCTGCCCCAATGAGGGAGCCCATCACACTAGGAGAACTACAGAAGGCTATTTCCAAGCTTAAGTTTCAAAAGTCACCCGGCCCAGACAAAATCAGCAACGAAATGCTAGTAAATCTGAGCTCAGCAGCAAAGACAAAACTGCTTGAGATATTCAACCACAGCTGGTTGAAAGGAACGGTACCCCAAGTATGGAGAGAAGCCATCACAATACCCATACTAAAGAAAGGGAAATGTAAGACCGAGGCTGCAAGTTACCGGCCAATCAGTCTCACAAGCTGTGTTGGGAAGACTATGGAGCGAATAGTCAACCACAGATTGAAATGGTATTTAGAGTCTGAGCAGATCCTGGTGCCGGAACAAGCTGGATTTAGAGAATGCTACAGTATAGAAGACCAAGTTACTTACTTGTCTCAAGCAATAGAAGATGCCTTCCAGGAGAAGAAAAAGGTCCTAACGATCTGGGTCGACTTCAAGCAGGCCTTTGACAAGGTGTGGAAAGATGGCCTCATTGCAAAACTTAGGAGAAGTGGAATCCAAGGCAACATGATGAAATGGATCCAGTCATACTTGCATAACAGGAGAACTAGAGTCACTCTTGACGGTCTGCAGAGCAGAAAAGTGTTGCTCCATCAGGGGGTACCTCAAGGAGGAGTAATTTCCCCAACACTCTTCCTTGTTTACATCAATGACCTGGTGAAAGATCTCCCTGCAGGAGTGAAAGCTGCCTTATATGCAGATGACCTAGTACTCTGGTTCGCTGATGACAATGTCACCACAGCAAATTATAGAATGCAGCGGGCAGCAGACATGCTAGTGTCATGGGCAGAGAAATGGCTTATCACAATAAACACAGACAAAACCTCCACAACACTGTTCTCCCTCGCCCCCAAGGACAAATCAGCTAACATACACCTAGGGACAACCGTGATCAAGGAAGAAAGCTACCCCCACCTATCTTGGGGTGACATTTGACCAAAGGCTTACATGGAATAAGCATATTGAAAATGCAGAAGGAAAGGCCCGAAGACGACTAGGCATACTCAGAAAATTAGCAGGTACCAACTGGGGAGCAAATGAACGAAATCTAAAGTAATAATGGAGTAATAAGACCACACTTAGAGTTTAGCTCAGCAGCATGGTCATCAGCTGCTAACTCACATCTGCAGTCTTTGGACAAGGTGCAAAATCAAGCTCTCAGGCTCATTACAGGAGCCATGAAAACTACACCAATAACAGAGATGCAGAAGGTTGCTGGATTACAGACATTGTCCCATAGAAGAGACACAAAAACCATGATCCAGATGGAAAAGTACAACAGTATGCCAATGCACCCAATGAAGGCAAGACTAGATGATCTGGCATTGGGACGTCTAAAGCGTAGCAGCTTTGTGCATCGGGGAAAAAGACTTATAAGACAGCATCAAGAAGACTTATCCATGAAGACAACCCCACTGAAGCCCACCCTATACCCTGTACCATGGGAGCAGGCCAGCAGTGCCCTCCAAATTAATACACCAGTCAGTGGTCTCACAAGTGGATGTGAGTATAATGATCTGCAAAAACGAACTGCTACATTGAGTATGATCCAAGAAAGCTATCCCGATCAATCATGGATACATGCCTATACAGATGGATCAGCAACTAATGCTGTTAGGAATGGAGGTGCCGGTATCTTTATCTCATATCCTGACAACCACTATGAGACTAGGCACATTCCCACTGGTAAATTCTGTTCCAACTATACAGCTGAGGTTCAAGCTCTAGAGCAAGCTGCCAATATGATTTATAACACAAACTCTGACTGCCACCAGGTAGTCATCCTCACAGATGCACTGTCTGTCCTGCAAGCTCTCAAGGGTGGTAAACTCCCGCATCTGAGAAATGAACTAAACAAGGTAGCTGCCAAAAAGAGAACCATACTTCAGTGGGTACCATCTCATAGTGGTGTACCCGGAAATGAAAAGGCAGATAAACTTGCAAAAAAGGGAGGAGAATGTGAACAAGAAGATAATGAAGTCACATACTTTGAGAAAAAGAGAGCTATCCAGACTATCAGAAGAGAACAGAACCAACCCAAAGACGACTATCACACTCTCGACCGGCAGGGACAGATAACTATTTTTCGCCTCAGGACAGGGCATAACAAACTGAATAAACACATGCACAAGCTACGATTATCTGCTTCACCACTGTGCACATGTGGATTAAACGAACAAACTGCTGAGCATGTTATACAGGACTGTCCTCTGTATGACCAGTTAAGAAAGATATACTGGCCCAATGACTCAACACTAAACTCAAAGCTATATGGAGCTAAAGAGGAACTTTAAACAACAGTCGAATTCATCATGAGAACGCGTCTAACGGTGTAAACATCAAAGATGCGATCGCAAGAAGAAGAAGAAGAAGAAGCTTCTGAGAATTTTAAAACAAATAATTTTCACACAGAAGTTACTGCTCATCGTTTTGAAATTTATTTCGTGTATATCGAGTTCATACAAGTGAGAATTTAAAAATAGCAAGTGACTTTTCAGTCATCCTAAACTTGACTGACTGACCGGTCTCACACAGCCAAGTCAGTTGTCCATAAAACAGTCCGACTCGGGATGGTAATGTCGCCGTACAGTTTCTACCTATAGGAAAATGGGAGAAGAAAAATACGAAATCAGAAACGTCGAAAAAAGGGGGAGTGGGAAGAGAGAGAGAGAGAGAGAGAGAGAGAGAGAGAGAGAGAGAGAGAGAGAGAGAGAGAGAGAGAGAGAGAGAGAGAGAGAGAGAGAGAGAGAGAGAGAGAGAGAGAGAATCTGCGAAAGGAAAAACTATAACAAATAACTACATGATAAACAACTACATGAGGATAGAAATGTAACTGTGCTGGATATTCGGTCCATTAGGAAAATTGACAGCTCATTTTTTTAAAAATCAGACTGCTCTCTAAATAAAAGCAATTCCCATCACTGGCATTACGTGAACAGATAGTGGTGACTTGAATGTCGGAAGTTCCAGAATGCACGGACTATTACAGCGAACAACGACAAGTTTATTAGTCCCGCGAAAAACGTCTAAATCTATTGGATAAACCAACGCCTGCGTTTTCCTCAATATAAGTACAGGTCTGTAATCTTTTATCCGAAATCCTCGGAGACAGCCATGTTTCGGAAATCAGATTTTAAAAAAAAAATATTTTCATGTCCCCCAAATTGTACAAAATAGAAATCGTCCCAATTGTGATCGAAAGTAGCATACAAAAAGTTCGATTTTCAGAATACTTCTGTTTTAGAGTGTTCGGATAAAAGTTTATAGTCCTGTAGTGTCACAACATTTACACATAGCTTAGTTAAAATGCTGGATTTGCCATCATTTTTTCCTTTCCAGCTTTTCTCTTCCATCTTCCCATTTTTGTATTTGTTGTTGTTATAAGATTGTTTTATGTCGTTTTAATTGCAGAATATCATAGAATCTGACTATAACCAAACGGCAGGTACCACGCAGCCCTTTGGAGAACGATGTTCCATATTGTGAAGAGCTTGGGTCAGGGGCGTACGCAAAAGTATTTGGCACCAGAGACGGGTCCTTCCTTAGCACCCTTCACCACCCCCATAAAACATATAGAAAAATAAATTATGCTTGCAAGTAGACTTTTAAACAGTACAGCTCTGTCATAAAGCGGTACCCCCCATCTGGCTATCACCCGGGGCAAACCGCCCGCCTCGCACGATCTTAGTACGCCACTGGCTGTGGTAGAAATAATTAAATTCTGATCCCATAAAAATGTTTTTATGGATTAGCCCATTCTCCAGGGTCTCTCTACTCCTACACTTTATTTCATTCTTTGTTTCGGGTTTTTTTCTCCAATTTGTCTGATATTACTATTTCTTATAATTCCTTTTTCGTCTAATATGTCATCTGAACATCCTCTAGACATAACAGATCAACTATTGCCACAATTTAGAGACGCCAGCATTTCTTGTTAAAATATATTACATAATTTACGCTTTAGGTTTGTTCCGCTAATATTTCACTTTTACCCAAAATTAGAAATCGATCTTCGGAAAGAACTGGCAGACCAACGGAAGCAAGCAGAGGTGGAAGCTCGTATAAAACTGATCAATGAACACACGAAACAAATCCGCGAGTATGAAGCCGTGCTTTCCAAGTACAGGGACATAGTTTCCAAGTACAATGACGACGCTTTGAAAGTTGTGAAAGGTCAAGGCAGTCCAGCACATACGGGTTCCGAAGTGTAACGTGTAGAAGTCCTGAGAAGTGGATATTAAAATTTGTTAGAAATGTCTTGTTTGTGCGACTGAGGAAGGGAGGGGGGAGGGAAGATACGGAGAAATATCATAGGAGCTGTTCTAAGGGGGCTTAAAAAAAAAAAAAATTGATGTTGATTATATTTGCCTTTTCTTAGACCACATGAGCGAAGTGTGTCACAAAAATGTAAAAGGGGAAAAACGTGTATAGAAACGAATGCACTGATATGTATCTGGTTGTTTTATTTAATCACGCATCATAGAACAATTGTAGCTACATTATAAAATAAAGTAACCACTTTTAGCGGAATTGCTAAATTGCTATTTTTAAAGTGGTTAAAGATCTGATGAAAGTCAACAACGAATGGGAACATTCATTCATTTTCTTTTGTGCCCCTTATGGGGCATCAAGCCACCACTCAAGCTGGCCTCTTAGCAGGAAACCTTCACTAAACGTTCATAGAAGTGGTTTCTGTAGCAGCAAACCTTCACTAAACGTTCACAGAGGTGGTTTCTGTAGCAGCAAACCTTCACTAAACGTTCACAGAGGTGGTTTCTGTAGCAGCAAACCTTCACTAAACGTTCACAGAAGTGTTTTCTGTAACAATCTATATTATTTGATGAGGTTGCCAGGCTCATGCACAACCTTATGTTAGCTGCCATGTACGACATGCATTCTTTGAAAATGATTCTTCGCAAATTGATACCGTATGACCCCAAACATTTTGTTTATTCATAGTGAATCCCTTTGGGCAAACCTAGAAATTTCGCAACCATACCTCAAAAACTGTCCAAATACCCATCCGAAAAAAATGTCAGAAGTGGAATTTAAATTAGAAAAGTCGAAGGAGACGCGTAAGGTGTGGGGGTGGGAGAGAGAGAGAGCGAGAGAGAGAGAGAGAGAGAGAGAGAATTAAAACTATCTGTCCACAGTGTAAAAAAACTAGCACAGTTATATAAATGGCCAGATCATATTACTGACTTGCATTACATCTAGTCCTCATCAGGATAAATCATGATTTCTATTTTTGCTCATCTGCTGGTTCCTTTATAGGAGGCTCGCACCAAAGCATTCATGTGTTGTTGTTGTTATAATTTATGTATCAACCTTTTTGACATGATGAGGTTGCCAGCCACATGCACAGCCCCTTATTAGTGGCCTCTTACGACATGCCAGAGAGAGAACAGCAATCTTATTCTCTCTTTGTCTCCCCAGGGACGCCCGGGGACTACAAGGGGCCAACAGAATAAATAGGTCAGCAGAACCCTTGTCGAGATGGGAACTTTTAACCAGATTTCACTGCCAAACCAATAATGTATTTTTAACCAGATTGACTATCACTGCCACCAGTCATCACCTATATGCCAGGAACACTGCCAAATTTATCTACCAACATGAATTGCCAGAAACATAAAATAATTGCTTAAAAAGAGGCTATTAACTAAAACCTATCATTGTGATGCACTGAAAAATAACAACATATAAGGAATATATTTTATGAACATTTTGATGCTCTTTGTTTATACCTTAAGCTCAGTAAAAATGTAACCAAATACATCATACCGTGCGATTTTCCCTTCAATTTGATTTCGCTTTACTTACAATTCTACTTGCCTATCAGTCATTCCACAATTTTTTATACCTGCCTGTCTATTCACCCACTCATTTTTTAAATCTGTATTTCAGCCTATCAACCTGCTTGTTAGTCTTTCTATCTGCTGATTTAACTGTCTGTCCGTCTGTCTATCTAACAAATAACCATCCAACCAACCAACCTACCAGACTATCTGTCTGTCTGTCTGGCCGGCCGGCCGTCTATCTATCTATCTATCTATCTATCTATCTATCTATCTATCTATCTATCTATCTATCTATCTATCTATCTATCTATCTATCTATCTATCTATCTATCTATCTATCTATCTATCTATCTATCTATCTATCTATCTATCTATCTATCTATCTATCTATCTATCTATCTATCTATCTGCCTGCTTGCCTTCTTTTTAACAAACAATACAACTTTTGGAATATTTCAGTGTGACAGTACAGGTAATTACCAAATATTCCTCGTAACCCACTTGACCACCTGCCCGATTGTCACAATGTATGACAGCTCTTCACATAACATTTTTTTATTCATCAATTACCTAATCAAAATATACTTGTTTCCAATATCACTATCAGTAGATAGAAGTCCCAAATCCGACACGCACTTTTAACCCACACAATATCTCTAGTACAACACTTTTAACCCACAGAATATCTATAGTACAACACTTTTAACCCACACAATATCTATAGTACAACACTTAACCCACACAATATCTATAGTACAACACTTTTAACCCACACAATATCTATAGTACAACACTTTTAATCCACACAATATCTATAGTACAACACTTTTAACCCACACAATATCTATAGTACAACACTTTTAACCCACACAATATCTATAGTAGGCTACAACACTTTTAACCCACAGAATATCTCTAGTACAACACTTTTAACCCACACAATATCTATAGGACAACACTTTTAACCCACTTAATACCTCTAATGCAACACTTTTAACCCACATAATACCTCTAGTACAGCACTTTTAACCATATAATACCTCTAGGACAGCACTTTTAACCCCATAATACCTCTAGTACAACACTTTTAACCCCATAATACCTCTAGTACAACACTTTTAACCCCATAATACCTCTAGTACAACACTTTTAACCCCATAATACCTCTAGTACAACACTTTTAACCCCCATAATACCTCTAGTACAGGGCTTATTAACATTTTTTGTGTCATGGACCACTGATTGTCCAGTGAAGGCTGCGGATTCCTTCTTATTTAAAAAAAAAAAACTACAAAAACGCATAATTATAAATTGTACATACAAATGAGCAGTGGTAGCATAGTGGTTAGTGCACTGGCTTGCTAGCTCAGTGGTCTATGGTTCGATCCCCAGATGAGGTGGAACTTTTTAAAACCCGCAAACGGCTCATGGGTCGACCCAGCCCAAACTGGGTACCAGAGCAACTTCTGGGAAGGTTAAGGCGGCCGGCGTGATGCTGACCACATCACCCCTAGTGTGCCGATGGTCAAGAAAATATGGGCCTAACACCATATTCCCAATATGCCTCAATGGGCATGTAACGGGATACTTTACCTTTCCCTTTAAAATACAAATGATACATGTAAAATCGTAAAATTAAGTCAGTTATAAATATTACAAAATCTGCAAAAATAATATTTTTTAAAGCAAAAACCTATGATAATTCGCCGAAATAAAATTTTTAGTGAAAGTAACATTCACATCTTTTGGTTATGTACAGAATCCATCCATAGTTATTTACCAAATACGATATATACCTTCTTGACAAACCTTTCCTATTGTCACAAAGTATGACAACTTTTCACATAACATACCCAAAGTGGATTGCTTCCTTCTGATAGCCTGATAAATTCCCCTTGATCACTGGCCTATTCCAAGACATACTAATTACTCTTTCTTCATTCACAAAACCACGTGATCTTTTATAGTTGGACATTCACCCTAATATAATCGACGGCCTTTGTATCTAGGTTGAACGATTCGCGTTTCGCTAAAACGAGGCAAAACTCCTTTTTTTTAAAAAATTACTCTTTCTTTAGCTGTCAATGGTAGGCCTAATATTTTTCTGTAAAGCTAAATCTCTGTGGTATCCATAGTTTTTGCGCTTGTTTCTCCGAGTTACCGAGATAAAAAACTGGTAGCCTCGCGCTCTATGATCACGTGGGACTATAATTTAAGAAGCCCTGCTCTAGGTAGGTCTTGACCAACGTACTTTGCTGAATCTTCTGTCACGTGAGGCTAAAGATTGTCTTGTAAGTTTCAGCAGGTACGTTTCCATGCAGAATGCTCATTGCAATCATAAACCAATGATTGGATCTTTCGGAAGTGAAACCTTTTGAAATTCTTGACAGTGATTCAAACTGCCAAAGCAATGTGAGATAAGATAGTGTCCAAGTGTCACATCACGAAATTTCGCATCGCAGTATTGTGTTCCCTTATTTGAGATAAGCGAATGTTCTCGTTGTTCATTGTTCTTTTTCGTTTTCGGCCTTATTTGTATTTAATTATGTTACTACATACTGCACGCTAGCAATAAAGCAGTCACCAGCCCTTGCAGTGGTGGTTCATGAAATAATCATTTTATATGATGAGGTTGCCAGCCTCAAATTACTTGGACATCCACTAGCACTTCTCTCATATTAATATTCACATGGCAATATATACATATTAGTTCACGTGTTAGTAATGAAAAATATAAAATGTACAAAGTACAACTTACGCCAATCTTGGCTCACAGACTGTTTGCTCAGAGCAGTAGGTTTAGGGCACTGTGATGCCTTTTTTTCACGTGTTCTTGGGGGTCGTTATTTTAACAATTAATTTCCAATATGACCCCGTGTTTCAATGTCCTCAGATTCCGGTTCCTTATTAAAATGGTTTTCCTGGGCTCTTTAAGTCCTCCAAGATGTTCCACAAAGTCCGGTCTGATAAATGGAATTCTGTATTCTAACTTCCGGCTGTCTGGTTTCATCTTGGCAAGCGATTCTCACAGTGTCTTGACACTGAAACGTGTCAGGTTATATTGCCTGTCTTCCCCCGCATTTGTTTTGCTACGATGCTAAGAAAGCTCCAGTCATTTCAAACATGCGTGTTTAGTGGGGTAATTTCAAAATTATTTCCGCCTGAAATAATATGCGTGATGCAAAAGGTCACGTCTCCCATATATGGAATGAAAACATCGGATCCTCTCTCGGCAATAATTACAAATAACTTTTGATTACTTTATTTTAAAGGGACGGGTGACAAACAGACATGACGACATATCAGTGAGAAGAGTGTAAGAATGTTTGAAAATACAAAATATCTGCTACATAGCAGATAAATCAAGAGGGGCCGACCATTGAAAAGCACGTAATTAAGTCAGTACAACAGATGTAACTGATTACTGCCGGGGTGAAGCAGAGATCGACCCAAATAATGTCACAGAGCAACATAAATTATCCTCGGAAATTACCGACACTATATATCCTAATTATAACCCATCAGGGGTTTAATGAGATTTTTTTCTTCATAATTTACACCAAAAACCCAAGCTTAACCTTTACATCTTCCGTCTAAATCCGGGCGAAAATGTTCTGGCGGTAAATATTTCTTGAGTATCACAAGCGTGCACCCGTGTGTTGCCGGGGCCCGAAAGGGGAGCAAAGAATAGTAACATTGTACCCTACCATGCAAGTCGTAAAAAGCGATTAATGAGGGTTGGGCATGGGGCTGGTTACCTCATCCTGTAAAAAACTTTTACCAAAAAGCTTCAACAAACGTGGAGAAGTCAAGTACAGAATATAAATCAACTCAGCCGCCCAAGACAGAAGACGGTCCTCTGGAAAGGAGGCGCATGAAGCAACCCAGCGAAAGCCGAAAGGAGTCTGGGTTGCCTACTAACCTTTTTTTGTCTAGGAAAATCTCCAAGATTGGCACCTGGAAAGTTCGCACTCTGTGTTAACAAGGAAAACTTGCACAGGTAGCAGCAGATTTGTATTTAAAACAAAATACAGCCCAAATGAAGTTAACAAGAAAAATAACAACAGATGCTGTTAAGTTAAATTGAATAAAAGGGTATAGATTCTCACAGGTCTGAATATACATATAAAATGAAATAAAGTTTAGCTCTACTGTTTAGAAAAAAAACAACTAGTTTGTCAACATATGGACAGTAGATCTCTTCTATGGTAGTTTTGCTGGTAGGTGTTATACTCATCTCTCCGAAGGCCTGTAGTAGCTGCGGAGATGATTTGTTTCGGACTCTCTTGGTTTGGTGTGCCCCAGCACGTTGGTCTCATAACAGTTAATGGGTTCAGAGGGTGTCAGAGTTTACTTCCCTGGACTCAGTGCACATCACAGATAAGGATGGGGTAAGTCACCTCTGCTGAATACCTCTTCTGTTTATCCGTGTGGTATGGAATGGGTTACTGGTTGATAGGATATGGTGGGTAGGGGTAATCGTTGGTACCGTGGATCCGTACCCTGGTTTGTACCCTGGACCCGTAACTGGTTTTAGTACCTTGTAACCGCAACCTGGGTTAGTACCTTGTAACCGCAACCTGGTTTAGTACCTTGTAAACGCAACCTGGGTTAGTACTTTGTAACCGCAATCTGGGTGGACTGGAAACAATTGAAGTCCTATTAGTGGTTTTCAAGAGCAATCATCTCCTAAGTCTGATGGCCGGTAAGCGTCCATCAGAAATTAAATTAACACAATGCTAACTACTATTCAGTAAGTGTGTTATCTATTATTAATGAAATATTCCTTCTTAACTGACATTATAGCGTTTCTTGAGTTCTCAGTCTCTATCTGGCTGTCTGCTTATTTACAGCAGTGGTTTTCCCCATGTAGGCAATGAGTTTTCACAAACTGTGAGGTAGGGGCTGGGGTCATCAAATGGTCGAGAACCACTGGTTCACCTAGTGCCCATAGAGCAATATTTTAATTCTGGGGTCACTGTCAACAATGGTTTGAGAACCACCGAGTAATAGTTTCATATGCTGCTTTAACATGTTGGGGTGTCATTGCTGCCAAGGTCTGAGAACCAATGATTTACATTCTTGCTAATTGAGCAGTAAATCATGTGGAGGTTAGTCATGGTCTCAAGGCTTGAGAACCGCTGACTTACATTTTGTCAGTCAAGTGGTAAATTCATTAAATAGCTAAACACTTGTAAACATTTCTTAAAGTCCTGGTTCCTGTTGAAATTAACATTCATATAACTGATAACAGCATAGTTCTTCAATGTTTGAGGTATGTGCATAGAATTGCATTACATACACGTAAAGAACATTCCATGATGCAAAACACATTAATGTCCAATATGAGACAAAGGGAGAAGTGATTGAGAACACTTTTATCAAGTTTGTAGTCTTGACAGAGAACACTGAAGCCTTATAAGAAATAGGAAATAGAAGGACCACTAATACACTTCTGTTCTGCTTGGGTCAATATGCTAATCCCAAAGTAACAACAATAATATACATCAATTTTTTTAACCCTGTCTTATTTCTGCCAGGCTGTGAAATAAAGATCAGTGGTTAATTAGGTCTATGATCTCAGCAAACTCATACATTAGTTTGAGTGATCTGTAAATATGCAAATAACAATTATTGTCACTGAAAATGGAAATACATTTAAAACTTAGCTTACAAAAGGTACCGCAATAATAAGCTGTGGATAAACATATGATTATTCATATTACAAAATCTGCAGTATTAGATTAATCACTTCGCTCAACTGAATTCACTACGGATTCTCGCAACAAGTAATGCCCACTCCGGGGTCCATAGATTTCGTCTGCTGCGAATGATGGCCAGCGGTCTAAGGGCTTAAAATTTCCTCCCAAAATTCCAGGATGCTGTTCCCGGGCAGGGGTGGGTTGTGTCTTGGGTGGCATTGTTGCAAACTCTCTTCTGGTCCCAGGGGTATTAAATTATCCTCATCTCAAGTGGCCCTGTATCCACGGTGAAAATGTCTGTGGCTTAAGGCAGGGTTCCTGACACTTCCCTGTTTTACGTTCAGTTCGTGACACAAACAAAGGGTCGACTTCCGGACTATCGGAGAACTATTTTTCACCTTCCAAGTGGAAATGAATTTTCGCTGGCTAAGGGAATAATTTATGGCCCTTGACCGTAAGAATCCTGAGCTAGTAAAATACTGTGAAATATATAAGTAGAGAGAAAGAGACTTGGTTTTCTTGTCTAGTGATAGGAGAAATTTGTAGAGGGATAAAATAATAGACAGAAGAAATAGTCGGTGAGAAGTCGTTACACGACAAACAGACAACACCGGTTTTGAAGAAATTATGGGAAAGCATGGATTAGGTATGATGAACGCGAATGTGGAACTATTAGCTAATTTCTGTGCTTCAAATCAACTAGCCATAGAAGGAAGCATATTTCCACATAAAAGAATACATAAAGCAACATGGATATCACCAGACCACAGAACTGAGAATCAGACTGATCACATATGCATAAGTAAGAAGTTTAGGTCATCATTGCATGATGTAAAAGTATGTAGAGGAGCAGATGTGGTATTAGACCACCATCTTCTGTTGGCTAAAACAAAATTAAAACTCAAGAAATTTACAACAGTATATAACTAAAGACAACAGTATAATGTGGGATATCTAAGAAATCAGGAAATATGAGAAAGATTTTGAATCACAGTATCCAACAAATACTAAGTACTCTAACAGCTGGAAGATGAAACAGATACTGAAGACCACTTGCAACAAGTAAAAATATATGGAACGAGACATGTGAAGAAGTACTGAGAAAAAGAGAACATCAGCACAAAGCATGGATAACAACAGAAACCATTAGTAAGATAGAAGACAGGAAAAACAAGAAAGCAGTTTTAAGCAGAAGCAAAACCAGAAGCTCCAAAGCCAAGGCTCATGAAGTGTACATAGAAGCAAACAAAGAAGTAAGAAGAAACACCAACAGAGACAAGAGGAAGTATATTGAAGAGATGGCAAGGGAAGCAGAGGAAGCTACAGCCAAAGAAAATATGAGGGACCTGTACAACAACACAAAGAAGCTAACAGGGAAATATAAGCAAGCAAATGGCCTCATACAAGATAAGATTGGAAAATTGCTTAGTAACATACAAGAAGATATTATACAAACTACTTGCCAAAGTCTGGGAGAGAGAGGAAATACCAGCAGAACGGAAGGAAGATTATCTGGTCAAGTTGCCTAAGAAGGGAAATTTACAAGAGTGCACAAATTATAAAGGAATAATGTTACTATCAGTGCTGTGACAATACGTCATTGTGCATGTACTTTTGTGCCACTCTCTCACCCATTCATCTCCTCCGGCAGTATCACTTATTTTCTTCATTTTGTTCATCGTCCTATTATATGGCATATTGTTGCCCTACATTCTTTATAATGTGACCACTCCCAGACGTATTTACGTTTCACCAGGTGAACTGTGGTATTATCGAGGTTATTTACACCAGTCAGCGGTAATACTTTTATGTCTGAGTCAGTCTAGCCAACATTTGATAGGGGTCGATCTCTATTTGCCCAAGCTGGTCGCGCACGATCGATTCAAAGGAAGCCAATATTGTCTGTCTTGGGACGCTGTCTGAGAGGGGAGAGGGCCCAGGCGATAATGAGATAATTGGAGTGATTTGAGAGACGGGATACACAATGGATTTCATTGGAAATTCGTCGGAAGCACAATCTGGGATTTGAGCAGAGGAAGGGAAATATAATATAGCGAAATCGTGGGCTCAGATCAGACTGCATCGCAACGTCAAATTAGCAACTCCTAGAAGCCAGAGAGAGAAGGATCGGAAAAAGAATTCCTATATTATAAGTGACATATTGGAAGTATTTGGGCAACTTTAAACTTAAAAGTTGTTGCGGGTCTTTTAAATTATTATTATTTGATGAGTAAATGTCTTGATTTCTCAGGCCAAGACCACATAGGGGTATGTAAGTAGACCACGCACACAGCCCTTCACCACCAAATATTAATATCCCCACAGGTTGGACAAATCAATACACAGTTTATTCTCTCAAACGTTGCTCCATACATATCATCTGGAAAGCCATAATATATATTGGCATAATATATATAGTCATCAGTATAGCTCAGTAACGTCTGTAGCTAAAACGCTGTCCTCGACAGGTTTACATACTCGTATTTTTAATTACTCACGTTCTTCACAGAAATCATAATTCCTTTCAAACAAAAACTAGCATCATCACACGGAGGTGTATGGATGATCTAGTGGTCGAACATTGTAGGAATATGTCATGAAATAATATAATTCTCAGGAGCTCAGAGACATACGTCCACCTGCCTCAAAACCACACACAGAAGACCATAGCAGACGATTGCAAACTTTTTGGGATACCAACTTTGGCGTCTGCAACCTGGGCCAAAAGGCAGTGACGTAACTTCCTGTTTCCAAGGACTACCGATAATAAACAAATATGAATCCTAGTCGAACCATTTTGATATCGACAGACATGTTATGAATTTTAATCATAACATTACTTCCCCCCCCCCCCCTTAAAATAAAGGAAACGAAGTTTTCATTATTTCGGAAGTGTGAGTATAAACATCCCCAGAATGAAAGATAGTATCATCAAATTTCACTGTTAGTATGAACTAGCATAGCACCCAGGTTTGTGCCACAGAGTAGGCAATTAAACACTCAATGTGTGGACATTAGCAAAGAATACTAAAGCCATCGACTACAAAGGACATAAATCATTTTAACAACAATGTGAGGTGGCTATCACTAACAACACCAAACATATTTAAAAAAATGATGGTAGCAATCCATGCACTCTCATACCTCACACCGTCAAAACACCTTTCTGGCAAGTCCAGTATCAGTAGTCAATTAATCTCACATTAATTAATAGTTATAATGCAAAGCATTAAAATTAAATCAATTATGTACTAGAGACAATAGATGACATGAGGCAGACAATCAACTATATAGTGGATGAATGCAAACTTATCCGTTACAAGATTAAAAGTATGTGTAACTTTAAAGTACATGTCATCAATATAATATAGTAATGTTAAGAGAACCAATGTAATCTTGTATCTAACACCTTCGTGTGAGCAATAGATAAGACTATGCTTATGTGTTGTACAAATAGATAATAGTATGGCATATTTGCCAAATATTTTTGCAAATATAGTGTGAGTGTGAAAATGATTTGTATCAAAGATCAAACAATGTCTGGCGAATTCACATTAATTAACACTCAATTTTAAGCACTGTAGTTTTAAATGTGTAGTGTAATGGTATTCTAATCATTTATAAAATACTACACAAAGTTCCTTGAAGTATGTCCAAATACATTATTGTCACGATCCATGATTGACGTCCATGCGATAGTATGTTCATTCGAATCCAAATGTTAATATCCAAAGCAAAATTGTCAAATAGGAAATTTATTTGTTATTTCCCTTGATTATGCGAGGCATCATAGAATTATGTCCTTTCGTCTGTAGACGTCGGTATTCGAATTAAAAATGACAATACATGTCTATACGAACTATCTTGAATTGACAGCCTTTTTATCATTCCACATAATGTATGTTCGTATGTTTGTAGATCAAATATGAGCACTGTCATTAAGGCTCAATATATATACGTAATGCGCTGAGTTGATCGAGATACCACACAATCTTGAGCATTTCAGGATTCATCACCATCATGTGCCGTGTAAGGCTATTGAAAATGTGAACATGTAGATTAGTCCTCAGCATTGGTAGTTTACACAATGTTATAGTATCCTCTATTCTTGTACTTATTATTCAAACGTAGTAGTGTCAAAACAACACGTCATCATCATTGTAATATTTTACTGATCAACATATCACGTAGTCAGATCATAGGTTAGTTTGAACATTGTGAGTCATCTGTATTTATCGAGTTGATTTGTGATATAGGGTCTTTGATACAGCTGGACAGGATATCAGCAATAACATTATGGCTTCCTTTGATAGCTCTTATGTCGTCATCGTATGGCTGAAGTGCAAGCGAAGCCCTGGCAGCTCTCTCATTTCGGAATCTCGCTGCCTTGAGATACGACAGAGCTTTTTGATCCATCTTCAAGGTAAATTTCGCTTCCATAAGGTAACGTTAAGTTTGGCAAATCGAAACACAATTGCCAACAGCTCCCTCTCGACAATGGGGTACTTCTGCTCGGTCGGCGTCAGTTTCCTACTTATATATAGGATTGGATGCATACAACCTTCAAACTCTTGCATAAGCGTTCCACCGATTCCTGATCCCGAGGCGTCAACTCTGAGGGTAAAAGGAAATCGAGCGTCAGGTAATCTCAAAATTGGTGATTTAGAGAAACAGATTTTCAATACATTTAAAGCAACATCACAAGCATGGGACCAGACAATTTTGTTTGGCGAGTTCTTTAACAACGAAGACAGAACTGAGGTAATATCCGAAAAATTTGGCAAGAATTTTCTATAGAAATTCACTAAGCCTAACAGACTACGAACCTGTTTCTTAGTTCTAAGAATTTCAAGATTCAAGATTTTAGACATAGTCGAATCTTCAGGTTTAAGAAAACCACCTCCTACGTTATGACCAAGAAAAGAAATTTCAGTGAATCCTATTCTTGTTTTAGAATGTCTAGCAGTAAGATTATGAAGACGCAATGTATGTAACAACGACTGAATTCCAAGAACATGTTCGTCCCAAGATTGATGAAACAGACAAATATCATCAATATAAGTGATTAAATCCTCACGGTCAGAGAAAATTTTGCGCATCATGCGAACAAAGGTAGCAGGAGCGTTAACGAGACCGAACGACATAAAATTAAACTGAAACAATCCCAGAGGTGTAGCGAAAGCTGTATAAGGTTTAGCTTTGTCAGATAACGGGACCTGCCAATAGCCTTTAAATAGTCAAAGTATAGTATCAAGATGTGTGCATTCTACATAAAAGAACCTTAGAATGTACAACTCTATTAGCCTCATCATGAGGACCAATGGGGAAAAAGATCTCCTAGACATGATTAGTGGGAAGAAAACATTCACATCCCTGCAAAGGAACAAGTATGAATTTATTATGATCCTTACATGGTGAAACACGACCTGTATCGCCTGAAAAGAAAAATAGTAATGTCAAAACTGCCACACAGCCCAATGTAGTGGCCAGTACATACCACATGAACTCATGGTATGTCAGCATCTGAAATAAAAAAGCTGAAGGAATATTAATTTCCATGATGTTCCCACATGAACAGGAATAATCATATAGCAAAAGACAATGGCAAAAATGAAAATAAACAGCCAAACATACAGTTTTGGACTGAAGGAAATACGAGTACCAACCTAAATCTGACATCTGCTTAACCTCGACATCAACAATGCCAGGTATGACAGTAGCAATAATAGATGTGGATAGTTCCACATCAGCGACATCGTCATTAGTAATGGTAGGTGTCACATCAACCAAGATGGATGTGGTTGGTTTCATATCAACAGTCAATGACTCAACTGAGTCAAAATAGACATCTGATGATTTCTCAATAGCTGGGAAATCATCAACGGGTACTTGCTAATTTTAATTCAGGCAAATCATTGCTC
Organism: Oreohelix idahoensis; assembly: GCA_024509875.1. NCBI lineage: Eukaryota > Metazoa > Mollusca > Gastropoda > Stylommatophora > Oreohelicidae > Oreohelix > Oreohelix idahoensis. The sequence continues at coordinate 397,267 of JAMPIV010011073.1, read as the reverse complement.
GCGCTGTCAAAGCACATAGTTTCCTAGTTTAATACCCAGGAGAATATTGTTTTATAATCATCTTCCCTGAGTTACGCTGTGTATACTCAAAAAAGAATATAACTATTCCGAGAAAATAACATTGGTGGGTGAACAGCGAGACAATGCGCCTGTTAATTTGCAGCCCACAAATGTACTTAGCAGAGGTATTTGTTTTATTTTGTCTAAAAGATCGTGGTACTAAGCTATCAGACGGATCGTGGTACTAAGCTATCAGACGGTTTGTAGAACAACGCCTTCAGGCTGTGAAAGGTCATCATCACAGAAGGACTGGCGAAACCCAGGCTGCAGGACTCACTCATACCAGCTAAGTGCTTGTAAAAAGGCACAAGCAAACGGACTTTAAAGTTTAATTTTAAATTTAAATCCTCAACCCACGTCTCAATGACGAGACATTTTATTAACTCTGAAATTCACCAGCTTTTCATCACTATTTTAACTTGTTAAAACTAATTGATTATTAAATGTGTTGCATGTTATTTTAAACATAACAATTATAATTGATTCAGTTATTATAAGTGTGAAAGCATACGCATGAGAAACACACACACACACACACACACACACACACACACACACACACACACACATATATATATATATATATATATATATATATATATATATATATATATATATATATATATATATATATATATATATATACATTTAGAGATTGTTACGACGTGTTTCTGCGCACAGGCGTAGGCTTTATCGAGAATCAAATTTTGTCCAGGCAGGAAATAATTATGGAATCAACTGGTCACAGGATACAGTAGCGGGAATTCTTCAATCATACATCGATTGTCAGGTAAACACATTTTATTCAGGGTCAATCTTCTTCACAACACGTGGTCGTTATATAAGTACTGTTACTGTTTTGATTTAGTCGCCACCACAGGCCGACTGTATATGAACTTTGGAAACAACCAAGAACTCTGGATATTCGAATAGTCCAGTTATCGTTTATTCTAATAAGTCTTTTGGGCCAGTGCTATGTCTCTATCTGGGTGTAAACCACAAGGCCGGACAATCACTTTGAAAGCCCTGTAAGTTATTTAGAATGTTCTTTCTTTGTAGAAAATATATTCAGTTCATATGGAATGGAAGCCGCCGGTAAGGTTATAGGGTTATTGACCCAGAACTGAATAGGGAGAAAAATGCAAAACTTAACGTCATATAGCATATTTCACAATCCTATCCTACCCGCGTAAAATATAACATAGTTATCCACTTCGGTTATAACTTAAATTATATACTGCAAGCTTAGAGCTTGTCTTATCGTTTAAAACTCCCGTGAAATAAATTATATTCATAAAAATCAATCATCATGAATTAGAAATACATACGTATTTCATCAATACTCAATGATTAATCAGTGCAGTTATAGGTTAGTTTAAAATATTCTTGACTGATTACTAGCAATTTAATTAAATTTATTTATAGCTGCATGAGTTTAAGCTAGAAATCATAATTTATTTGCTCTCCACTATAACTTAGTAACTTTAGATAATATAACTGAATTATCATTTAATCACTCTGCACAGAAATTAACTAGTGAAATAAAATAAGCGATCACCACTTAAATCACTCAACCACCACAAGATATATTATTATACCTCAACACAGAACTACTAAGAACTATTTCCAATTCGACCAACTAAATGATGTTTCTATTAACAGAGATCTTAGGAATCGAAAGCTAGATGGCAATCGACCAACTAAATGATGCTTCTATCAACAGAGATCTTAGGAATCGAACGCTAGATGGTTCTAGTCTTGACTGCGGAGTACTGAATGAATTTAGTCTAAACTACTGGGGTTTATATCTTATGAAAAGAAATGATTCACTAATTCTCGAAAACCCGAATAGTCCCGTCTTAACACTTACATTAACTCAGACGTCGGCAAATAAAACTGCCAGTGCGCGTTTTTACACCTACTGCTACCTTATGGCCGTTCCCAGCGATCATGTGTTTCATATCACACCTACAGTGTGTGTTATATGTTACGGTTCGCCAAAGTTGTATGTTTGATCTTTTGCCAAGAACATACGACATTCGCAACATTCTAACATTGAGTACAGCTTTCAATATGGCTCTCACAATATATACCATTGATTCATGAACCGTACTGTAATATCAACTTTAATTTGTCTACAACACTCTGGCGAACGTAACATAGATATATTCACATCAATAGAACTACTTCTTGTAAAAAGGAGTTTCACTGGACTTACACCAGCTATGAGTTTGAACGGCCTATAACCGTTGCTTAATTCTTCACAAAAGGCGACGGACCGATATAAATTGACAATTGCCCTGCCATTGCAGGATTGTTCTTGACTTCGTAAATTTCTTGTGGTTACTACCTTGAGATAGAAGCGTCTTTACCCTTCTATCTACAACTCTGCCAAGAGTATTCTTGTGCGAAGCTAGACACCTTTGACGACCCATTTAGATACTCTTGAGTTTTGGCCGCTGTTGGACCACTACTGCAAAGCGCGGGAGGCAATCCGTGACAATTGGGCGACTCGCTTCGGGATTATTGAACTCGGACACACATTTGCGATAAATCACAATTGTGGTCTCAACTTGGGAGACTAGTCTTTTATTAAGACAACCTGAAGGTTAATTCCCCTAGAAATCTGACAAGAAATTTTAGACTTACTGAAAGAGTAATGTTAGTTATTAGTTTAGATAGATCTGCTCATACGTCTTGCAATAAATAGATGAAATATTTTAAGAGTAAAGTAATAATTGATAAAATAAAAATAAAAACTTCTCTAAAAATAATTGGAAGAGGAAAAAACTCCATTGCTGAAGCCTAATTTCTGTTGTCGTTTTTATGGAGGTGATAATTTTAGTCAGCTAGTAATTAGGTTTAGAGCGGCTAGTTTTATTATTGTTTAGTAGCAATTGCAATTTTCGTGTCGCCTGTAAACAATCTCCCTGCACATCATTGCCGAATCACAAAATCTCTACGCTTTTTAATTAAATATTGCTAAAGAGATGGGTTTATCTGGCCGAGAGTTATCAGACTTTGTATCCACTTCTGTGAAAGAGGACAAAGACAGGATCGAAGCAGAAAAGAACAAGGAGAGGGCAGAGAAAGCCGCAGAACGTCAGGAGAGACAGATGGCGAGAGAGCACGAAAATGCTAAGCAGAGAAAGAAGCTGAAGAGAAAGAAAATCAAAGAGATTTTGAAGAGCAGAAGGCTGAAAAGCAAAGAGCTTTCGAGGAGCAGTGTGACAGAATGGGGCGGCCCTTCACGATCTCTTTCACTACGGCAGTAATCGGTAGATTTGTGGTACATATTTTATTGCGTGCTTTCAATTGTCGCACTTTCTTTCTTTCTTTCTCTGTCCACTGAAGCAGATATTTTATATTTACATTCTTTCGCTACTTTCAGTATATTGTGTCTTGTCTGTTTATCTGACACTCCTTGTGGATGATAATACTAAACATTTGCAGGAGCGGCAGAGAGAACTTTATCAACAACCAAGTTGGTTAATCGCAGGCGTGGCCGATATCAGTACACAGATTAACACGTACATTGCCCCGTGCAATCTGCTTAGTCACTGATAAGGCATGGGTGCGTCTCCGCCAAGGTTGTAAATAGACGGATTTTGTGTGTGCTCAAGCAAGAGATAAGACATTACTTTAGCGAAAGTAATGATTTGTTACATCTTACCCACGTTGTCGTGTGAGATTTCTGATATGTCTGTGAGCTTGCCTGCCCGGCAATCGGATGTTTACAGCCCATTTTTAGAAAAGTAATGTTTGAAATTTTGCACTAGATGAGTCATGCAACATTTTCAAATCAGATTGGCTGATCATCTGAGTTTCATAACAACGAATTCGTGGGAAGGCAATGAATATAACCTGACGCTTCAGTCAGTCAAAACTACTGTGAAGACCGTTTGCCAAGACACCAGACCTTGCCAGAGTAAAGCCTAATTAGTAATATAAAATGTAAAATCACAACTTATGCCAATTCTGGCTCATAGACGTTTTGCTCAGATGAATAAAAGAGACTTGAATCGGCCTCTTACATGCGTCTAGGGTGTCGTTAATTTAATAAGTTCCCTCTCTTACTGTGGGTGTTTCCTTCAGTTTCCTCAGACAGAAGCTTTCCTTATAGGGATTTCCTGGGCTGTTTTGATAAATACTCCAATAAAAGGTCCGGTCTGATAAATTGGAATTCTGAATTCTAGGCTTCACTCTGGGAAGGTCTGTTGTGTCGTCTTGGCAAGCGATCTTCACAGTGTGTTAACACTGAAACGTGTCAGGTTATATTCACTGTCCTCACCCGCATCTGTTATGAAGCTAAGTAAAAGCTCCAATTATTTCAAACATGCTGGTTGGGGGGGGGGGGGGGGGGGGGGGGGTATTTCAAATTATTCCTGACATGGAAAAATTATGTGCATGATGCAGAGGTCACGTCTTACGTATTTGGTATGAAAATATCCGATCCCTGGCAGGCAAACTCACCAACACATCTGTAAACTCATACGACAATATGCTTCAGATGTAACAAATTATTACTATCTAAATTATTCTTGTCGTAACAAGTCGGACAGGAAGCGATTAGGTCATCGTTGTCTGTCCAAAATGTGTCACTCAGACAAGTAATCTCTTATCTGTCGCGCACCCTGGCTTTATCAGCAATTAGCATATACGCTGTCGATTTTCGTGTTAATCGGTAGCGGCCAAGGTTGGGTACGCGAGAATCACCAACAAGCCTGTCGTTAATATTACCTCTGCCGCTCCTTGCAAAGTTTTAGGGAAGGAACGGGTAACAAACAGACGTGATGACTTATCAGTGAGAGGAGTGTAAGAAGTAAAATACAAAATATCTGCTACAGTGGACAGAGAAAGAAAAAGGTGCGACTCGGAAAAATCGCAATAAAATCAGTACAAAAATGTAACTGATGACTACCGTAGTGAAAGAAAGATCGGAAATAGGTCGCCCCAAAAACCATCTTCTGACACCATTATATAAGAAAGGCCTAGTTAATTTATGCCCGGGAGTCCCTTATATTGTGGTTACGCCACTGACTAGACACATACGTTTGGAACTAAAGGCGAGGAAACTGGCATTAGTTAAGACACACATTGATGACACACATTGATGACACACATTGATGGCACACATTGATGACACCAAGTGTTAGTATTTCAAGGCAGTTCTTGTTCGGGAACCCCAGGCAGTGGCCTACTAAGGGGGGTATGAAAAGATTGCGACGAGAATAGACGAAGTTATGTATTTCCATTACGAGTGTGCCCCTCACTCGCGACGGCTGCCTCCCCTGCCGTCCCCCTCCTCCCCCCCTCCGGGTCTCGTAGCTAGGGCTCTAAACAGAACATTCCGACAATGTGTGTGTGTGTATATGTGTGTGTGTTTTTAATTGATGGATTTTTAAAAATATCCTGCTCAAACCATAACCGACTATAATTAAGACATATGGTGTCTGTACTTTTAGAATAGGTACTATATTCAATAAATAAATGCTGATATAACAAAACTATGTATTTATATTCTTATTATACTTCTACTTTACTTATTTTTTCTTTTCGGTGCATGTTGCCGTGAAGCATAGTGGGGAGCTGAAGGACTTAAGACTGTGTTCTTGAGCCAAATGCTGACGCATTCGCTGTTGTGATCCCATGTTGTTGTAGGATTTCTGTTATGTTGCCTATCCACCTGTGTTATGATTAAAATTCCTAACGATTGTGTCGGTATAATGGTTAGCTCAACAGGGCTCCTTGTTTGTTTATTTTATACGGAGTCATTTATTAATACAGGAAGTGACGTCATGCCGATATGGTTGTTTGGCAGACTTGAAACTAACAATGCAGAAGTGAGGAGATTGTCTGCTGTCTAAGGATTATTCCATTGTGTGTCATAGCGAGTGGACGCATGTGTTTGAGCTCCTGACTTTTAGAGTATATCTCTATGTTATTCCATCACTAATACATCAAGATCTTCTGTGAGGTGTATCTAGTTATCTGCATTTACAGGGAGTATAGCTTCTCAGTGTCGAGTGTGAATATATATTAAAAATGTTGAGAATGAAAAGGACAGCGTTCCAGACATGAACGGACTGCCTAAAGTTATATCGACGACTGCATATAATATGCCATTTGTATATTGTAAGTAAATATATTGTATACATTGTATATTGGCCTGAACTGTATTGAATTTGGAGCAACGTGAATTATTAATAAAAATGTATACCGTCCACTTCGTCCATTGTGGCTCAAATAATTCTGAGTGATGTTGGCTTGTTTCGGTGTCTAATACGTCTACTACCCTAGAAGTGATCTTGGCCACAGGAACCACCCTGTCACTATATATTAACATTTACATATAAAAGACACGTAGCAACCTGTCTCTTGGTCTTTCCCGTACCTTGACATCAGATTTTCTATTGTTGTAGTGTTAATTTATCAAGCTCCATTCTCATGAGATGGACAAACCACGTAATTTGTTTGTCTCTCAGTTTACTTGATGCATGATGTAGTTCCTACAATTGCCTGATGTTCTCATGTCTTATTCTGTCTCTTCTGGTAACATTAATGGCTTTTCTTAAGCATCTCATCTTACATGGTGTGATTTTTTCCTCCTATGATTTGGTCAGTGACCATGTTCATTGAAAAAAATTTGTAAGAATATATCAGCTGTCGTTTAGTTTCCATACTGGTATTCATATGTTTGAAATGTGGTGACAGTTGGTAATTCACAGCGTCGACTTTTTGACATCTTATTTCAATTTCTGTCAAGTTTTCCTTTTTGTCTTAAAATACTTACTAGATAGTCGGTTTCTGCAACATGTGGCTCGATGGTCTAGGGGTGTGATTCTCGCTTAGGGTGCGAGAGGTCCCGGGTTTAAATCCCGGACGAGTCCGAGTATTTTTTTAAGCATTGTGGTATACTTTTACTGCCTGTGACCAGGACCGGTGCCAGACTATTTTGCGTCCTAGGCAAGGCTTAGTACTTGCACCCCCCCCCCCCCCAAGAAAACACTCCTCACTCTCTTAACACACTGCCACTCTACACTCTGTGCCCCTCTGAGGTCTGCGACCTAGGCGGCCGCCTAGTTGGCCTAATGGTAGCACCGGCCCTGCCTGTGACATTTTAAATTGTGTTCTTACGATGTACTATTTTACTATATTATGTATTTCCATATGTAGGTATCGCATACAGCTCTCCGGCAGAGGAAAAAGACAAAAAGTTATAAAATATGCGTTCAGCATTGGGCAGACTTCACAGTCACACATGCGCATTGCTGACTAAAGAAAGCTGTTCTTCAAAAAACTGCACTGATTACAAAATAAACTGAGAACAAATGAAGATTCCATTGGAAAACCAGACATGTCACAGACAACGGAAGTCACAGAAAAGACGTTTAAAATTTGAAACGCTATGACACAAAGAAGGATGGCCTGTTATCAGGGCTGGATTAACCATTAAGCAAAATAAGCACGTGATTTGGGCACCAATGGAAGGGGGGAACCACATAATTTTCCCTCTAGCTTTCACGCTCTTAACTCTCATCTCTTTCACTGTCACAGTCGTCTTTAGTCGAATTTGTTGTCATTTTCAATAACTGCCGTGTTCGACTTTAATCCGAATTGTTAAAAAAACAAAAAAACGTTTTCTTTAGTATGGTGAGAAACTGAAAGTGTCAGACATAGACCTAGAGTTCAATATGTTTGCCTGTCTTACCAACGTTTTTCTGCATGAATTTCAGTGGAGTCTGGCCAGGAAGAAAATTGAATTTTCAGTCTCTTCAGCATTTGTCAGTTAAGCAATGGAAGCGGGGAGGGGGGGGGGCATTAAAAAGGGGGGGGGGGGGGGGGGGGGGGGGGGGGGGGGGGGGGGGGGGGGGGGGGCTGTGCTTAGGGCATCGGTTGGCCTTAATCCGGCCCTGCTTGTTATTATGCTTCATTTTCTTGAATAGGAATTTGTTTTCAAATATAATTTTAGTTTCTACATCTTCTTTGGAGTATACATGTAGAAACATGGACATTGTACAAGCATTTAGAAGAAATAATTGAAGCCCTTGAGATGTGGATGTATAGAAAAATGGGACACGTCTCATGGAAAGAGAAGAAAAGAAATAAAGAGGTCATAGAAAACCTTGGAATAAAAAGAGAATTAATGACGGAGATTAAATTTAGACAGCTAAAATATTTTGCGCATATAAAAAGACCTATTATCTTACTGAAGACCATAATATAAGGCAGAGTTGAAGTCAAACGTGCAGGGGGAAGATAGCGCTATAAGTGGGAAGATAACATCATGAGATGGACAGAAGAGTCTATCAGAGTGCACCATCAACCTAAGAGACAGAAAACGTTACAGATCCATTGCAGCAGAACTTGGTTGCGGAGACGGAAACTGATGATGACGATGGACGGAAGTGCGTTGAATGAGGGAAAGATTTTAAGATGTTGGAGTGAAGCAATACGTGTAGATGGTTAGAAAAGTCATATGCATGCAAAACAAAAACATTACTCGGGCTCGTCCGGGATTTGAAACCGGGACCTCTCGCACCCTAAGCGAGAATCATACCCCTAGACCAACGAGCCACTGCATGAACTATCTACTTTTGTATTACAAGTAAATTTCCTTTTTAAATCTAATTCTTTAGTTAGATGTATTTAACAGGATCAACATTTTAAAACATTGGATACGTCAAAATTGTGAAACAAACCAACCACACATTTGAAACGCACTACGTTTCTTTTAAAAACAAAATCTTGAAAATAAAGTCTAATTTTTAATACGTATTTAAACCAAACAGGACGCTGTATGTGAGAAAGTTAAGTAGGCTATATCAAAATGGTGGCATCTGTGTATTCTAACAGCTGCTGTGTCAGTGTATGGATCTTTATGATTATTTGTTGTTTATGTTCCTTCTCTACATCTCCCATTCTTCGTTATTCTCCACTTCTTGTTTATCTTAAGCTTTTTCTCCTTCTTCGTCGTTCCTATAGTTAATTAAGGCGTGGTGCCACAGAATATGTCAGACTTACTTTTATACTTGTAAATTCAGTTTCCAGCAGAGGCACCAAAATAACAAAAATCATAAGGGTGACACTTGGGAGTCATGGCCGAAGTGGGCCCGCCCCCAAATGTGTCACTAATGTAAAAATGCCGAAATATGTGTCTGACTGGGGAACTGCGTCTGAACATCAGATTACCTTGCTGTAATGCCCTGTATAGTTCCCCATCATTATAGTCTTCATAACCTCCCTGCATTTTACAGATGCTATCTCAGATAGGCTTACCTAGACAGCTTAATAACATTAAGTAAAAAGAGGCACTCCACAGAGGTGAAGCGTAGAATGTACCTGTACCAGGTAAAAATAAAATTAAAGACCAAAAATAGGTATACAATCAGGTTTGCGGTAGGGGCCTACAACAAAAACACGGGACGTTTCGACGTTTACCCTTCGTCGACCACATTTACAAACACAAGACAAGAACGAGAAATATAGACAGGTTAAGTCAGCGATTTTTACCCTTTTTCAACTCACAGCACACTGAACAAGGTGTTAAAATTGGCAAGGCATACCATCCTTGTTTTTGTTTTTAAGGAGAGATTTTATCATTTTAAAAAAAAAACGATTATTAAGATTGTGTTTAAAAGTTCAATAGCTAAAAGTATAATCATTGTGTTATTTGTAAATACAATACTGATCTAGATTTTAAAAGCTTTATTTTTACAATGTTACTATACTTTTTTAAAATTTAATTAAACTGTTATTGTTTTCATTCTTAGCGACCTTTTATGAAAAATATGCATTACTTTTAACATTTTCCTCGACGATTGTTTTTTTATTTTAAATTTTTTTTTCTTGCTTCGTTTTGACCTTTCCCCAAACTCCAGCGGCACAACTGCGGATCCTTCGTGCCGCACCAATGCGCCGAGGTACACAGGTTGAAAATCACCGAGTTAAGAGAAAAAGACAATGCACACCAGAAACACGTGGAAAAATAAATAAAGTAAGAAAAAAAAAAGAGACATGATGAGTGGCCTAGAAAGATGAAGGAAAAAAAAAATAACATAGGTAGTACTGGGGATACGTATAATAAATTAGCTAGTAAACATGCAACACACGAGGGAAAGAAATATCCACACAAAGAATTTAAAAAAAAAAAAAATGCAAAGTAGAAAATGAATTGACAAACCAGTGAAAACATAAAAGAAGAAGTTAGTCAGTGATGAGCAGTGCAAATCTTAGCTGCAAGAACAGGTAGCCAAGTTGGTTGGTTAGTTTTTGATCTGTTGTGTGTGTGTGTGTGTGACACATAATTGTAAGAAATTCCCTGTGAATTATTTTTGGACCAGCCAATCAGAGACGGTCTTTTCCCGTTTGATGTAGAAGGTGGTTTGCTATTCATAATGGCTGAAGCCAGCTGATCGAATCTTGAGCAACCGGAGGTAAGACTTAGCCATATATTGCAAAAACGGAATAATGGAAAATTATTTTTACATATCCTTAATTTAGGAGCAGATAGAAGGCAGGTATGGACATCGTGTGAATATTACTACATGACTTAAATACTGTAAACATAGCAAGTATGCATGTGTTGATGATGACAAAATCATGCAAATGCAACTTTGGAAAATTATATAAAAATGAAGACAGCTCGGAATTGGATAAAACCTTCATCCAAAGAAAGCTACAAGTGAGTTTCATCACTAGAGAACAGAGGATGTAGTGTGAGGCTAGTGTGGGTTCCAGCACACATAGGTATAGCTGGCAACGAGTTGGCAGACCAGAATGCCAAGAAGGGAAGAACAAGTAAAAACAATATAAAAGCAGGACTGGGAAGGTCAGAGATCAAGAGCCAAGTGAAGGAAACTATAAACGAGGAATGGAAGACAACATGGAAGGAAAGTAGAAAAGGCAGACACGCGTTCAAACTGCTGAAAGAACCAACGAGGACATGCCAGGTCAGAGAAGAATTAAAGATACCATCGAACAAAAAACTGTGGCGTCTCCGACTCGGTGCAGCATACTTCATGGTAGAAGAACCACACTGCCAAGAATGTCAGGAAGAGAATGACATAGACCACTACCTGATCAACTGTAAAAAGTATGAACAACAAAGGCTTGAATTAAAAACTTACTATAGAAATCACAATATAGACTTAACAGGTGATAAGGTTTTAAGTATAGATGCCCCAAGAGATGCCCAATCAATACTTAAAAGATATATACATAAAACAAAGGAAAAAATATAAGGTTAGAACTTCAGGAAAATCATCCAACTAAATAGAAGAAAGCAGCAAGAACTAACAAAGCATTAACAAAAAAAAAAAAATAACTACTCATAGGACAAGGAAAGACAAGGTATAAAAAAAAAAAAGGGACAACAACTCAAAAAGAACAAATACTAATACAAATTAAAACCAAGTGTAAAGGACAATAGTTATCTAGAAACAATACAAAAGAGAAAATAAAATTGACAAATACTAATATAAATAAAAATCAGCAACTGCAAAAGACAACAGTTATTTAAATTGAATACAAAATTAGTAAAGAAAATGACACTAAATACCCCAATTATAACCAACTTTCAGGTTGAACAGGGTAGACCAAGATGGAAAGAGAAGAGGCAACAATGATCAGAGGTTGAGTGCCCGATCTCCACCCATCATTTCATCAAAACAACAACAACAACAACAGCTACAAGTGAGCTGGATCTAACGAGATATCAAGGAGAGCGATTCGTACGGTAGTTGGAGTGAACGGAGAAGATATGTATTAGTAAAAAAGCACAATTTGCCAAAAGTTGCTCTCGGAAGAATGATCTTTTCAGTCAGGAACTAGCTGTGACGTAAGTGGTTCTCGTTCGCCTGCGCTCCAACCATATACCAAGCGGGGATTTCAGATTCGATACACACACATTTCTGCAGTTTACAAGGCGGACAGAAGGTATTAGAGCTAGCCGCAGATTCACTCCTACATTTGTATCAGTGGCAGACTTTCCTTACTTTAAAGTCTCCAGCTATTGTATTCTGACAACCAGAGGGTATGTAGAATTGCCATAAATACTTGCTTAATTAATATAACTGTACATTTCAGGTTATTACAGTTTTTAATTTGTTACATGTATAGATATGGTGATTGATGTACATTTATGATTAATTGTATAAGTTGGTATGATCAATGAAGATTGCGATGCCCATAATATAACCACACGTACCCAGCAGAGCACTGATAACAGTCCTTTTTAGGATTATTATAAACATACTATCAAGTTATCAGCACTTGTCAGAGCTGACTTGACAGGCGGGAGATTTAAAGGTTACTAATGCATCATACCATGTGTGTAAATATATCTGGTGTATTATATTACATGTATATGATATTATTGTATCTTTAGTATAGTATGTATCAGCATTTAGACACATGTAACACTGACATATGTAACAGACATATGGGCAACTCATACCCATGCAAACTCTGACGATACTAAAACACCCACACTAGGACTGGTGGCAACCCGTGGAAAGAGGTTATCCACGCGGTCTATATTGTTGCAGGTTTATTGTGTAGGAGTTCACTCTGGAAGTGAGGTCCACTAGTGCTTTCCTGCGCATTTGAACTAGGAGCACATCATTCTGGGTCCACTCCTGCTCGCTAGTCTCCATCTGGTGTTGATAGTCCAGTAGAGGAGCAACACAGTGTGTCAGCTACTACAATCAAACTGGGCGTAGCATTGCAGCTCAACATTCCAGGACTTTGTGCCAGATAAGTCACAAACCAAAAAACATTGTCACAATATTATACAGAAGAATCGTGTTATGAACTTTAACTATACATAGTCAGTGAACAGATAACAGGAACATAGTGACTTTTGTTGTGAAATCAAATGTAATAAGTGTTAACTCTAATTTGGTGAGTGGGTGGTTCAGGAAGACAGGCAGGGAGAGAATGGCCACCACTGTTGCAGTAATTTCGGTAATTGGTGGTGGAAGACAAATGTTATTATAGTAGCTGGTAGATATGATCAGCTCTAGTCGTCGGGCTTACGGGCAGCCGACTGATGTGCGAGAGAGTCAACAAACGCGAATGTCATGTAGTACAGATTGAGTTAAATAGCAATCACTCACACCATAGCACACCTAGGAGTCAGGAAACGTTGTAACTCCTGTCGTGAGACATTCTAAATCCACATATCTAAATTAAAAAGTAAATGTAAAGCCTAACGAATTAATTCAATAAAAGGAAAGAAGAATGGTAAAAGAACAGTGCTGTCACCATGGCGTACAAAAATCCCCCCTTTTCTACTTCGTCTGCATATGGTAACGCTTTCACGTTTGCTAGTAAAGCCTACTGCATCAACTACACGCGTTTCAAAAAAATAAAATAAAACGTGTACTGTATTTCTTAGAAAACCTTAAGATACGCACACTGCTTAATGACCTAGATATAATACTAGCATTAATGTCATTATATACACTGCGTAACCTAAAAGACAGACGGACTTAGAGAGAGAGAGAGAGAGAGAGAGAGAGAGAGAGAGAGAGAGAGAGATGAACGGAGGAACGCATGCAATACTACCACAGTCTCGCGATATAAAATTAATGCCACCCCACGCGAAAGGCATGCAGGCTTGCTTTTTTTTCAAATAAACAGGGACAAACAACACTACCAATACGAGGTTAGGTTTTAAAAAACATGGTTAATGTTTATTAGGAAACATGACCCAATACTGTTTTACGTCTGAAATCCTGACTTTAGCCTGACAGTACAGAAGACACCCCATCGTATCGAAGTGAACGGGTGGTAGAAGAAAATACATATTTTGAACGAAGCCACTTGGCCCCATTAAATTTATATATTTGGGTTCCTTAGGACTTGCTGACAAAGAATATGTTAGGTGTTAAGCAAATAGTCTAGGAATTAACAAATTATAGCCAAAATACTAGAGTGGTGTTGTCTGACAACACAGGATCATATTTGCTCATAATGGCGTGTTTGGAAACTGCTTTAGGGGGAATGATGCCACCACGTTAAATCCGATTTGATTGGCTAGAATTATATGTAAGGCGAAACATGATTAGTCGAATGCAAATAATATTTTTGGTTGTTAAGGGAAACGGTAGGAAGGGTACTTTTTTCAAATGCTTTGGTAAACATGGTCTTATTGGCTAGACCATTTAATATAGTCAATTAGGAGCGTCGGTTCAGGGCCACTTATTGAAATTAAACTGTGTAGAAGCAAGTGCGTTGAGAACCAGTTCATATTTTTCTAATGAAAGCCTGGGACAGAGGCAGATCGGAATTGTACCATAACTCATCGCCAGTCAACGTATTTGTTTATTATTTCCATGAATTGTGGTAAGCTAGACATATTTGATCTCTTTTAGATGAAAATTGAATGTGAATTGATAACTTATGTCTGTATATGTGTGGTTCAGTAACAAACATGAGGCAAAGCCGAGATATTGCTCCACCATGAACAAAACTTGTCGGAGAGGAGTATAACTGCATGGGATTGCCAATAGTACTATGACACCTATCTTATTGTATAGAAGGAATTAATGCTGGAATTGCAGAGGCGTTGTAACCATTAGGGAGAGGAATACTGGTGTATACTGTTACATGAGAAGCTAGCAGTCGGCTTACAGCGCTGAACTCGGTGTTTGTTATGTATTGTGATTCAGTGTGGAAATAGATTATAAATTAGTTCTGAAGTAGGAGGTACAACCTTCTTGTTTCAGGGACCGTGGTACTAACGTATTAAAGCAGCACCTGGTCTGAGTTTTGCTGAATCCAGAGGCTGGTAGCATACTCCTTGGTTAAGATATCGACCAGTGTTGTTTCTCAAGAACACGGTGAAGCAAGCGAGCAGTGGAGACTGTTTCCTGCCGACCACCAGAAGTTAAGATTTCGTGGCCAGAGCAGCTCAATCTTGTGTATACCCCCCTCTAAAAGTGACTTTACCTTAAATCAAGAGGGACATTTAATTGTTTCAAATAAAAAGAAACTGTGAACCTTTCCAATATTATTTCCACCAGAAACAAACACTTGAAGTAATGATGACAAACAACAACCTAGCTTGAAAAACCAGTATTACCTCATAGTACTACTGCACAACTTACACACATATTGCAATAATAATATATGTCAATACAAAGATCCTATCTATAAATTGTGTACATACAACTTGAGATTTCATTTGATTGTGATTCCTGATTCACTTTGTAGTTGAATCAGGATATCTATTATTGACAGGAATTAATACATTTTTTAAAAGTTAACACTTGACTTATTAAGATAGTCTTTTAGAGTGTTCTATGTATGTGAGTGTCACAGTGTTGTAAAGTAGTGTGGATTAAATTAAATTGTTTATCTGTCTGTTGGTTGTTGTGAACATACACTTCATCATTATCATAACCCTAGACATTCAACGTAGTCATCACAATATTCCAGAATAAGTCTGACTGAGGTATAAATGTGGTAGCAAAGTAAGGCCATCTGTAATACAACACACTTATTAGATACAGATACCTTCACAACTGATCTCAGTCAGTACACTAAGTCCCCTATAAATATTTATAACATCCCACTTTACCACAACTCCTAGCAACGTTCTACACTGTTTGTTAACACCACAGCAAACGATGACATCATAAATAATACACTGTCACAGGTATAAGTCACGGCAAATCAAGGTACATCAAGTGAGCACTCATCCAAGGTAATTGAGCGTACAATCCCAAGATATATAATCATCAATAATTGCTCATAACGGATCATCGATCATCAGTAAGTAAATCCTTAGAGATACAGTCACTGGTACAAAAATATCCATTCACAAAG
Organism: Oreohelix idahoensis; assembly: GCA_024509875.1. Classification (NCBI taxonomy): domain Eukaryota; kingdom Metazoa; phylum Mollusca; class Gastropoda; order Stylommatophora; family Oreohelicidae; genus Oreohelix; species Oreohelix idahoensis. The sequence goes on along the minus strand of JAMPIV010011073.1, from coordinate 381,373 downwards.
GCTGTAGAGCACTGCAGCCCATAATCATAAACATTATGGCCAAAAAATATCCATTCAAGAAAGGGGAACTGCATATGTCGCAGTTTACAATAATATGTGTATGGCCTAAATCAACATACTCCAAGGCCTGAAATAATACATAATCCATGGCCTGAAAATCTTCAAAATCTCTTAAATTCTCCCTTTCATAGAAATATATTGGAACACACTAACGACAATCGACGTCCCTTTCGGACCTCTGCCAGAAACACACTGTCACGAAAATCGCTACTCAGTACAGCTCAGTAACAAAACTACATGCGCGGACTAGCCGCGAGAGAACTCAACTCAGCTCAAACCGTCCCTACCGAAAAATCTCACTAGGGACTAGAACAGTTTTTTAACATATTTTTAAACACACTAACAACTAGTCAGTTGAGCTGTGTTCAACAATTTACTGCCTACAGCTCCCAACTAAGAAAAACATCATCATCACCCAAAGCGTGTTTACAAGGGTGATTACTAAAAACTGACCTGTGCATACAAGTCTTTTAACACTTAACTCCCTGTAGCGGGAGGTTATTTAAAATTATTTATTTATGTAAGAGTATGCCAGTAAAGAGTTCTGACCTTACAAGTAATACCCCAGTCTTAGAAATAAGCACTGGTGTATTGTTATCATCGAAATAGTCAGACTGTGAAAACCCTGGCCCAGTTGGTAAGAAGTAGTACCAGGATTTAAGGTGTCTCCTCCCTGTGACTATCTTATGATTACTTATATTCTAGGGGATAAGTAAAATGTACATTTACTGAAACCACAAATGGAAAATTCCTATTATCGTCTATTTAGACTGCATTCATTTTAAATATATCACTGTTCTTAGTCCTCTGATAAATGTCATCACTTGACTATTTACTGTGTTTCATATATTGTGGTAGTCAGTGTCCTAAGTGACACTTATCTGTTCAACTTGATACTGCTGACAATGAACTGTCCTTTGCTGATATCAGACTTGGTAGGCCCAACAGTAGGGATGCCAATGACCAGTTGAAGTTCACTCTTTGGGGTCCTGCACTTTTGTGGGATTGCCTCGGATGAACGACACAGGCTTCTGATACTGGACAGTCTGTTTTGAGTTATTTCATGGAACCTGCAACATATCAGCCTTGGCTAGTATCTGGCTAGACTTGTAGCTGACTAGCACAGATGTCAGACCAGTCAGTCATCAGATGTCACCGTTATACAATCATAGTAAGTAAGGACATCATTTCAGTGATATAGCATTAATATTAACATTTCAATTAAGTGTAACTGACTAGCACATAAGTCAGACAAGTCAGTCATCAGGTGTCAAAGTTATACAGTCATAGCAAGTAACATCAATTCAATGATATAGAATTAATATTAACATATCAGTAATAAACATCATCTGGTTTATTCCGCTCCTATACATCCCTTTCTATAACTTGATCCTTCCAAATCATATCAAATACAAATTCAAATACTGATGCTATTCTTAGCATCTACACAAAATTAATACATAAATAAAGAGTGACCAAGCGATCACGTTTCTTTCTTCGGTAGTACATAATTTCGCTTACCCTCAGACTTCAGATACTGGACTGAAAAATGTTTCTGGCGATCCGCTCACAATTCATGGGTATTGGCGAAACTCTGCCTCCAGTCTGTCTCAAACCTCTTTCGATGTGTATCTCTCCAGTTTTTACCGATACGTTTATATACGCTTAGCGCGGACGTATAGGAGGGTACTGACGTCACAGCTAGAACTAGGCAAAAAAAAAAAATCTTTTCCGAACATCGATTTCAGCTAATCTGTGCGTCGACTGAAATTTTGCCTTTTTCATTCTCGTCATATATAATATCCATATTGTTCCATCTTATCTTGTTTTATACAGCTGATAAAACTCTATCTTCCTATCCATGTAAATTACCAAACTGTTATTTATTGATTTTAATATTTAGAACAGAAGTGGGTTACACACTTTTAGCGTAACTGTGGGCAGCCGAAATACGCATATATCTCCGTAAATGAGAACTTCCTACCGTTCCTTCTTATATGCAGTTATACACAATCCTTCCCTGTACTGAAATGTAAAATCCTTTTCATACTGATTCCCTTCTGCTTTTATTTATCCTTGGCGATTTCCTGTCTGATACACATTTCGGTGATACGCCGCCATTTTGAAAGCGGTCAATCGATCGTTGATGGGTTTATAAATCTAACTGAACCCGTTTGCAATGACTTGAAACCAATTTCGCGACATAGCTCCCCCATATTTTAAGCTGGATGATTTCCTGTTCGGCTTTTCATCCAGGCTCTTACTGCTGGTAACACGGGGTCGGTAGGTCTCCCATGAAGTTTACCGCCCTCTTTTCGTTGATAGTTGGATGTGGTTTTCCCTCGCAAATCCGTAGGTGTTTGATTTTCGCTACGTGATTTGTTCCTTTTTTCCAGCGCATGGGGTTCAGACTGCAATTGAACCTGTGTGGGATGTTTCCTTTCCCCTCCCGTGCAAATCTCGGGAGTACCCCTGATTGCTGGTTTGTTTGTAGATTTTTGATGAAGGCTCTTCCGTCGACTTTCTGAATCTACATAGGTGCACTCTGGACAGGACTTTACATACCGATTTATGTCTTCCGTAATACCTGGCCAGTAGAACTGGGTGGCTATTCTTTGTTTTGTGGCACCATTACCCAGGTGTTCACTCAAAGTTGATATGTGTCCCCAGCCTATAACCTTATTCCTATAGGTGGATGGTACAACAATTTGACCATGACTTTTCGTCCCTCTGCCAGCTTTCCTGTACAAGAGTCCATGTTCCCTATAGAAGTGTCCTTTCCTTGGTGTGTTATGTGTCTTTGACAATTTGCCAAAACAAGGCTTCTTGGGCTGTCTGCTTCTTGAGCCCGTTTCATTTCAGTCGAATGAAATTTTAAGTTGGTGTCCCTCTCTATGTTCCTGGAGTCAGACCTGGTCTGGGTTTCTGCCATAACCATAGGTTTTACAGGGTCTCCCAAGAAAACATATTTACGCCCCAACATTAGGGGGTAAAAGGGATCATCTATCACAGCTGCATTTATCTCCCCTTCCACATAGCGACAACTGACACGAATCTTTGCTATGGGTAAAGTAAGGGGTGATGTTCCTTTTAGTGGCCCTTGAATATCTACTGTTTATGTGGTGATTTGTTCAGGGCACACCAGAGATGCACACACGACTGCGTCATAGGACAAACCTGTGTCATACATTCCTGTGACTTGTTTGCCATTCACAGTCACTATCTCCTGGGTAGGTGGGTGATGGAGGCTATTCTGACTCACAGTCAGTTCCTTCCTAACGGAAGTCCTCACCTGTAGACATGCAGCATGATGAAGGGGTTTTTTCCTCCCACATTCATCAGTGTTGTGGTTGCTCATCTTACAAAATTTGCACCACTTATCTCCCTGTTTGTAGGGTTTGTTTTCCTGAGTCTGAGGGTTCTTGTCCTTATTATCAAATTTTTGTTTGTTTCTGTATGGTTGATCCATCTGGTCAAACTGGGTATTCTGCGGTGGTGGCTTATATCCTTCTACCTGCTTCCTTTTTGTTCCTACCAATTCAGCTTGAGCTGCTTGGTATCTCTCTGCACATTTCAAAATGTCTTCCAGCCTCTCTGCTCCTTGTTCCATCAGGAATTTCCTCATTTCTGGAGACATGGAATCTTTCACTTGCTCTAACATAACCATCTCTTTCAGATCCTCATAGGTTTTCTGATACTTACCTAAACTACTCCATTTCAACAAATACGTTTCTAGCCTAGCTGAGAACTGGTTATATGTTTCTCCAGGTAGAGGTTTAGAAGTTCTAAATTTCTTCCTATATGCCTCAGAGTTCTTTTCATATCGGATCAGTAAGGCTTGCTTTAGTATTTCATAATTTTCCTGATCTTCTTTGGGGAGTTTCAGAAACACATCATATGCAATACCTCTCAATCCCTGGGATAACTTTAGACTCCATTTTTCCTTTTCCGGTCCATATGTAGAGGCTAGCCTTTCATACCTATCCAGGTACGCCTCAATTGCGTCCTCCTTTTCAACAAATGGATCTAGGTGGAAGTTCATGGCCCCATTTGCTGTGTTCTGAAAAGAGCTATTCGCAGAATGAGGTGAGCTATTACCATGGGTGATAGTCCCAGCCTGAAGTTCAAGATCAAGCTATCTCATTTTCAGCTCATGGTCTCTCTCTGCTTGTAACCTCCTTTCTTCTCTCTCAGCTTCTAATTTCTTGGCTTCTCTCTCCGCTTCTAATTTCTTGGCTTCTCTCTCCGCTTCTAATTTCTTGGCTTCTGTCTCTGCTTCTAATTGCTTTGCTTCTCTCTCGGTGTACTTTTCACATTCCGTCGTGACATGCCGGATCAGAGCGTCACCATCCATGCCAAGCTCTTTTCCCACCTGCAGTGTAGCAGACCTAAATTTGACTAAGTCAGCCATGATGTATCTGTAGTCTAGTAGGGCAAGCGATCTTACTCAAACTAATTTACTACAATATAATTAACTTAAAATTAAAGTTAATTAAACTGACTTCACCATATATGAAACAGCTTTCTTTATCTGTACTCAATGGTACTCCTAAAAATATAATTATTTCCTATTAGGTTACTCTTTCCAAAAAAAATTTCCAAACAAACTTTTCTACACAGCAGAAATAGAAAGTTGGCTCAGGAATATCAAAGATATATCCCGCAGACGAGCCCCCACTGTAGCGGGAGGTTATTTAAAATTATTTATTATGTAAGAGTATGCCAGTAAAGAGTTCTGACCTTACAAGTAATACCCCAGTCTTAGAAATAAGCACTGGTGTATTGTTATCATAACAATAGTCAGACTGTGAAAACCCTGGCCCAGTTGGTAAGAAGTAGTACCAGGATTTAAGGTGTCTCCTCCCTGTGACTATCTTATGATTACTTATATTCTAGGGGATAAGTAAAATGTACATTCACTGAACCCACAAAATGGAAGAAGTGAATAAATCCTCAGGTACAGTTAAAACAGTTTAATAATTACACTAATATTCTATTTCTACTAGTTGGAAAAGAGCATACACATATATATATATAAAAAAGTATTCACACAACTACTATTATTGTCTGTTTAGACTTCAAGATCTTAAATAATAAAGTAACTGAAATCACTGTTATTAGTCCTTTGAATTTAAGGATAACTGTCACCAGTTGACTGAGTTTCTGTATGGTCAATTATTGTTTTCAACTATTGGCTGTTTCACATGTATAGGTGGTCAGTGTCAAACAGGACACTTATCTTTCAACTTGATACTGCTGAAACTGAACTGTCCTTTGCTGATATCAGACTTGATAGGCCCAACAGTAGGGATGCCAATGACCAGTTGAAGTTCACTCTTTGGGGTCCTGCACTTTTGTGGGATTGCCTCGGATGAACGACACAGGCTTCTGATACTGGACAGTCTGGTTTGAGTTATTTCATGGAACCTGCAACATATCAGCCTTGGCTAGTATCTGGCTAGACTTGCAGCTGACTAGCACAGATGTCAGACCAGTCAGTCATCAGATGTCACCGTTATACAATCATAGTAAGTAAGGACATCATTTCAGTGATATAGCATTAATATTAACATTTCAATTAAGTGTAACTGACTAGCACATAAGTCAGACAAGTCAGTCATCAGGTGTCAAAGTTATACAGTCATAGCAAGTAACATCAATTCAATGATATAGAATTAATATTAACATATCAGTAATAAACATCATCTGGTTTATTCCGCTCCTATGTATCCCTTTCTATAACTTGATCCTTCCAAATCATATCAAATACAAATTCAAATACTGATGCTATTCTTAGCATCTACACAAAATTAATACATAAATAAAGAGTGACCAAGCGATCACGTTTCTTTCTTCGGTAGTACATAATTTCGCTTACCCTCAGACTTCAGATACTGGACTGAACAATGTTTCTGGCGATCCGCTCACAATTCATGGGTAGTGGCGAAACTCTGCCTCCAGTCTGTCTCAAACCTCTTTCGATGTGTATCTCTCCAGTTTTTACCGATACGTTTATATACGCTTAGCGCGGACGTATAGGAGGGTACTGACGTCACAGCTAGAACTAGGCCAAAAAAAATCTTTTCCGAACATCGATTTCAGCCAATCTGTGCGTCGACTGAAGTTTTGCCTTTTTCATTCTCGTCATATATAATATCCATATTGTTCCATCTTATCTTGTTTTATACAGCTGATAAAACTCTATCTTCCTATCCATGTAAATTCCCAAACTGTTATTTATTGATTTTAATATTTAGAACAGAAGTGGGTTACACACTTTTAGCGTAACTGTATGCAGCCGAAATACGCATATATCTCCGTAAATGAGAACTTCCTACCGTTCCTTCTTATATGCAGTTATACACAATCCTTCCCTGTACTGAAATGTAAAATCCTTTTCATACTGATTCCCTTCTGCTTTTATTTATCCTTGGCGATTTCCTGTCTGATACACATTTCGGTGATACGCCGCCATTTTGAAAGCGGTCAATCGATCGTTGATGGGTTTATAAATCTAACTGAACCCGTTTGCAATGACTTGAAACCAAGTTCGCGACATGTGGTCTAGGTGCATTCCTTAACTTTTCTATATTTTTGGGATCAGGAGACATGTTTCCATGACAAATTGTATGTCCCAAAAATCCTAATTCCTGACATCCGATGACACACTTTGTTGGACGAGCAGTCAAACCTGTCTCTCTGAGTCTACCCAGTAACATTGATAGAGAATGTAGATGATCCTCAAATGTTTCCGTGGCTATGAGAATGTCATCCATAAAGTTGGTGATGTTAGAGTTGTTCAAGGGTTCCAGCAATTTCCTCATCATCCTTGAAAATACGCTTGGTGCGTTTTTCAACACGAATGGTAGTACATTAAATTCGTAGTGACCATCCGAAGTGCTAAAAGCCAGCATGTGTCGGATCTCGGGTTTGACAGGAGTCTGGTAATATCCCTTACTTAAATCGACCTTAGAGAAATATTTCGCAGTACTTAGCGTCGAGAACAGCTGATTGGTATCTGGTAATGGATCAGCTTGGGTTTCAGTGATCGCATTCAATTTCCGGTAATCGATACAGAGTCTGTGTTCTCCACTTGGTTTTCTCAACAGTACAACACTTGAACTGTAAGGTGATTCTGACTTGGAAATGATTTGTTCTTGCAACAGATAATCAATTTCCTCCTTCAATGCCTGTGCCTTGGCATATGGTATAGGGTAGGTCTTCATGCAGATAGGTGTTGGATCGATGACCTTCATATCATATGTCAATAAGTTGGTGCATCCTGGTTTATCAGTTAACACATCTGCATGTGTTTTTAAAACTTCTTTAACTTGCTCCCTCTGTTCCTGAGATAACTGAGTACTAATTTTGACTTGTTCATATGTCTCAGTCGGCCTCAATGGATACTCTATTGAGGTTAGTGGTTCATGCTTCATTTCAGTTGCGATGGCCAGAGTCATCATATGGGCTACCTCCGTTGATGTCCTGTCATAATATTTCTTTAACAGATTGACATGGTACACCTTTTCTTTGCCCTTCTTGTCAATCTTGTAATTAGTTCTAGATAATTTCTCTAGCACTTTATATGGACGCTGCCAACCAATCTGCAGTTTGTTGTTACTGTTGGGTAATAGAAGAAGCACTTTTTCTCCAACAGCAAGTTCCCTATCCTTGGCTTTCTTGTTATAGTATTCAGTATGCTTCTTTCTGGCTCTGCGAAGGTTGTCATTAGCCAGTTTCCAGCCCGCTTTCAGTCGAGACGTCAACTCATTTACATACTGAATTGATGAGGTGACACTTTCCTCTGCCTTCTCATCTGTCCAAGTCCGCAGCAATGCTTCCAGTGGACCTTTTATAGGCCGACCAAACAACAATGTGGCCAGTGCCATTCCTGTGGAATTGTGTGGGACTTCCCGGTATGCGAATAATGCAGCGGGTAAGTATACATCCCATGTTTCAGGTTTTTCACTTGCCAGCTTCCTGAGAATAGAAATGAGCGTACCATTGAACCGCTCGACTTGACCATTTCCTTGTGGGTGATAGGGAGAGCAATGATAATGTCTGGCTTGAAAAATCCTGAACACTTCTTGGGTTAGCTTTCCCTTGAACTGGGACCCATTGTCCGTCAATATTTGGTGTGGGAAGCCTAACCGGGTGAATATTGTCAACAATGCCTCTGCCACATGCTTAGAATCTATAGATGCCATGGCTACGGCCTCTCCCCACATAGAGCATGTATCAACCAGAGTTAGGATATAACTATTTCTTCTCTTCGTTCTAGTGAGGGGTCCAACAATATCCACTGCAACTCTCTCGAATGGAGTACCCATGATTGGCATTTCTCCTAGAGTTGCTGGTGCAGTCCCATGCTTGGGGGCTACCCGTTGACACTCTGGACAAGATTTCACATATCGTTTGATATCTTCCGTGATCCCTGGCCAGTAATAGTGACAAGCTATCCGTTGACTTGTGGCACCAATCCCCATGTGTCCACTAAATAGGATAGCATGTGCTAGCTCCATAACTTTCTCCCTGTATGACTTTGGTACTACCAGTTGTCCATGTCCTTGAGGTTCTGTACCAGCTTTTCTATACAGTAGTCCATTTTTCATATACAAGTCTCCTTTCTCTGGGGGGTTATGGGCCTTTGGCAATTTGCCAAAACAAGGCTTCAATGTGTCATCTTCTGTTTGAGCCTTTTTCATCTGTTCTGGCTGAGTATTGTTAGGATTTTCCTCCTCTTGTTTGGTGCTCGACCTGGTCTGGACCGCTGCCATGACAACAGGTTTTATTGGGTCACCTAAAAATACATACCTACACCCCAATATCAGCGGGTATATAGGGTCATCTAACACTGCGGCTGTTATCGCTCCTTCCACGTAGCGAGATTTCACATTGATCCTAGCTATGGGAAGTGTCATGGTTGCTGTTCCCTTAGTTGCTCCTTGTATTTCCACGGTCTCTGTGGTAAGTTGATCAGGGTGCACTAGGGTTGAACTCACGACTGAGTCAAAATCTAGGCCGGTATCATATAAGCACATGACTCGAGTACCGTTCACGGTTACGAGTTCACTCACAGGGGGATGACGGAGGCTATTCTGACTCCCTGTCAGTTCCATCATATCTGTCCTATTCCCTGTCGCTAAACATGCAGCGTGATGGGGGGTTTTCCTTCTACAATCTACAGTGTTGTGGTTGCTCATCTTACAAATTTTGCACCACTTATCTCCCTGTTTGTAGGGTTTCTTTTCCTGAGTCTGAGGGTTCTTGTCCTTATTATCAAATCTTGGCTTATTTCTGTATGGATGATCCTTCTGGTCAAACTGGGTATTCTGTGGTGGTGGCTTATATCCTTCTACCTGCTTTCTTTTTGTTCCTACCAATTCAGCTTGAGCTGCTTGGTATCTCTCTGCACATTTCAAAATGTCTTCCAGCCTCTCTGCTCCTTGTTCCATAAGGAATTTCCTCATTTCTTGAGACATGGAATCTTTCACTTGCTCTAACATAACCATTTCTTTCAGATCCTCGTAGGTTTTCTGATACTTACCTAAACTACTCCATTTCAACAAATACGTTTCTAGCCTAGCTGAGAACTGGTTATATGTTTCTCCAGGTAGAGGTTTAGAAGTTCTAAATTTCTTCCTATATGCCTCAGAGTTCTTTTCATACCGGATCAGTAAGGCTTGCTTTAGTATTTCATAATTTTCCTGATCTTCTTTGGGGAGTTTCAGAAACACATCATATGCAATACCTCTCAATCCCTGGGATAACTTTAGACTCCATTTTTCCTTTTCCAGTCCATATGTAAAGGCTAGCCTTTCATACCTATCCAGGTACGACTCAATTGCGTCCTCCTTTTCAACAAATGGATCTAGGTGGAAGTTCATGGCCCCATTTGCTGTGTTCTGAAAAGAGCTATTCGCAGAATGAGGTGAGCTATTACCATGGGTGATAGTCCCAGCCTGAAGTTCAAGATCAAGCTGTCTCATTTTCAGCTCATGGTCTCTCTCTGCTTGTAACCTCCTTTCTTCTCTCTCAGCTTCTAATTTCTTGGCTTCTCTCTCTGCATCTAATTTCTTGGCTTCTCTCTCTGCTTCTAATTTCTTGGCTTCTCTCTCTGCTTCTAATTGCTTTGCTTCTCTCTCGGTGTACTTTTCACATTCTGTCGTGACATACCGGATCAGAGCGTCACCATCCATGCCAAGCTCTTTTACCACCTGCAGTGTAGCAGACCTAAATTTGACCAAGTCAGCCATGATGTATCTGTAGTCTAGTAGGGCAAGCGATCTTACTCAAACTAATTTACTACAATATAATTAACTTAGTTAAAATTAAAGTTAATTAAACTGACTTCACCATATATGAAACAGCTTTCTTTATCTGTACTCAATGGTACTCCTAAAATATAATTATTTCCTACTATGTTACTCTTTCCAAAAAATTTTTAAAAAAATTTCCTACACAGAGGAAATAGAAAGTTGGCTCAGGAATATCAAAGATATATCCCGGACGAGCCCCCACTGTAGCGGGAGGTTATTTAAAATTATTTATTTATGTAAGAGTATGCCAGTAAAGAGTTCTGACCTTACAAGTAATACCCCAGTCTTAGAAATAAGCACTGGTGTATTGTTATCATCAAAATAGTCAGACTGTGAAAACCCTGGCCCAGTTGGTAAGAAGTAGTACCAGGATTTAAGGTGTCTCATCCCTGTGACTATCTTATGATTACTTATATTCTAGGGGATAAGTAAAATGTACATTCACTGAAACCACAAATGGAAGAAGTGAATAAATCCTCAGGTACAGTTAAAATAGTTTAATAATTACACTAATATTCTATTTCTACTAGTTGGAAAAGAGCATTGAAATATATATATATATAAAATTAAGTCACACAATTCCTATTATCGTCTATTTAGACTGCATTCATTTTAAATATATCACTGTTCTTAGTCCTCTGATAAATGTCATCACTTGACTATTTACTGTGTTTCATATATTGTGGTAGTCAGTGTCGTAAGTGACACTTATCTGTTAAACTTGATACTGCTGACAATGAACTGTCCTTTGCTGATATCAGACTTGGTAGGCCCAACAGTAGGGATGCCAATGACCAGTTGAAGTTCACTCTTTGGGGTCCTGCACTTTTGTGGGATTGCCTCTGATAAACGACACAGGCTTCTGATACTGGACAGTCTGGTTTGAGTTATTTCATGGAACCTGCAACATATCAGCCTTGGCTAGTATCTGGCTAGACTTGTAGCTGACTAGCACATATGTCAGACCAGTCAGTCGTCAGATGTCACCGTTATACAATCATAGTAAGTAAGGACATCATTTCAGTGATATAGCATTAATATTAACATTTCAATTAAGTGTAACTGACTAGCACATAAGTCAGACTAGTCAGTCATCAGGTGTCAAAGTTATACAGTCATAGCAAGTAACATCATTTCAATGATACAGAATTAATATTAACATATCAGTAATAAACATCATCTGGTTTATTCCGCACCTATACATCCCTTCATATTCTATAACTTGATCCTTCCAGATCATATCAAGTACAAATTCAAATACTGATGCTATCTTAGCAACTACCCAAAATTAATACATAAAATAAATAAAGTGAGTGACCACGTGATCAGGTTGCTTTCTACTGAAACTGGCTGTAGAACACTCCAGTTTACCAGCTGTAAATGGGTACAAAGTTGTGCGCTCAAACTAGGGAAGGCAAAGGCAGCGAGGAAGGGGACTAGTCACCTTAACCTCGTAAACTGGGATCTTCCACGAAGAAGTTTCTAACACTTCATTTCCCTATGACAATCTCTGCCATGGGACTGCCTTTATCTTCGTAAGCGATAAAGCAATATGATAAATATATCTTCATTAGGCTGTGGGGCTATTTGTGATTAATTTTTGTACAAACAACAATCATCCACAATGCACATGTTTAGATCATATTAAATATACAATACATTATATCAATGACTATTATACAGGCATATTTTGTGAATTCTATATGAACCTGAAATAACAAATATTATACACGGTAGTTATCATAATTTCGCTTACCCTCAGACTTCAGATACTGGACTTAACAATGTTTCTGGCGATCCGCTCACAATTCATGGGTAGTGGCGAAACTCTGCCTCCAGTCTGTCTCAAACCTCTTTCGTTGTCTGTGTCTCAGTTTACCGATACGCTATATATACGCATAGCGCGGACGTATCGGAGGGTACCGACGTCACAGCTTAAACCTAAGCCTGAAAAATCCTTCCCGAACAGTGATTTCGGCCGATCTGTGCGTCGACTGAAATTTTGCCTTTCTCATTCTCGGCATATATAATATCCATATTGTTCCATCTTATCTAGTTTTATACAGTTGATAATTCTTTACCTTCCTATCCATGTAATTTCCCAAACTGTTATTTGTTGATTTTAATATTTAGAACAGAAGTGGGTTTACATGCTTTTCCGCGTAACTGTGGGCAGCCGAAATACGCATATATCTCCGTAAATGAGAACTTCCTACCGTTCCTTCTTATATGCAGTTATACACAATCCTTCCCTGTACTGAAATGTAAAATCCTTTTCATACTGATTCCCGTCTGCTTTTATTTATCCTTGGCGATTTCCTCTGTCTGATACACATTTCGCTGATACGCCGCCATTTTGAAAGCGGTCAATCGATCGTTGACGGGTTTATAAATCTACCTGAAAACGTTTGCAATGACTTGAAACCAATTTTGCTACACTCCCCTACATTAAAATATGACTTAACATAAGTTAATTTTTTTTTGGTATATATATATATATATATATATATATATATATATATATATATATATATATATATATATATATATATATATATATATATATATATATATATATATATATATATATATATATATATATACATTGTTGATTTTCCAAGAGAAAGAAGAGATAAAATAATCAAACTCCATAATTCTCGCCGTTTGTACGTCGGTCACATCTAAGGGATGCAGCTGTGGTTGAAAGTTAGACATTAATTGTATTGTCTCCCTTAAATGTACTCTCCCGAAAATAGTAACACTCAACGAAGAAAAGTTGGTGAATTATGCAACACAAAGTGAGTGACAGTGATATATGAATAAAATGTAAGCTTTTGATTGTAGAACCCAGTTTCATTCCGGAAACGGATTTAACTCATCATTTTGTTAAAAATAACCTTAAAATGTAAGTTTTTGATTGTTTCTTCAAGACAAAATTTTAATTTAAAGTATTGCAGACTTATTGTTGGAGCTACTCGCTGGAAATGAAACGGTTTATTGGAGCATAGATACCATGATTTCCGATGATCCCAACGACGCAGTTGATTTCCCAACCGAGTTCCTTAATGAGCAGTGCCCATCAGGAATGCCACCGCATTTGCTGAAATTAAAGGTTGCTGAATGTATCATGCTATTGCGAAATCTGAACGCAAAAAAAAAAAAAAACGGACTATTGAATGGCACGCGTTTGGTCATAAAAGTCTTGCATCGGAATTCCAAAGCGGTGGGATTTGTAACGTGCGCAACTTGCACACGGGACCTTCTATTTTTTCGCCCTTATCCGAGAAGGCTAGGCATCCAGTCTCACTACCCAGGAGACCAGGAGGGGGGGGGGGGGGGCGGGGGGGGGGGGCGGGGGAGGGAAAGTATGACGTCATTAGGACCACTGGTTCTGACAAAAATTTTCCATAAATTATATTCCCTCAACTGGAAATCGAACCCGGTACCTCTATAACTCGTGGCGGACGCTGTGCTTCTTAGCCACTACGACCCCGTCAAATAGAGGAAGTGGTAATATTCAGACTACACACAGGCCACAACATATTGGGATACCATCTATTCAACAGTTTAAAGATAGGAACTACTGATGAGTGTAACTGTGGCACCGATATAATGACTGCTGAACGTCTGCTTCAAATGTGCCCAACATATGAGGAACAGGCAAAACGCGTATGACCATCACCAGTGCCATTTCTAGAAAAGCTCTACGGACATATTAACAGCCTCAAACTGATCACCGCTTTCTTTGAACATATTCAAGTTGACGTCTGAGGGTGAACAAAGGAGAACTGAATGTTGAGAATTTGATTGGCACCAACTGCCCACAAGTAGGCTTACTACATAAATTTGTCACGGATTGCCTCCCCTGCTTTGCAGTAGTGGTCCAACGATGGCCAAAACTTAAGAGTATCTAAATGGGTCGTCAAAGGTGTTTACCTTCGCACAAGATTACTCTTGGCAGAGATGTAGTTAGAAGTGTAATGACGCTTCTATCCGAAGGGAGTTTCACAAGATAATTCAGAAGTCAAGAACCATGCGGCATAGCGCTGAGCAATGGTTAACTTATATCTATCTATCGCTTTTTGTGAAGGATTTAAGCAATAGCTTTTTGCCAGTTCAAGCCGCCAGTTGGTGTAATCCAACGAATTCCTGTTATAATGGTATAGCTCTGTTTAGAGGTAAATATATGTCTAGGTATACATATACATATACATATATATATATATATATATATATATATATATATATATATATATATATATATATATATATATATATATATATATATATATATATAATATTCTGGCTCATACGTTTGCTTTCATATAAAAAACTGAAGCGACTATGATTGTTTAGTTTTACAATAACATGTTACAATTTTAATAATGAATTAGTCTTTAACAGTTAAAATAAATATGGAAAGTTTGGTGAAATTTTGCTGTAAATACAAGTTTTCGTCACTGAGACGTAGATGAGGATTTATCAAAGTCCGTTGCTTTCGCCTATTTTACATGAAAACTTAACTCTAGGTGAGTCCTGTCGCCGTGGTTTCAGTTACTTCTTTTTGGTGATGAGTGCACTTCTCCACATACTAGCGGCGTCGTAACGTTAGTACTTCAAACCTTCTGATGCTTGTAACCATGTACTTTTAGAAAAAATAGAAAGACAAATGCCTCTGCTAAGTATACTGAGTTGGAAGCTTAACAGGCGCATCCTCTAGCTGTCCACCCACCAATGTTAATCTCTCAGAAGAATTAAATTCTTGAGTACACAACGTAGCTCAAGCAAGATGATTAAAATTCACTAAAATTACTCTGGGTATTAACTGGGAAAATGTGTCTGGACAGCGCGAATAATGATTTGTGCCTGAACTAGTATTAACATGCTACATATATCTCACAAAATGATATGATACACTTGAGGTACATGTGATGTAATCATGACTCATCACTGCTCCAGTCGGAGTCTGGGGTCACCACTGCTGTCAGGTTTTCCGCACGACTAGCCAGAAACAATCACCAGCGCTTGCTGTAGTGGTTTATGATTATACTATTTCCGTATGTTGAGGTTGCCAGCCGCATATATAACCATTTAGCAAGAAAACATGTTAATTCACATTTGTAAAAGAAATGTTCACAACTTACCCCAAATTGGAAGTCCTGGTCCCTTAAGTTTTTCAGTCTCTGTATTTATAAATGCGGGCTTACTTTTTTAAAGTTTCCCAAATACTTCGATCTGTCACTTATAAATATGGAATTCTAGGTCCGATCCTTCTCTTTCAGGCTTTTTGGGAGCTGCTCGTTTCAAGTTGCGAAGCTGTCTGTTCTGTGTCTCTGAAGTCTCTAGATTTTATTTTCAGTTTCCAGTTCAAATCACAGATTGTACTCACGGCAAACTTGCCAATGAGATTCATTGTATATTCCCGCTCTCACTTCAATCCAATCGTAACCTCTTTTCGTACTACGTGGGTTGGGGTGTTTAAATTCAAAATATCACTCACGTGTTTAAAATATTAAATTTAATATTCCCACGCGTGACCTCTTTATAATCATGCGGTAATATTTCCGGTGACATCTCGTACAACATGTGACCATTTTTGCCTGGTGTAATGTCTTCCGCCAAGATGTCTTCCCAGACATATTATCTTTAATAATCATCAGGGATTGTCCCACAAAAACCGAAAAGCGCATTTACTTTCTGTGTAATCTGCCAGGCAAAGGGACACCGTCGTCGGCAACCTAGACAGACAATCTTGGGTTCTTTTCATGTCGACCGGCCGAGACCTATTTCGTGATAAGATATCGCTCGCTTTGTTCAATTACCTGGTATTGTTACGATTTCACCTGGCGTAACGTCAACAGTCTGAAATCAGCTCAAAGCAAAAATGTAAGAGATAACGATAGTCCCATAGCAGATACTTCCGTAGGGGAGTGAAGTGTTAGAGACTTCACTCTACTAGATTCAGCACAGAGCAAAATAATGAATGGAAGGCAGAATATTGCCAATTAATAAGCGATCGGAGAGAAAAATAAAAGAAGAAAAGGGGTACTGCCGGAGTGGCTGAAGGTGTGAGAGAGCCACAAAAAGAATACGTACAGACGTTTTATTGTCATAAAATTATTAAAGTGACAGGATTAAAAGAGAACAATTCGGCACGTAGGTTTTTTTTTAACTTGGTGATGAAAAATATCCCGTTCAACCACTGAAGGGTTATAATTAGAAAATATAGTGTTTTTAAGTTAAAAAAATATGTGAAAATGCCAATATGCAAAACTGGTATCACATCTTCTGTTCAATCAATGCAAATAGGAAAAATAAAAAAATTCACATTGTGTGTGTATGTAAATAAACATACGAACAAAATCAAATAAACAAATAACCAACAAAGAAAAGGTTAATAATTAAATAAAAACCAAACAAAATCAAGAAATATAGGGTGGGGTATAAAGGCCTGGGATCCCCAGTCAGGTAGCAACATTTGTCATAAGTAATATGTATTATAATTAACAACACCAGCAGACCTTCACCTTATCTGCCGTTTACCCACCAATCACGTACGCTTCTAATTGTCATACATTGTCTGCAGTAACACCGACAACAGTAAATATCACTGAAACGACCGCAAGGTCTTTTCTATTTGGACATGAACCCTAATATAACCAATGGATCCTGGGTCTAAGTAGAACAAGGCGAGTCTTGCCAAAACTAGGTAAATAAATCGGTAAATAAATAAAGATAATTAACAGATACTCGTTGGACATAAAGGATGACGACGCAAAGTTTTATTTAATTAAAGAAACAAAAACCACAATAGTAACAACGCCCATGGTAGAGAAATAATAAAACAGAACAGGACAAAAAACACGCAGAATCAGAAAATATCTAACATTAACAGATGGCGTCCCAATATAACTGATAATACGATGCATTCCCTGCATATGGATTATGGTTGAAACAGGTTCGCTACGCTGAAACGCAGAAAAAAGAAAGTTTGAACAATTTCCTACGAAAAGAAACGTAGTACATTTCAAACTCATGGCTCGTTGGTCTAGGGGTATGATTCTCGCTTAGGGTGCGAGAGGTCCCGGGTTCAAATCCCGGACGAGCCCAAGGTTTTTTTTTTTTGTGTTCGTGTGTGTGATTCAATTTTCATCCTTCCCATCGTTGCATGTTTCTTCACTCCAACATCTCAATATTCATCATCAACGGAATCTCACACATTCTAACCACCCTCATGCTCATCTCTGAAATCGAAGTAATTCCCAAGCCTTGATTTTCAAGATGAATGTTTTCAGATAATAAAAACAATTTTCAGTAAATTTTATATTCCGTGCAGTTTTTAAGAACAGCTATTGGACGATCGTATATATGCACACACACGCAATCTGTTCAGTTCATTTATTTATTTGTTTTGTTTTAAATAATACAATAGCTGTGATAATTAAAAAGAACAACACAGTTACAATTTTTTATTTTTCGATATAGATTGTGGAGTGAGTAGGAAAAATGTTCACCCAAGCGAATTACGGTCATTGAGTATATTATCTACATTTAACTAAAGATAAATGTAGTCCTATAGTAGATATTGCCGTAGGGAAGTTAAGTGTTAGAGACTGTCATAACACGGGCAAGACACTCTGGAATTGCCACATAAATTAGTGTCTTTATGATACATTATGAATTGGACAAAAAAAATTCTGCTAACTTTATTCTACCCCGAACAGGATAATTCTTTTAGGATTTGAACTGCAACTACACATAAGTGTAATTATGGCAGTGGGAAATCATTATCTTTGGTTTTTAACGAGGAAATTGATTTTGTCGGTAAATTCGCACAACAGCATTGAAATTTCACGAAAGTTTACAAGAGGAGCAGTGAACTCAGGCGCGGACCTTTGAGACAGCATGGGTTAGACCCGAGATTAGGTATATAAGCCCTCCTCAGACACAGTTTCTTACATCTTAAGTAGACCTACAGGTCTTTTTATTTGGACATGCGCCCTAATATAACCGACTAGCTTGAACGGGACGCGCCTCACCAAAACGAGGCAAAATTTTATTGTTAAAAAAGTTTCTTACATCCCGAAATCACTTCAAGATCTGACAGAGATGAGACGATAACTAGAGGACTGACTCTTATAGTTAGAAGTTTTAACGCACAACACAATAAGATAACTGAGAAAAAGCCACAACTGACCGCTGTTGTGAGCGATTTGTAGATCTAAGCTTCTAACTGACGTATACTTCGAAGTACCACTTTATGAAGGTATGTCGGTATAGATCGTTAAGCTTATAAAATATCTTAGTGAATTGATGAACATTTAAAATTGATGAACATTTAAAATTGATGAACATTTTAAATTGATGAACATTTTACATTAATGTTTTGTGTCACGGGATTTCTCCCCTTGCTCTGCAGTGATGGTCCAACAATAGCCAAAATTCAAAGTATCTACCGAGAGTCTTCAAAGGTATCTACCTTTCGATCAAGATTACTGTCACAAAACGTCTTGTGCATGTACTTTTGCACCCTTCTCTCTCTCCTTCATCGTCCTATTATTTGACATATTTTATACACCTATATTTTTTGCCTAGCCGCTCCTAGATTTGTTTGCGTTTCACCAGGTGAACCGCAGTATTAGCAAGCTAATTGAACAGGTCAGCGGATAATACTTTTATCACTTAAGTTATCTAGCTACCTTTGATAGAGACGGTCACGGTTGATCCAAGTGGTCAAGATCACTCCTCATAACAATACGACCGGGCAGAGTGCGGAACGAAAGTCATATATATTATCTGTGTAAGCTGCCGGCGATCCGTATTTTTCGTCTTGCTGATGTATGAAAACACAGGTGATGATTAAATAATCGCTTCCGCTATCCCATTTCTGAAGAAATAATACAGATAACCCGTCTGGGGAGATTATGGTGGGAAAGGCATTTAGACAGGAAATGAGTTTACAGATGTGTTTGTGAGTTTGCATAAAAGTGCAATCGGAAGTATTACGACATATGTGGAATAGGTCACGCGTTTAAATTTGAAATTTTTAAAACACGCGGAGGATAGTAAGGATTTAACACCCTGACCCACATAATTCTAAAGAGCTTACCATTGGTTTAATTTGAGAGCGGGAATAGACTTTGGCTTTTAATGGCAAGTTGGTCTACAAATACAATCTGGGACCTGAACTGAGAAATGAACATATAATCTAGCGCATTCCTCGGTGACAAATCAGACTGCGTTGTCAAAGAACGTCAAGTCACAACTCCCGGAGCCAGAGAGAAGGATCGGACAAAGAATTCCAAAATTATAAGTGACAGATCGAAATATTTGGGCGTCTTTATAACTTAAAAGAGAACCCGCATTTTTAAATACAAAGACTGGATGTTTAAGGAGTCAGAATCAAGTCATAAGAGGAATCATAAAATTTCCCAGACCAGTGTTCGAAGCATCTAATCAAAGTGCTGTGTCCATACACTGTGGGAGGAGATTGTATATCCGATTGGGGGCAAGTGTAAACATTTATTTTGCAATATGAATGTGACATGTCTGTACCTGCTAAGTGGTGATACAAGTCATAGGAGACTGGCAACCTCAACATATGAAAATAGTATGTTCATAAACCACTACAGCAAGCGCTGGTGTTTGTTTTATGCTAATTCGCTCAGAAAAGCGAACGCAGCAGCAACCCCAGACTCCGAATGGAGCAGTGATGGGTGATGATTACATCCCATGTGCATCAAGTGTATAGTATCATTTTGTGAGATATGTAAATTGATTAATTTAGTTCAGGCACAAATCATTGTACTCGAGCTGTCCAAGCACATATTTTCCCATTAGAATACCCAGAAGAAAAGCGATGATTTCTAATCCTAATCCCTGAGTTACGCTGTGTATACTCAAAAGGTCTAATTATTCAGAGAGGCTAACATTGGTGGGTGGACAACGAGACAATGCGTCTGTTAATCTTCCAACCCAGTGTACTTAGCAGAGGCATCTGTTCTTTTTATTTTGTCTAAAGTTCGGGATACGAAGCTGGAAGACTAAAGTTTCGACGCCATTAGTTGTGAGTCAAGAGCAGGGATTCAATCCTAACCGCCTACATTAGACGAGTTGTGTGGAGAAGTGCCCTCATCACAAAAGAATTGACGAAACCACGCCTGCAGGACTCACTTAGATCAGCTAAGTTCTTATTAAAGGGAACAGCAAAAGGACATTTTTTATAAATCTTCACCCAAGTCTCAGTGAAGACAATTTTATATACATCTAAAATCCACCATCATTCCATTGTTATTTTAACCTGTTAAAACTAATTGATTATTAAATTTGTTACACGTTATGTTAAAACAAAACAAGCATAGTTGATTCAGTTATTATAGTTATGAAAGCAAGCGTATGAGCAATACTTTTGAGAGATATATATATATATAAATATATAAATATATAAATAAATAAATAAATAAATAAATAAATATAAATATATAAATAAATAAATAAATAAATATATATATATATATATATATATATATATATATATATATATATATATATATATATATATATATATATATATATATATATATATATATATATATATATATATATATATATATTTCGTCGCAAGGAGCACCAGGAAAATAAGCAGCTGAGGGCTGTCACCTCAGGGGCGCATTCCCATAGTCAGTTATGACTGAAGGGGCTATTATTATTATCATATATATATATATATATATATATATATATATATACATATATATATATATATATATATATATATATATATATATATATATATATATATATATATATATATATATATATATATATATATATATATATATATATATATATATATATATATATATATATATATATAATTTACAGCCATAGAGCCAAATATTATTTATAAAAATTTTCGCTGGATTACAAACCATTGCTTAAAACTTCACAAAAGGTGCCGGATCAGATATAAGTTAATAGTGCTGTGCCCTATGCAGCATTGTTCTTGACTTCTGAATTATCTTGTGAACAGCCTCTTGAGATAGAAGCGTCATTGTCCCTCTATCTACAACTCTGCCAAGAGTAATCTTGGCCAAAGGTAGACAACTTTGACGACCCATTTTAGATACTCTTGAGTTTGGCCACGGGTGGACCACTACTGCAAACTAAAGGGTAGGCAAGTCGCGTGACAATTCAATACTTTTTAGCTCCCCGAGGATCATAGGCTTTGAACAAACACATGCCAAGTCTTCCTGTCCTCTCCCATCCACTCAAGTTCTTTCCATGTTTTCCTCATCATTTTCATCTCTGTATCCAGTTCTCTTCTCCATGTGTTTTTTGGGTCTACCTCTGCCTCTCTTTCCCTGTGGATTCCAGAACAAGGACTGCCTTGTAATGCTATCAACAGGTCTCCTCTATGTGTGTCCTATCCATCGCCAGCGTCTTCTTCTCAACTCTTGTTCCACTGGCACTTGTCTGGTTCTTGTCATCAATTCCACATTTGTGACTTTGCCATACCATTTCAGTCCTTCTATTCTACGCAAGAACCCGTTTATAAAAGTCTGTTTTTTGTTGTTGTGACAGTTACTCTCGGTAAAATAATATTTCATTAGCTCTGTTTATGTGTATTTAAAATGAGATATACGGATGCAGTTCACTAAAAGATGATTAAATCAACTATACATTTATTTACAAATAACAAATTTAATAATTAATTATAGTTAACAATGTAAAATAAATTAGTGAAATTTTAAGCCTTAAGGGTTCATCACAGGTATTGATCTGGTTAGTTTAGGGAATTGGCTTAAAGAGTTCATTTGGTACCTTTAAGTGGGTACTTAGCTGCCAGTAAGATGTCGGTTGGCTTTTGCTCCAGCCGATGTTGGTTCTTTGCAGATTGTAGACTGGTTCTCTCTCGTCAGTGGTCAAGTCTGGTGGCTGTAATACGTCCCTCGTAGTATTGTGGGGTAATTACGAAGATGGTCCAGCGCCTTCAAGACACGTCTGATGTAGGTGTCTAGCTTTGACTGAAGGCAACTTATACCACACACTTGTTCCACAGACTAGTACCACCAATTGATACCACCGACAAGTATCATGACATAAGAGAGAAACAAATACCCTCCTGAATATTGGGTTTCCTGACACGAAAATCAGCCCCCCCCCCCCCCTTTCTTTTTTCATTTCACCATCCTATCTGCCTCATAACTTTACCATCTCTGAGTATTAATTAATCCCAGTGAGCGGAAAACACCAATTTCATTTATATAAAACTTGTCTACAAATACACACGCACTGGTTAAGCGGTTAATTTAATAATTATGTACATTATTTCTGTCATCATCCACTCTCTGCTCCATATGAAACTTGGGACTACCTCTGCTTTTGGTTCTCTATGAGAAACCCGCATGAAGCAGTCACCAGCTCTTGCAGTGGTGGTTCATGAAACCATCATTCTATATGCTGAGGTTGCTAGCCTCGTATGAACTTGGACATCCACCAACAATTTTCACGTTAATATTGCAAAATAAAGAATGATAAATGTACAACTTACCCTAAATAACTTTGTGCAATATACAGACTTCTGGCTCAGGGAAATAGTTTCGGCAACTTGGTTCAGATGCCTCTTATACGTGATCTGAGGCATTAATTTATATTAGAATCCCACTATGACTTTGCGTTCAGGTTTCTAGGATGCCGCGCTTTCCGTATTAGTAAATGGAGAGTTCTCTTGCTGTGTAAGTACAGAAGATGCTCAAATACGTTGTCTGGTCTTTTAAAGTAGAATCCTGATTCTATTCCTTATTCTGGCTCGTCTGACTGTCTTCTTGACCAGTTGAACTAGCAGTACCGTGGAATCCGAATGTGCTAGATTATAAGCAACATTCAGCCCACGCATCCACATTGCTACTATATGACAAGGCTCCAATCAGAAATGTTGTATTTTAACATTTCAAATGCCAAACCAATAGCACTCAACTTTCGTACTTTGGTAGGGGTTATCCCTACTACCCTCTCATGGAAAATTTCAGCGTGACACATAAAATGTGAATTTTAAAAAGTCACTCCCATATAAGGTATTGCCTCTTCCGTTGATATTGACCATGTTTTTTTTTTCGTACGCCCGCTAATACTCGAGGCGAAATCTCAGGTTATTATTTTATGTCTAACCTGACATTGATTTTACGTGAGTATCCCTTTTTACTTGTACAGAGACAGGTGTCCCTCGCCATTCATGCAAATACTCGCCGATTTCGGAGGTACCCATTGCAGCTGGGTCGGCTCAGGAGCCGCCAGTCCCTGGTCGATGACACTCCTTCAAATGTACTCGCCAGGTCTCGAGTTAATCCAGTCCAAATCCCGGTCGACGAAAAATCCTCAAATGCCGTCGCCTGGGTTTGATCCTGTATCACCCGGTCGCCAGAGCGGTGTTGTAACCACTACGCTAGCGCGGCTCCCATGTTTAAAACCACGACTTCATAGATCTAACATTGATAATATCTTTCAAGATTGATAACTTATCGTAACTATTGCCTACAATAAATCTGACCGGAAACAATTACATCATTTCGTGCGTGTATTTAATGTCACCAGATGGATATTTATAGACACGTTCCTGTACAAATGTCAACTCTCATGCACCAACCTGGGTTCTTGTTCCCTCCCAGACAGAAAATATTATTAGTGCTAAGACAACTGATTGTGGCCATCTGTGCTTTGTTTACGTTTTAATGTGGGCGCTCCCATTCACTGTTGTTATCTTCCTATAACATCTGGTATCACTACACAAACATTAACCATCATGTTTTTAAGGCCAACATTGCCCCACCTGTGTCTAATCTCACAAAGGATGACAATTAAACCCATACATGCCATGGATTAAAGGAAGCTATTGTAAACAATGAATGGCGCCCATGATTAAGTACAGAAAATGAGGGTTAGATCCATAATGTCAGAGAGAAGGGGAACGCGGGAAAAGAGAACGGACAATTCTGTCACACTATGCTTAACGTAAATCCTCATGTCTATATTTTGCAGTGTACCCGAAGGAAGATGGCTTCCACCATTATATAACCTCAATCCTGGACAGCATTGGCTCAGCTAGAAATCCTTGTTAGGACTTACCAACTTTAGCAAAAAAAGCTTAGTCCTTTTTAGGACTCTGATTTTGGGTGCTGTGCTCAAAGAGTTCGTCTTTTCTTTATCTTTCTTGTCTTTGATTTCAGCACATTTTGTCGATGTATTGTAAGGAAAACTATTTTGCTAACTTTAGTATAACGCTAAGCCAAAGAGGAGTAATCATGATTGAGTTTGGAAAATATCTTTAATTGATGTCAAAATTCATAAATATATTGTATGGTTGTACGACGTACCTCCTCCTGACTGACTTAACCACAGTCTCAAGACAGTGTTGTCGAAATGAGGAGTCTGATCAACAGTGACCAGTCAGCATCAGAGGGGCGTCTTGGTGATAAACCACAGATACGATAACTTGATTTTGCAGGTTCAACTAATGGTGAAAAACGTGACACAATTTTGGAAATTGTGAACCGTTTAACAGCGGACCAACACTGTTCCTGGCATAAGCATAGCGTCTTCAATGTGCACATCTTTAACGACCAAGAGAAGTCAGCTACTGCAACGTGTCAAGCAAGTTAAGTACAACTTAACGAGAAAACAAACACAAACCAAGACACACAAGTGTCGTGAGTATTGGGGCAACTACGACAGTAGTTTTCGCCAGGAATATCTTATGAGATATTAGGTAGAAGGTCTCCAGAAATTGGCTCGTTAAGAAAGGATAGAGACATATCCAAGATAAAGACAAGAAAAAGAGAATGCGAATGCTTTCCACTGGACAGTGTTTTCTATTGACTTGTGGAAAGAGTTCTGCTTCCCCACGACCTTAGCTTCTGCCCTTAGATCCCGTAACATCTGAGTGTAGAAATTCCCCTACATGTAAATATTTAACACCGACAGCAAGAGTGATACATTAACAAATTAGATAATGATCAAACGATTAGTGGGTTTATTAATTAAATAACTACACATATAGGGTTAGTAGTGGTTAAAACGTGATGTTGGTAAAGACGATTCAAATAAATACACACAGATGAGATATTGTAGTTAATTAAATAGAAGAATGACCTTGTGTAAAGCGAAATGATGATGATGGTGTGGTATGATACGTGTTACCAAAATGGTGAGTAATCTGCACACTCCATGTGCTTCTAAACGCTTCTCCCAGATAGGATGATTCACATGTATATATAGAATGTCCTAAGTTGTTATAAGTTATGTCGAGTGGGGTATCTCTAAGTCGAGGACGTTCTGATGAAAACTTGTGTCGTACTGAGAACGTTGACGATATATAGTCCTTCACTATTTGAAAATATCTCTGTAGCGTTGATTAACAGGTAACAGTTGTCGTATAAAAAATGTCTGTTTTCTAAAACCGAAGGTAACTGGCTAGACTGAATATCTTCACGAAACGTTCTTGATATGTATACTCATTAACTTGAGTATGTAATCGTGATTCATAAAATATACTTTGGAGTCTGCTTCATAGAATGCGCTTAAGAGTGTGTTGCACTTGGTATAAATATGAGACCCAACTTTTGAGCTCTTTAGCTTGACTTCAGATGGTAATCTTCCGATGAAGCCAAACTTGATACGGGTAAACTTACACTGTAAGCTTTAGATTGACGCATGTAGTAGCCTTTGAGTGATTTGAACTTGATATAACTATGTATTGAACTTGCGCACATGTGATATAACTTATATTATAAGTTGACGAAAAATGCTGCGTCCACCTTCTTGATCGTGGGCGAGAAATATTCCTTTTTAAGTAAGGAACGAAGAATGTCCTATGGCGAATACTGCTAGCCAAATGTCCGTTTTGATAACTTATTTCTGGTTAAACGTTAGACACGTAACGTGTAGACTCAGACTTCTGATGGACTGAAGACACACAAAAGTCTTCGTACGTTTTCACACTTAATATTTTTTTCCTTAACCAGCGGCACTTGGGCTTTCAGCCCTTCGGCCCAATGACATGTCATTGCGAGGCTGGGGAACCTGAGGACTTTCCTTCCAACCCGGTCAGGAGCTTCGCTCCTTCCCATCCACAGAGGGTTTATCACAGGAGCCGTTCAGGCTATTCAGTCAAATTTCCGGCCGTAAACATTTCTTCAAACGCTGACGCCCGGGTTTGAACCATGAACACCTGGTCGCCAGTACAACGCCGAAGCCATTACACCAGCGCGGCTCCCACACACTTAATATATACTGGTTGACTTCTATTTATTCTACATCTCACTCTTGGTCTCTATGAGTTCGATTCTAATGATGTTAAATATTTTGTGCATGAGAGTGTGTGCGCATGGAAGACTGTAATGATGATTTAACAAGCTAGATGAAGGTGAAGTATGAACTATTAATTACTTCCTATCAGCCTATCATCTTATAGGAAAATCTTCTGATTTTATTTAGTCATGTACTAGAAGAATGTAATTGAAAAACTGTCTTCCGCCCATGTAGCTATGATGCTAATGGCGAAAGTGACCTTACTAAAACTAAGACAAATTATTAAGTTTTCAAAAAATACACTAACCTGTTTCCCTTCGCAAAATCCTTTAAGAACACAATACACCACAGATATGAATTATTTTATTCACACTGAATATTGCTAAGCTTTAGGGATGTATTCTCTACACCACACTGTTGATAAACTGCACTCCTCTCTAACGAGCTGTGCAGTACAATATATCGCGGGTTTAGCCAATGTGTCCGAGATAATCTAACTTCTCCCCTCAACCAATTACCAGGCGTGCATCTTGCAACCCAGACCTAGGATCTCTTATGTCTCCTGTCAGACTAAAGGTGGGTTGGGCAATTCACCACCCTCTTTCGTTCGCGAGGCCTCTCAGTCTTGGTCAGACCGCCCGGTGTTTGCTGATTAGTCGGCTAGAAAAACCCACCCGTCCTCTGTCACAAATCTGGCTGTCCCTTGTCTCTTGCATGTAAATGCCTGTCATCCTTCACGAGTCCTTTTGTTGTGCTGGACTATTGTTATCCCATCTGGGAGCAAAGGTGGTTGTTCCGCGACAAGGGCCTTTGATGGTGACCGTGTTTTGTTTAAACAACGGCTTAGACTAATCTTTTGTGTCAGCCGCGCTCTGCTCAAAGTTAACAATAGTCCATAGAAATTGTACCATGCCCAGGTGTTTGATTTTGATGAAACCAGATGTGTTTCACCAGATTTGTCACGAGGCAATGTGGATTTCAAAAGATAATGCAAGGTGGAGGTCTAAATGAAATCACAAGTAATAAAGATTACAGTTTAAAGTCCAGTCATGATTTAAGATTACTAGAACAAAAATGATAGAGCAAATGTGGGATGAAAGGTCACAGGTTGGGAGAAAATAAAATAAGAAAGATGTAGGAACAGATTGGGCGATAAGGCTTTGATCTCGTTTATCACAACAAGCCAATAACATAATGAAAATAACTAAACCGTGACAATTTACTTGTTTTTTCAATTGTTTGAAATGTTATAAGATATTGATATACTGTCACATAAGTCGGTTCGCTCTCTTATCCTCTCCAGCAGTATTGTTATTTTAGAGTCATTGTTTGCACTTCTCCGCAATAATTCGTCTTGTCGTTTACCTGGCCATCCCTGCTGAGAGAGTAGACATGTGGTGCAATATTGCCCGACAGTCATGTTGGTAAAATTCTCGCGTACCAAACCTTGGGCACGACGGATTAACACGACGTGCGCCCAGCAAGTTTATTTAGCGCTGATATGGCTACTGTGATTCATTAATTGCTGTCGTCAAGAGTCACATCCCAGATGGTTTATCAAAGGTCGGTGTTTGCACAAGGACGGCGAGATAAATTATCCGTCTGCGGACATATTACAGACATGAAACTGAGAAACGAAATGTTGTAATAGCTTCCCGACAGAAGTGTTACTAAGACATTATTTGGGATAGTGTAGAGAGTTGTAGTGCAGCCATTCCCGCGAATCAACGGATATAACAATTCCATATTTGGAAAGTGACCTTTTTAATAACATGCATAATTTTCCTATGAGAAAATTTTTTGAATAGAACCCATCAAACCCCGCATGATTGTAACTATTGGCCGACATTCGAGATGTAAACATAAGAACATTTCTTATCAGAGCCTGGTCTAATAGTAAACAACAACGTGCGTGGGACGAAAGTTGCAATATAACCTGACACTTTCGTCGGCTGAAAGAACTGTGAAATTCAACTCGCCAAGACAGCAGCCGGACAGCCAGAGTAAAGAATAAGATCAGAATTCCATTTATCGGACCGAACCTTGTTTGAGCATCTTGAGGACTTATTTCCCAGGAAAACTCTACCTTTATTAACACGGAAAACCGGAATTCTAGGAATCTGAACACGAAGTTAAAGTGGGAACTTATTGTAAGGTAACATCCCAGACCACATGAAAGAGGCATCTTAAGCAAGTTGCTTTAACCGTTTCTCTGAGCCAGGAGTCTGGGTCGGTGGTACCAATTGAGAGTACTATCCCTGGAACAAGTGAGAGTATAATGGCCTGAAGTCGACACTATACACCGTCATCAGACGGGTCTTAGAGACACTGGACCAGCTTTGTGATTACTCTCTGAAACGTCTTGAACGTGTCACAACTTTCAGACTTGACCAGAGACGATTGAACCAGTCATCTTTCTGCAAAGAACCAAACATCAGCGGGAGCAGAACCATCAAACTATTGGCAGCTAATTAAAACTTAAAAGCTGCCAAGTGAACTGTCCATTTTTCGAAAGCCATAACATCACCCTGTGATGAGAACTTCTTTTTAAAAAGAATTATTCATTTTTAAACTGTTAAACATAATTAATTATTAAATTTATTTGTTTATATACACATTTAACGTTGATTTAATCATTTTTAATGTACTGCACCCGTATGTCTCAGTCTATTTCTTAAATACACTTAAACATAACTATAAAATAATAATTAAGATTTCGCTGAATTAGATCCGCTGCGCTAATTATAAGACGATCCTTCACAAAAGTTGACGGCAGATACTAATTTGCTGGGACTCATTCAGCATTGTTCTTGCTTTCTGAATACCTTGTGAACACAACCTCGAGGTAGAAGCATCATTATCCTTCTATCTACAACTCTGCCAAGAGTAATCTTGTGCGAAGGTAGAGACCTTTGAAGACCCACATTAGATACTCTAGGTTTGGGCTACTGTTGGACCACTACTGTAGGTAGGCAACCCGTGACATATACCAAGGTGGTAATTTGTTTAAACTATACTAAACATATATCAATAAACAGCATTGATGTGTTTATAATTGCAGTTATTGAATTATTTAAACTTCCAGTTATAATTGTTGTTGTGTGGTCAAAGAAATATTAATAATTTAACATTGGTAGGGAATAAATACGAGCTGCACTCACATATTTATATAACACCCCTGGAGCATAGGATAGGTCTAGCGAGTAGGTGACTTACCTATCAGTTCTCTTCTACGGCTGTCATCATCGAGAACTGTGCAGTTAACTACGTGATTTGTCTTGTACCATCCCTACCTCTGGTTCACAAGTTCTCTTCTCCAGTTCTGGAACTTTTATTTCTAAATTTCTATCAAATATCAATCTCGCCACAGACTCCAATTTACTAGGTCCACCTTTTGTTTAATAAGGTAAGGTGACCCTGACCAATTCCCATCCTCGCTTCCTTTGCCTTCCATAACTCAAGAGCAGAGGTACCCATTTACAGCTGGGCAGACGAGCGTGACTCTACCAGTAACCCAGTAACTATCGCGAGACGAAAACGCTATAACCGCATAGCCAATAAAACACTCTTTCTACAATTACAGACACCATACATACTAATTTGAACACACTGGGTGTTAAGCAAGACGGGGTGTTTCAAAATTATGTACACTTTGAATGCTGGTTGTTGTTGCATAACTAGGGCTGCTCAGCTTCTCGCTCTTTTGCAGTCAATACCAAGTTGAAGAGTCCTTGGTATTATCTACATGGTAGATCTAGGCTTATCCTGTGGTTTTCTGGCCACTCCGAAATGTGCTGAGTTGAAGCCACGAGCTCCAGTTTCTTCAGCTTGGCTTGCATTTATAGGATCGTCACGTCTGATCCCAAGCTAGGAGTAACAAGCACGTGACATACTGTGATTTCCTGTCATCCAAGGGGGATCTCCAAATATGCAGATCTAAAATACTGTGCATGGTTCTGGGCTCTCCCAAAAGTATTGTCACGTCCTGCACAGAACCACTTCTTAGCTCCCCCTGCCTATCACTGGGTCCATAGTAATATCCTCCTGCTTACAATCAACCAGGTCAAAGCAAAAGAATTACTCACTTATCAACTGCGATAGAATTTTCACATTTGAAGTCACAAATGTTCAAAGTGTCGACGACCTGTAACATTGCACTGTTCACAGCGCTCAACAACTGACTGCCATTCTGTATTCTTCTTCTTCTTCCATCCTTAGCCATCAACCGGCAAAGCAGTATGTGGCCAGTACGCCTAGTGGCGTCTTAGGGCAACAACAAATTGATCAATCTATCGCTGTTTCCACCACGCCTAGTGGCGTCTTTGTGGAACAAAAACAGACCAAACAATCTATCATTGTTTCCGTAATCAGACTGGTTGGCAAGCAGGTGATCAGCCCACTGTGCGAAGTTTTTACGGGATGGGGTAAACAGCCCCATGCCCATACCCTCCTTAGTCGCCTTTTACGACATGCGTGGTAGGGTGCAGTGTTACTATTCTTTGCTCCCCTTTCGGGCCCCGGTAACACACGGGTGCCATTCTGTATTGTTACTAAATAAATAGTGAAACATGCAGTTTTCATTTGATGTCTCAGGTCTCTCATTGTGCGGATTTTGAGACGAGCACAACCTTCTAAAAACAAAAACAATAATTCACGAGCAATACTCTAACTGCATTCATTTGTATCCTGCATTATTCCGCTCTATTATTGCAAAATTGTATGTTGTTACGTAAGAGTCAGCGGCGTAACTAGGGTTGATGGCGCGCAGCGCAAATAAAAAATGGCGCCTCTTGAAACCTGTTCTTTAAAACTCTGGCTAAATTCTTATATTGGTAATCAAACTGGTTACCCGTTGTAATACCGGTTACAAAATAATAAAAACAAAATACGTTTTTGTTGTTAGAAAATATGAAACTTTGACTGTTGCTAATAAATGTTTATAAATATAACCATGTACTTATTACTCACTTTGTCAATGTCATTTCGATTTTAAATTTTTAAACCATAAAAGGCGCCCCAAACTTGGCGCCCACGGCACGTGCCCCACCCTAGTTATATCCATTCGAAGTATGTAAACATAGTTCTTAAACACTCTGTATACTTAAAAAAAACATTTTAAATCAATAAAAAAACAATACGTTGCTGGGATTTTCTGTTTAAAGCGACAGCTGCGGGAAAGGAGGGGAGGGAGGGAAGCGGCGGGGAGAAGCAGCTGCCAAGAATGACAGAGCATTCGAAATTAAAGTATAATAGCTTCGTTCGTTCTATCTTCATAAAGGTAGTCCTCATAGCAGATAACACCGTAGGGGAGTGAAGTGTTAGAGACTTCACTATGCTAGTGTCCAGCAGCGAGAGGTGGGGGAACCAGTTCCCTTTTCATCTCCTAACCCGAGCAGAGTTAGGCACCCACTTACAGCTTGGTAGACTGGAATGTGACGCAATGTTTCCAACCCGGCACATTTGCCGGGGTAGGCCAGCTCTCAAACCACTACGCCAATCGGACGCTCTCTATCTTCCCGGCAAGGAGTTGACGTCACAGTTTTAAGCGATGATAGGACATATAAACCAACTTAGGATTGGAGGTACCTTATCGCAATATGAGACACTGAAAGGCAAATAAAGACACGTGGATACTGCGCAGTACAAACAATCTCGCGCGTACCATTGATCTGACAATAACAAAACAAAGATGACAATACGGCTACAGTTGAGATATTTCTCCGTCAGTCCAGGACTAAATTAGTAAATTATTACCTGAACGTGCTCACTTCGTCACTAGTAAGTCGCAGTGTTATCGACTCGAGTTGGAGTCGGACTTGCGTCACCAAAAACGACACAATTGTAAACTCGATTCGCAAGTTTTGTTTTAACATCTCGACTTGGATAGTCAGTTTTGGCGAACTAACTCGATGTAGTCTTTGATAACCCAGTCTAACTGAGAAACTGGGAGGGGGAAAAAAATAAACACACAAAGTAATACGTCTTACTAAGAGAAAGGACAAAGAAACCTAAGTTGCGGCCACAAGGCCTTCGTCAGGGACAGACAAACAAAAGACAGAAGGGAAAGAAAGTGAGAATTAAGTGGAGAACATGAAACTATTGGAATAGGAAACAAACACTGCCTAAGAGTGTCACATGTCGGAGCGAAAATGGCTGCTACTGAACCGGAAATGAATTGTACATTGAAGCTATAAATAAAAAATAATGAAAACAAGGACTGGAAAACCGAGTGGGGGAAAAAAGTAATACATATTTTAAAAAAAGAATTAATTAATCAATAAAAAATGAAATTAAAAAAAAAAAAATTAACTAATTAAAAAAAAATGTGTATATATATCTATATTAAAAAAAAAAGTCAAGGGTGATCGCAGTCATAATAGAACTGGGGCTAGATAGAAAAAGACACCGCAGACAAAAGAATGCTGAGTGTTAAAACCTTGGGTTTAAGGCAACCCATAAGATGGATGAGGCGTTGTTCCAGACGGAACCGACTGTTGGCGTCCGAGGAACAGGATCTGATGGCTGTCACCTAGATGTCAGTGGCACGGTGGTGGCCAGGGCCATTGAAGTGGATGGCCACAGGTGTGGATTTCTGCTGCGAGATGTTGTAGAGGTGTCTGCAGAATCGGTCATCAAGGAGGGGAAAAAAAAGGCGTTAACAGAGTTTTCGCTGCCGTCTATGTCTGTTGATGTGTTTACTTCATCGTTCGAAGGATTATTATTGTCTTTATTTGTATATTTATAAAGACTGGCGTGATTTAGCGAATAAATGCGAATGTGGCTATAAACAGTTTTCTTCTTTTTCTTCCTCGTTCGCCCTGAAAAAGACGGTGGTTGCGTTGTGTCTGTTTACGCCTAAGCTGTGATATCTGCACCTTTCGGTCGACACATCCGACTTCAGCATGGCATTTTTTAGGGACCGGGTTTGCCTTCCCATTGTGATCCGCACTTGCTCAGCCAGACTGCACTGCTGCAGACTGTTTCCAGGACCACCACGTGGAGGTGGAGTGCGGTCTTGACCAGCTCTGGTTCGCTGGTCCTGATGCAAACGCTGACTGCATTCACTATTGCTGCATATAAACAGTTTTAGAATTAGATAAAAAACGAGACTCGACTTGAAAGCAAATGTTGTTAAGGACAACTTAATGACAACTCTTGATATGATAACCAATGGGCATCGAAATATGAGATTTGCCTCATCTAGTTCCGGGCAGGGTCATACCTAAAGTATTTGGCACCTGGGGGCAGATCTTACCTTTGGCACCTCTCCTGCCATAATGAAACACACTTGCAAGTATATTTTTAACAATAATTAGTCATATTAGTCATTACATCAACTTTGAGACCCAAAGGTCTTTTATATTTGGACATGTGCCCTAATATAATCGACTAGGTTGAACGAGATGCGCCTCGCCAAAACTCTTTATATAAAAAAAAAAGTCATGCCTCCCCCCCCCCATTTTTCTGGCTGTCACCCCAGTCTTTTATATTCAACATTTTACAAACTGTCATATATAGCCTTATATTACATAAACTGTCTTACATAGTCTAACATTACACAAAATGTAATACATAGCCTTATATTACACAAACAGTCTTATATAGTCTAACATTACATAAACTGTCTTATATAGTCTAACATTACATAAACTGTCTTACAACAACATGCAGATTTACATCAGCGTATGCCATCTTATAATAAGCAAACTTTCCCATTTAACCTTAATCACGCAGACTCCTCTTAGTCTTATATCACACAAAATGTCTTCTATCAGCTGACATTTTACAAAATGACTTAATTTATAAACAATTAGACAGGCAAAAATAGGGAAAAAAATTGGAGGGGGGAAAAAGTGCAATGTAAAGTGATTAATTTTCTTTACAAAAATAACACACAGGTGTACAAAAATCTTCAGAACAATATGGGAAGAGAAAATGAACATTCTTGAACTATTGAATCATAAAACAGATCAGGTAACAAGAAATATGACTAAGAAAGAGAAGACATTGTGAGCATGTAACAGACAGGAACTGCTACGAAAATTCTATCCTCTTGCTCCAATTACAGAAAAAATAAATAAAACAGGAGGAAGAAACCAAAACACAGATGACATGAACAAAATCACCTGTTAATAAAGATGTGTGCAGTGTTGCTTCCACTGATGAGTATGTCATCATTTGTATTTTTCTCTGTTTTCTGACAACGACAGTCAACATAAAGTTTAATAACTCTGTACAACCTCCACAGCAGGGAACAGACATAAGTGGAGTGGAATTAGCAGTCACCCAGAGGAGGAGTAAATAGGCCAGTTATATTTGGTGAGGACCTGGCATGATTTTGTTAAAGCCCCTATGCTCCTTTAGCTGCTGATCAGTGTAATAATGATGATAATGTAATCTGAGATGTCTGGAATGATTCATTTTTATTTGACCTTTGAATTCGAAGATACTGTCTGCAGCTTTATTGGTACCTGATTTTCGCCTTTATTCATGAAAAACATGCCAACATAACGCTATCCTTTGATAAAAACCTAAGTATCATTTAACACTATAGAAGAAAAATTAATTCTGTGGCAGACGTTTAAGCAAGTTGCATAACATGTGCCTCAGCTCTATGAGAGCTAACCTTTACACCCCAGGGTAGAAAATGATCACCTAAGTAAGTAAATAAGCATAACACCTGAAAGCTAGCGAATAAAATCAAACAATGTTTATAACTATCATGTGTATTACTCAAGTTAGAAGGAAGAAATTCACTTTCTCTTGGCATGTTATGAGAAGAGGATAGCTGGAATATATTGTGGTAACAAGAGATAAACTAGCTCAAAGATGGCTGAACACTGCATCACCTATGTCCCCATCTGTTTCCACTGACAGGAAAAGGGTTGAAGGCAAGTCACTGGTGCCCTTAACACACTAACTACCGCGAGTGGCTCTGAGCGGCAAACGAAATAAACACATTTGGACCGCAAGCCGCTCAGAATGGCGATCTAAGTTTAGTAAGAAAACGAATGAAATATGTACCGAAACACATTGTGATCTGGTTCAAGATTTTAATTTACCACCGGAAAACATATTTCCAAAGCATGGTTGTTGTAGAACACTGGAAAATTGATATTATATTCATATTTTTCAACGTTTCGGGTTAGTCACCAAATCGTGTAAAACTGTTTACCGTGACAACTAGTACAATAGGACCACAAAAAATGCTTGTACATCTCATCTAATGGCTAAACAGGCTAGAAACTTGTTTCAACAATTGACTGATAGATCTAGCGACGAGGACAAGAGTGAAAATGGTGTGCACATTAATTGAAATAGTGATTTTGATAGTGGTGGGGCGCAAGTTAGTTATGATAGTGAAAATATTGCAAGTCCTCGTGCATCGGAGTGCCATGAAATAGCAACCACCTTGATTAGAGTAACAAATGGTGCTAGTTGTAATAGTACATTCATTTATCTTTAAAATTACGTGTAATTCATAAAAATATGTAAACAATTACGAAAGCTACAGCTTACTTTGTGCATACACCTACATGGTGAAAATGGGAACAAAATTTAACTACACCACAGAGTGTTTTCCAACTCGGTAGTTAATGTGTTCAAACTAGCAGCTTCGGGTAGATAGGGCTCGTGATCCTTGGTTGGTAGACTATCTAGGAAAAGGTAAAACTCTGAATTCAAACACAACCGCTGCCCTATGGGAATATCCGTTTACGGGAAAGGCTGTGGGAGTAAACCCTGAGGATAAGTCTGGAGTCGGAGTCCTTATGGCAGTCTAATGATTCAACATTATTCTGGCAACTCCTGCAACGTGGCTGGTACCAAACTGTATCGGCTACTGCCGTTCCTTTGGATCTACCGGCTGTGTGGAGAGGGGGAAGATGCTGGACAGTTTGACACTATGACATGGAAAGAGACTAACAACAGAATTGATAAACAGTACTGGAAACCAGGACGTTATGGAGAGACATGATTACTTATATCAGACGTTATGGAGAGACATGATTACTTATATCAGACGTTATGGAAAGACATGATTACTTATATCAGACGTTATGGAGAGACATGATTACTTATGCCACCAGGCATAGAACTTGAAGAGGAGGAAGAAGTGGAATGTCTCTTCAACAAGAAAATATGCATTTCTCATCATCTTTTTTTCTTGCCCTGATCAGACTTGACATTAATACAAGTTGTGGGTTATTTTGTTCACAAAGATATTTTCTGATGCAAAAGTCAAGTGATAAATATTTTTTTTGGTCCTATTGTCACAGTTACCAGGTTAAAAAATCAAACTGAAGCAGAAGCATAATTAGTGCACATATCTGTCCTCCTTTCACCCTTCGACTCCAGTGCAAATACTGTAATGAAAAAAATGTACTGGCTCAAAAAGAAAGAAATAACTGATAATGAAGTTACTTTAAAAAAAAAAAAACAATCTTACTAATAATTCATTTAACTATGGTCCAAGGATGTACATGACACAACATCCCAACATCATCACAAAGTTCTGTCCAGGTCAATTAGTAAAATAAGTTTCAGTTTATTTGATATAGATGTCAACTTTGAAGCTGCACCTTGATCTAGTATCCAGATAACCTCTCCATTTGTGGGCCGTACTCTTGCTGCAGGTAGAGGGTCACCTGAGGTGCCTTCCAGCACTTGCTGAAAAAACATAAACAATAGAAAGAATAACAGATGGTGTTATAAAACAATAGAAAGAATAACAGATGGTGTTATAAAACAATAGAAAGAATAACAGATGGTGTTATAAAACAATAGAAATAATAACAGATGGTGTTATAAAACAATAGAAAGAATAACAGATGGTGTTATAAAACAATAGAAAGAATAACAGATGGTGTAATAAAACAATAGAAAGAATAACAGATGGTGTTATAAAACAATAGAAAGAATAACAGATGGTGTTATAAAACAATAGAAAGAATAACAGATGGTGTTATAAAACAATAGAAAGAATAACAGATGGTGTTATAAAACAATAGAAAGAATAACAGATGGTGTTATAAAACAATAGAAAGAATAACAGATGGTGTTATAAAACAATAAGTAAAGACAGTTCCATAGCAGAAACTGCTGTAGGTGAGTAAGTGTTACAGAATCCACCATCCTAGGTCCAAATTTAATGAGGTAAGATGACCAATTCCCTTCCTCGCTGCCTTTGTCTTCCACAACTCAATAGCACACTCAGTTACCTGTTTACAGCTAGATAGACTGCAGCATGACATTACCATGTTTGGATTCTGGAAAATTCATCATCATCATCATTCAACTCATCAAGGAGCCTAGAGGCCTTCAACAAACTTACGTCAAGTCTTCCTGTCCCGTGCCACCAACTCCAGGCTGCTCCATGTCCTCCTCATCATTTTCATGTCTATCTTCAATTCTCCATTGTTTTGATTAAGTTTTTTTTATGGTTTTAATTTGCTACAGGATGGGGTAGCCAGACCCTTGCCCAACCCTCCTCAGTTTCTTCTTATGACATGCATGGTTGGCTAACAGTATTAAAGATACAAAATGATACTGGATCATGTTTTCTGAACAGATGGAGCTGCCGTTTACTATTCAATGGAAATGGATTTAATGCGCAAAGGGAAGTAAAAATTGTACGGTAACTTTACAATTTTTACTTCCCTTTGCGCACTTCCATTTCCAGAAGTTTTCGGCGCTTTGCGTTAATGGCGTAAACGCAGATTTATTTTTAGACTCGTCGCGTCTGTTGTTGCGAAAAATACCATCAATAACCAAAAAATGGACACAAAGAAACGAACTTTCGATTTCGTATTATTTTTCAAGGTCCGATGCGGAAAATTCAAGGCTTATAGCCATTTTTCCAGGCTTTTCAAGGCCTGGAATTTTTTTCTTCGTTTTCCAGGTTTTTCAAGGTTTTTTCAGGTCGCTACGAACCCTGGATTTTGGATAAGGGGTTTCACACCTGTAGTAAGATGTATTACTATTACCTTTTATTTTTCTACACCCCAATGTTTACATGTTTTA
This sequence comes from Oreohelix idahoensis, assembly GCA_024509875.1. Classification (NCBI taxonomy): domain Eukaryota; kingdom Metazoa; phylum Mollusca; class Gastropoda; order Stylommatophora; family Oreohelicidae; genus Oreohelix; species Oreohelix idahoensis. The sequence goes on along the minus strand of JAMPIV010011073.1, from coordinate 342,668 downwards.
CATCACTTGAAAGCAAACAAAGTCTAAAGTGTTGTTTTAAACATTCTTTACAAAGATTAAAAGACTAAAAACAACAGCTCCATCTGACAGCAGATAACTTCTCATTGCTGTAAACAGTTCCATATTTTATCTGAGTCAAGGCCTTCTAGGAAATCTGCAAGATTTATTGTCAAGCATGTGCAAACCTACCTCGAATGAAAAAAAAAGGATTCCGTTACACGCCCATTAAGGCATATTGGGAATATGGTGTTAGGCTAATATTCTCTTGACCATCGGCACACTAGGGGTGATGCATCACGCTGGCAGCCGTAACCTTCCCAGAGTTACTCTGGTATCCAATTTATGAGGCTGGGTTGGCCCCAGGAGCCGTTTGTGTGATATATACCTGGAAGGTAGACAAAATATACTGCCACTAAAACCAACACTGCAAGACTATGTGCTTCGACAAAGGATTTCCTCAAGGTGGCCATATGCCAAGGTGGCCATATGCCAAGATGGCCATACACCAAGGTGGCCATATGCCAAGGTGGCCATACGCCAAGGTGGCCATACGCCAAGGTGGCCATACGCCAAGGTGGCCATACGCCAAGGTGGCGCCATGCTCCAATTGAAGCAAAAACAGAGACGATCATGTGCATACAAGTAACAGAAAAACACAATCTTATGAGGCCACTTTTTGCAGACCACAAAGCGTCCATTACTTTGGAACTTTGTGGTGCTCAAAAGGATGCTGCTAAGCGCGTCTTTATGCATGAGTTTATGACATAGGTTGTCTTGTACAGCAACTACAAAGAAGAGACTTCACTGTGTGGCGTGTGGCTAACCAGTATGGGCGTGTCTTGGATCGTGTTCATTTGAGTATTAAACAGTTGTGAATTCCAAATGTTCTATTGAATTAATGTACCTGTCTCAGCAGAGACCTTATGGAATATGATGTGTGAATAATAATTATTACCAGTCATCATATGGACTTAGAAGTATGACAAACTTAGATTTTTGGCTCAGTGTATGGATTTTACCATCAATGTATAATGGATGGATCTGCAAATGTGTAAGTGGAAATAGTCCAGTAAATTGTGCTGTAAATGTGGACTTGAAGTTCTCTGGACTTATTTATTAAGTTACACTTGTGTGTTCGCATTCAATAATAATTAAATTGTACCCTTAGCAATATGGGCAACGGCATATAATATAACCATGACAGTCACATAGTAACAAAATAGATTTTAACACTCAGAGGTCAAGAAAAATATTAAAACACAAATTTTTAACATTAAGAAATTATGTTAAATATAAAATTTGAATCTTAAATATGAAGAAATCAAGAAAAATATTACTAATTGATGAAACAGCTCCAAATGTAAATTTATGGAATAAACCCTTTTCACTGTTTCATTTTTTTAAAACCACTTCTTAACCCCCTTTTTATGTATCAAGATGCGGGAGCCGCGCTAGCGTAGTGGTTACAACACCGCTCTGGCGACCGGGTAACTCAGAATCAAACCCGGCGACGGCATTTGAGGATTTTTCGTCGACCGGGATTTGGACTGGATTAACTCGAGACCTGGCGAGAACATTTGAAGGAGTGTCGTTGACCAGGGATTGGCGGCTCCTGAGCCGACCCAGCTGTAATGGGTACCTCCGAAATCGGAGAGTATTTGCCTGAATGGCGAGGGACACCTGTCTCTGTACAAGAAAAAGGGATACTCACGTAAAATCAATGTCAGGTTAGACATAAAATAATAACCTGAGATTTCGCCTCGAGTATTAGCGGGCGTACGAAAAAAAAAAAATGTATCAAGAAAGAAAATTAGTTTCTGTTGTTGTGTGCAGTATAGTCTGATAAATGTGTAATACCAAAGCATTATATATTTTTTCTATGCAACCAGCTAATTATACTTGTTTGTTTTTGACATTCCTCACAGCTACACTCTAAAATATCTGCAGAAACATGACAACAAAGATAAAACTTTTTGTTATGAAACATAGAATGGGAGAATATTGGCTACCATGACAAGTATGGGAAACAAAAATCCAGGGATCTAGACCTCCAGGATAACGCAGATGTCTGCTGGGAGGACAACATTAGTCAATCGCTGTCACAGAGACCAATGTAGACCAAGGACTAGATAGGAACCAGGCCAGGTGGAAGACAGCAGATAGGATAGTATGGCGATCTCTCTGACAAACCTTTACACCCCAAATTACTTGGCCGGCAAAGACAGCACCAAATAAGCAACTAAAGGCAACAATATTCAAATACCTGGACAATATCTGCCTTTCCAGCACCGCAAGAAGCAAACACTGCACATGCTGCATTATTGATTACCGGAAAGGTGAGGGTCACTCGCTGCGGTGGGGGCTTGGGTGAATCACTAATGGGAGCAGCAATTCTTCTAGTCTCCTAGAAAAGCAAAATAAGTTATTACATTCATAAGAAAATAAGAGCCCAAATGGAAAGAAAACAAACACCCTTATTCTAATCAAAATAAATATTTTTTTCAAATGTCGTAATGACAGGCACAAGTGGTCAGTTATTTTTAGAAAATTCTGATCCCTGGCGTTCCTTGTCGATTATGTAAACTTTCTCCACAGCCATATTCTCATACTTTTTGGTATCTTCTCATCTTTATGCTATCCACTGATACTTTTCTATCACTTTCACATTTTGTTATAATACATTTCAAACTTCAACATCTCGAAACATGTCCAGTAAGAGTACACTGGAGTCCAGAAGCAAGTACTGTAACTATTCTGCTCCAGAAATCTCATTATTTCCCTTTTTACTCCTTATAAAGCATGGAACTGTCACCACAGCTGGTCATGTGACAGGAAACCAGAACCAAGTATTCACGTGTTCTTGTAGTGGTGGGTTTTTGTAACAATTTGTTTGATATGATGAGGTTGCCAACCTCATGGACAACCTCATACACAACCTCATGGACAACCTCATATATATGACCTTGTACAATAGTTGCCTGAGGGAGTAGTAGTTCTACTCTTTCTTTGTCTCAAAGACCCCTGGGTCCTCCTGGGTCCCAACGGGTCAAGAAGTTTCATACAGCACCAATATTCAAACGCTTCTTTCTTCCACTGCCCACTTACATCTAATCCAGCATTTACCTGTCAGTAACATTCCTTGACTTTTGTTTTGAAACCGAAGCTTTAATTATCAATCACCTCCAGAGTTTTAAGTTATCAACTGCTCAAGCAGAGAAAAAGAAGAAAAAAGGAGCATAAGATGGTAAAGAAAACACAGGATGAAGACTGGACAATGGCTATGCCACTTCTTTCCAATGTGGATGGAATGCTGACAATCAGAACTGTGGGTTAGGTCAAATAAACTCCTCCGCTTTTGGGTCAATTATACAAGGTGATTAAAAAAAAAAAGTTACCTTACTGCACCTAGTCAGGTACATTCAATGACACAATGATACTGCCTGAGTATGTCAGGGGAAGAAATTATGGGAGGTCTTTGCAAGGTAGCGAGACAAAGAAGGCTCTTAATAATAACAGATACAAAGTGAGCTTTAGATAAATAAGCATGTGTATCTGATTTGGTATTTGTAGGTGTACTCTCAACACCCTTATGCAAGGGATCATATCTGGAGTCATCTTTATATGACCACCAGCTATGCACAATGCTACAGTATGTAGATTTGGATGTGAACCCGTCTGTGTCAGGCCAATTACTTCCTCATTGACACCATCCACACACTACCAGGGATTCCCCCGGTGGTTGAGAGCCCAGCGCTGCATTCTAAGCTTGGAGGGTCACTTGAGCCCCAGACGAAACTCTGGCTTTTGCCTGCATGTGAGGGGATCTTACTATGGACCCCATAATAGGCAAAGGGAGCTGAGACGTGGCTCTGTATAGGATATATGACTCCTTGGGAAAGCCCAGAACCAGAGCACAGTATTTTAGCTCTGCATATTTGGAGAGCCAAACCTCAGAAATGAGGTATCTGAGAAATGTGGTTAAAGTAACAAGAAGAGACATAGTCCGCAACCAGATGATACGGCTAGGCCTAAAGACCCAACCCCTGCAGACCCAAGTAGAACAGCCCCAACTAAGATGGCTTAGCCATGTCTGCAGAATGGGAGAAGATCGGCTACCACGACAAGCATGGGAAACTAAGAGCCAGGGATCCAGACCTCTAGAGTCCACTGGGAGGACAACATTAGTCAATCTTTGAAGGACCGAGGACTAGAATGGAACCAGGCCAGGAGGAAGACAGCCGATAGGATAGTCTGGCGCTCTCTCTTCCAAACCTCTACACCTCAAGGTAGAAGAGGAACGACTTAGTAAATAAGTAAATATTTGGAGAGCCCCATTGGATGGCAGGGAATGCACAGTACGACAAGCACTTCTTCCTCCTAGCGGAGGACCAGAAGCGATGATCCTTTAAATGCAAGCCAGGCTGGAGAAACTGGAGCTCACGACCTCAACTCAACACATTTTGGAATGGCAGAGAAGCCACAGGAAAATCCTAGGTCTGCAGTGAAGATAATGCCAAGGGGACTTCAACTTAGCATTGGCTGCAAAAGAGCGAAACGCTCAGCAACTCTTGTTAAACAACAATACTCAGCATCCAAGTGGACAAGCGGTTACAGCGCTTTCCTCTTGCAGGACAGTTACTGGGTTCCAGGAAAGAAAGCTGGTGTTGTCATGCTCAAGTATATCCAACTGTAACTGGGTACATGACTTTTCTCTTGAGTTAGAGAAGGCAAAGGCAGCAAGGAAAGGAACAGATCACACAGTCTCATAACAAAACTGGACCTAGTAATGTGAAGTCTCTAACACTTCACTTCCCTAATGCAAAGTCTGCTATGGGACCATCTTTACCTATTTTTAAAGATGCGTAGTGACTTTTCAACAATTTGGTATCTTTAGCACTGATATCTCTACTTGTCCAAGTTATTATCATTGTGCATTATTTAAAAAACTACCAATCTGGCAATAAAACACAATTTTCGCTGACATGAAATTCCCAATCTTTAAAACAAAAATCAAAACTTTATTCACCTGCAAAAGAGGATGACCAGGAAACAAAGAACATGTATGACCATCTGGTCCCATACCCAGGATTAATACATCAAACATAGGTAGGTCACTTCTTGTTTCTTCTTGGTAATGCAGCTCGGCATTACGTCTTGTCTCGGAGATATAACCCCCTTTGCAGGGTAGAGAACCTCTTTTCTCGTGGCATTGCACCCTCGCTACCCGATAAGAAGTTCCCTGGGGTTGCAACAAAGCCCACCTTTGACTGATTGCTCGTGTCAGTCTTGTCTCGGAGCTATACCCCCTTTGCAGGGTAGAGAGTTATCAAACCTCGGGTCAGTACACACACGCCAAAGTGGGCCTGGTGTAGCCTGGTCTGAGTCTAGGATGCTCCCTGGGGTGAAAAAAAGCCCAAACCACTCCCCAAATAGTGCGTTGATGCACGGCAGGTTGCTTGGGAGCACAATGGGTGGCTTCCCGGCCGTGTGGCAACACGGACCGTATGCAGAGCCATACCAAGCTGCCTGTGTGCCAAGGGTATAAGAGTCTAGTTACTCGCACCCTCATCAGGGATCTAGCAAGCAAGCAAGCAAGCAAGGTAGGTCACTATCTGTGAATACTGTATGTAGTTTCTTCTCATAGTCTTCTGCAGCTTGTTCAACTGAAATTATTTGATCAACATAATATTTAATTAGTTAATCAATCTTTGGTCACATCAGAAATGTTAACAGTCCTAGCTTCCCTTCTTTATTTGTGTCACAATGTTTACTATAATCATAACTTTACTTCTCAGCCACCTTAAAAAATGTTAACGGTAGTCTTAGATTTACTTCTTTACTAAATTAGAAATGTTAACTATAATCCAAACTTTACTTCCCCAGTCACATTAGAAATGTTAACGGTGGTCCTAGATTTACTTCTTTACTCAAATTAGAAACGTTAACTATAATCCAAACTTTACTTGCTCGGTTCCATTAGAAATGTTAACTGTAGTCCTAGCTTTATTTCCTCAGTCCCATTAGAAATGTTAACTGTAGTCCTAGCTTTACTTCCTCAGTCCCATTAGAAATGTTAACTGTAGTCCTAGCTTTACTTCCTCAGTCCCATTAGAAATGTTAACTGTAGTCCTAGCTTTACTTCCTCAGTCCCATTAGAAATGTTAACTGTAGTCCTAGCTTTACTTCCTCAGTCCCATTAGAAATGTTAACTGTAGTCCTAGCTTTACTTCTTTACTTAAATTTCAAATGTTAACTGTAGTCTTTGCTTTACTTCCTCGGTCTCAATCTGTAGTCCTAACTTTACCTCTGTTCATAATTTACCTGATAATTCAGGATTCAATGGGAAAATATGGTCAGCAGACAGGGGTACTTTTGATAGCAAATTAGTTTTGTAAAAGCTGTAGGTGCACTCTGGGTCTGAGAATGGAACATGTCTCTCATTACAGAAAAACACATGCCACTTTGACCAATCTGTTGTGGCTTGAGGAAAACCATCACAGAGAAACTTAGCAGCACTCCCACCTGTTAGACACAAACAAAACAATTTAATGAAAACAGGTCCACATCCGAATATATATTTCAAACTTAACGAAACAGGAGATCAAGTACAATCCTGAGATACAATTTGTGGCACATTCTGGCAAATTTGTGAGAAAAATGCAAAGCCCTTTAATTCTGGTGTTAAATACTGATTGTCAGTTGCTAATTAAATATTTGATAAAACTCCAGATATTTTGCTATCAAATAGTAAATGTTACATCTGTTAAAAATAAGCTCACATACAGTTAATATGCATTTAAATGCACTGACCAGTTCATAAAAATAAATTAGCCACTGAAGGATAAACCCAATTTTCTCTAAACCTGACATCTCAGGAATCAATAATTATTTCCCTGTTTTTGCCCCTTATGCGGCTTGGAGCTATCATTACAGCTGGTCCCCTTATAGGAAGCTTGCACTAAAGAGTTAATGTGCTCTTGCAGTGATAGTTTTTGTAACAGATTATATTACATGATGAGGTTGCCATCCCTATGTGTAACCTCGTATTAGATAGGCCTACCTCTTACAACATGCCTGAGGAAGCACTGGGCCTATTATTTTGTCTCATCGCAGACCCCAGGGACACTGCCTTAGAATATTTTACAAAGGCCTTTTGTTATCTACACATATTTTCCTAAAAAATAAATCCAGTTTTCGACAATTGCCAGCAACTTAAAAGATTTGTTTACACGAAAATAAGAATCTTCAACTCAAATGTGAAGTCAGTCCTATTGTATGGCTCTGAGACATGGAGAACAACAAAGACAACTACCAAAAAGCTACAGACTTTCATAAATGGGTGCTTGCGTAGAATAGAGGGATTAAAATGGTATGACAAGGTTACCAACATGGAACTGATGACAAGAACTAGACAAGTGCCAGTGGAACAAGAGATGAGAAGAAGACGATGGCGATGGATAGGACACACACTGAGAAAACCTGTTGATAGCATTACAAGGCAGTCCTTGTTCTGGAACCCCCAGGGCAAGAGAAGCAGAGGTAAACCAAGAAGCACATGGAGAAGAGAGCTGGAAACAGAGGTGAAAATGATGAGAACATGGAAAGAACTTGAGATGATGGCACGTGACAGGAGGACTTGGCATGTGTTTGTTGAAGGCCTATGCTCCTTTGGGAGTGGAAGGTTATGAATGAATGAATGAAAAGATTTTTAAAATGTCCTTGTGGGTTTTACCTTCTTGTGGTAAGGCATGACCCTTTCAACCTAGTCTGTCGGTTTTGTAAGAGCGCAATTTGTCATTCAAAAATTGGTGAAATGTTAGGCTAACTGGAGAACAGCGTTAGATACTAAGTCAAGAAAAGGACTGACAGTATCTATCTGCTAGTACGATGAAGCCCTGAAAACTGTTGCCAGCTAAGCCAACGCTGCCCATAACTTCTGTGTTTCGTGCAAAAGTTGCAATTTTGATTATAAAGCATAAAAAGTTGTCAGTAAACTAAAAATTACCAGAAACACCAATAGTAAAGATTCCCTTCTCTTTAATAGCAGCGTTCGCTTTCGTTACGACTAGTTCACAGAGATTTTCTGACACTTGCGACTCAGAAATGAAAACTTTGATTACGGGTGCTGCCATGTTGTTTTAAAGGAATTGTAAAAAAGAATAACAAACTGGGTATGATAAATTATGTTAACGTTAAACACATGAATAAGATTAACGTGTTATATATCATACATTAATTTTAGATTAAAAATATTAATATTCTAGATGAATAAGTTTATTTTAAGAGTCTGGATTCAACTTTAATAGTTTTAAAATTAAATTTTTAATGACTTTGTTTCGCGTAAGAATTTTTAATGAAAAACAAGAATATCGGGGTGTGTGAAGTTACTGGAAAAAGAATCAAGAAATGGCCTACCATGGCGATAAACCCTTGGACACAGAAAATAGAGATGTAATCACAAGAGGCCTGGTTGATATTATAAAACCAGCTGTAGAGGAAATTGATGAAAGCGTAGAGTGTGTTAGGTATGTGCATAACTAAGTGACTACTAGATAGTGTTAAGTTCACTTGGGCAAGTAAAAATTATGGAATGAATCCATTGTATAAGAAAATATACATAGCCTTATAAAATCAGCAGCAGAGAATCTGAGATCATATAGATTTACTAATAATGAGTGATGTCACAGTCTTTTTTGTTGCTCTAACAATTTAAATATATTTTTTTAGTTTTTTGTTGTTTATGAAGAAAAATACATTGTTCAACCTCTACCAGATAACAATTTTTAAAGTCGATACCAGATCATGGTATCATTTCGCATTTCTTATCAGCCACTGCAGTGTTATTATCCAGCAGGCGATCATTAATAGCCCTTAGTATCTCTCCCTTATCCATGTCCAGTGTCCCCACTATGGGTGCTCTCAAGGCCGGTCTGTCAGCTCTCTCATTGCCTGGTACCCCTGCATGACCAAGACAGTAGATCCACACCAGTTCTTGAAGACGAGTATTCGTTCTGAACTTTCTGAAGCATGGCTTGAGAGTCTGACCATATAACTGCCCTGGTTGATGGAGTTTCAGACAGCCACCTCACTGCTAAAGTAACTGCCTCTACGTCCATTCTCATGCTGGAGGTTGTTGTCATGTAGCCTCCACTCTGTTCAGTGACGACCCTGCCCTTTATTCTCGCAGAGAAGCCCCTTCCTGATTTCTCACCAAGTACTACAGACCCATCAGTGAACACAATGGTGTCATCATCCACAGCATGATCACTTATCAGTTTATTAATCTCCAGCTCTACTTTTCCATTGCCCCAAGATCTGCACTCTCTGCCAAGGCTAATGATGACCTGCTTGTAATTTATCCAGTTCTCCCCTGACTTACTCCACTCTTCCACTTTGGATACATTATCAACCCTGGTCACCTGACCAATCGTAGCCTCTGCCTGTGCCATCCATGACATCCTCCTCTTGGTTCTTGCTCCTTTGATGTCAACTACGTTCTCATGTAGGGGGTGTCTTTTGTTGGTGGTTACCCGCAATTACGCTTTTACCTGGGCCATCGCATTTCATTCATTCATTCATAACCCTCCACTCCCAAAGGAGCATAGGCCTTCAACAAACACATGCCAAGTCCTCCTGTCCCGTGCCATCATCTCAAGTTCTTTCCATGTTCTCCTCATCATTTTCACCTCTGTTTCCAACTCTCTTCTCCATGTACTTCTTGGTCTTCCTCTGCCTCTCTTGCCCTGGGGGTTCCAGAACAAGGACTGCCTTGTAATGCTATCAACAGGTTTCCTCAGTGTGTGTCCTATCCATCGCCATCGTCTTCTTCTCATCTCTTGTTCCACTGGCACTTGTCCAGTTCTTGTCATCAGTTCCACATTGGTAACCTTGTCATACCATTTTAATCCCTCTATTCTACGCAAGCACCCATTTATGAAAGTCTGTAGCTTTTTGGTTGTTGTCTTTGTTGTTCTCCATGTCTCCGAGCCATACAATAGGACTGACTTCACATTTGAGTTGAAGATTCTTATTTTCGTGTTGGATCCTATTTCTCTTGATCTCCATATATTTCCCAATGCAATGAAAGCTCCTCTTGCTTTTTGTATTCTTATTTTGATATCGCTGTCTGTCCCTCCAACTTTGTCTATATTACTGCCAAGATATGTGTATGATTCTACATCTTGTATTGGTGTTTCTTCAAGTTCAACCCTGTTTTCATTACCTGCATTTATTCTCATTATTTTTGTCTTTTCCCTGTGTATTTTCAGACCCAATTGCTGTGACCTCTCATCGAGTGTTTTCAATTTGTCCTGCATCTGATTACGGTTATGGGACAGGAGAGCCAAATCATCAGCAAAAACCAGATCATCCAACTGCTTAGTCAGAGTCCACTGGATTCCATTTCTGTTGTGTGTTGTCGATGATCTCATAACCCAATCTATTGCCAGCAAGAAAAGAAATGGAGACAAGAGGCATCCCTGTCGCACTCCTGTTCTTATCCCAAATGGTTCTGTAAGCTGTCCTTCATGAAGAACTCTGCACGTCATGTCTTCATAGGTTTTCTTTATTAAATTAATGATTTTCAGGGGAACTCCATAATGCCTCATCAATTTCCAAAGTGATTCTCTGTCCACACTGTCAAATGCTTTTTCGTAGTCCACAAATCCGATGTATAGTGGTGAATTCCATTCCAGACTTTGTTCAACTATTATTCTCAAAGTGGCTATCTGGTCTGTACATGATCTGTTTTGTCGAAAACCTGCTTGTTCATCTCTCAATTTCTTGTCTATGGACTCCTTTAATCTCTCAAGGATAATCCTGTTCAATACCTTTCCTGGCACTGATAGTAACATTATTCCTCTATAATTTATGCACTCTTGTAGATTTCCCTTCTTAGGCAACTTAACCAGATATCCTTCCTTCCATTCTGCTGGTATCTCTTCTTTTTCCCAGACTTTACCAAGTAATTTATATAACATCTCTGTAGCCGTGTCGATATCTGCTTTGATGGCCTCTGCTGGAATGCTATCAGGTCCAGACGCTTTTCCATCTCTTAGAAGCTTTATGGCTTTCTTTATTTCTTCCTTCGTTGGTCTTTCACCATTAATTTGTAGCTCTTCTTCTGCTGGCTGGATGTCCGGCGGGTTTTGTGGAGCTGGTCTATTGAGAAGGTCCCCAAAATATTCTGTCCACCTCTTCATTTGCTCTTGTATATTGCTGAGCAGTTTCCCATTCTTATCTTTTATGAGGCAACTTGTTTGCTTGTATTTCCCTGTTAGCTTCTTTGTGCTGCTATACAGTTCTCTCATATTTCCTTTGGCTGCAGCATCTTCTGCCTCTCTTGCCAACTCCTCAATATACTTCCTCTTGTCTCTTTTGATACTTCTTTTTACTTCTTTGTTTGCTTCTGTGTACACTTTTTGAGCCTTGGCTTTGGAACTTCTGGTTTTGCTTGTGTTTAACTCTGCTTTCTTGTTTTTTCTATCTTTTATCTTATTGTTGTTATCCATGCTTTTTGTTGTCTTTCCCTTTTCCCCAGTATTTCTTCACATGTCTCCTTCCATACCGTTTTGACCTGCTGCCAATAGTCTTCTGTATTCTCTACATCTTCCAACTGTTGGAGCACTTGGAATTTGTTGGATACTGTGACCGCAAATTTGTCTCTTGTTTCTTGATTTCTTAGCTGTCCTACATTAAACTGTTGTCTATAATTTTGCATTGTTGCATATCTCTTGAGTTTCATTTTTACTTTGGCTATCAGAAGATGGTGATCTGATGCCACATCTGCTCCTCTATATACCTTTACATCCTGCAATGATGATCTAAACTTCTTCTTTATGCATATATGATCGATCTGATTTTCTGTTCTATGGTCTGGTGATATCCATGTTGCCTTGTGTATTCTCTTATGTGGAAACATGCTTCCTCCTATAGCCAGTTGATTTGAAGCACAGAAGTTTGCGAATAGTTCTCCATTTTCATTCATTACTCCTAGCCCATGTTTTCCCATGACTTCTTCAAATCCAGTATTGACTGTACCTATCTTTGCATTCATGTCACCCATCAAAATTGTGATGTCTCTTCTTTTTACTTTATCCATAATTTCCTGTAGTTTAGTATAAAATGCTTCTTTCACAGACTCTTCTTTGTCATTAGTTGGTGCATAACATTGGATGACATTGACATGAATTTTCTTTTTAGCTGTTTTGAAAATAGCTGTTATTATTCTGGGTCCCACAGCTTCCCATTCAATGAGTGCTTTCTGTGCTTCTTTAGATAACATAAGAGCTACCCCTTCACTGTGGTGTGAACTTTCGTCTTCGTGTCCTGAGGACAGCACCAATTCACCTGTGATGAGTTTCTTCCTGTCTACCCCCTTCCACTTTGTTTCACACATTCCCAGAACCTCGATTTTGTATTCCCTCATTTCTGCTGCTACTTGTGCCACTTTCCCTTGTTCGTTCAATGTCCGAACATTCCAGGTGCCAAATCTGGAAGTTCTCCTAGAAGAAAGAAGGTTAGTCAGCAACACAGACTCCTTTCGGCTTTCTCTGTGTTGCATCATACGCCTCCCCGCGAGAGGACCTTCCCCTGTCTTGGATGGCTGTGTTTTATTTTCTTTATTTGACTTGTCCATATTTGTTGAAGTTTTTTGTGGTTTAAATTTTTTTTTTTTACAGGATGGGGTAACCGGCCCCATGCCCAACCCTCCTTAGTCGCCTTCTACGACATGCTTGGCAGGGGACAGTGTTACTATTCTTTGCTCCCCTTTCGGGCCCCGGTAACACACGGGTGTGGGCCATCGCATATCTGGATCTAATTGACAGCAATCCGAGCATGTATCTCATTGTCACAATGGGGGTATCAAGCATACAGCCCAAAACTAGTCGCATCCCTTCATTTTGAATGCGTTCCAGTCATTCACATTGTGACAATGACAGTGTGAGTATTCCTAGCCCATACTCGATTACTGAAATCACGAGCTGATGATACAGGAGAAACAATAGTCTCTGTTCCAGGCATGCAGCAGCCATTGTTTTTAAGGCTGCCAGTCCTCGCTTGCACTTCTGTATGATCAGTTCGACATGATACTTGAATGATAGCCCACGATCAAACGTTACTCCCAGATACATCAGCCTGTCTTGCCTTTCAATGTTCTGCCCATTGAAAGTGATGTCTGGAAGGTCTACTTTCACTATGGAGTTGTTCAGAGCACCACATCAGACAGGCCTTGTTAAGTTTGACCTTTGATCCACTTTCCTCACACCATTTAGAAACCGCCTGTAGTGTCTCTTGTATGCCTCGAACCATTTCCTGTCTGTTTGAACCAGTTCTGTACATGAGTATGTCATCTGCGAAAGTTAATGTTCGTCCCAGTCCTGTTGGTTGAAAGGTTGCTACTTTTGCTGTGTAGATGTTAAACAGCACTGGTGATAGTGGAGAAGTCGGGTAGTCCCGGGCAAATGCGCATTGGTTCTGATGTCCAAGTTCCCAAGCGAAATGCAACTGATCTCTCCATTAAGGCAGCTGCTATCCACCTTGTTATCCAAGGGTTTATACCACATTCCATTATACAATCTATTAGGGTTGCAATGTCCACACTGTTATAAGCATCCTCTAGGTCAATTGCGACAGCCACCATTTCTCTTTTACCCTGGAATCCTTCGTACACATCATACGCAAACGTTCCAGCGTTATCCCATGTTGTTTTCATAGGCCTATAGCTACCTAGGGTATCAGGAAGGATGTGTGCACTTTTGAGGTGGCTCATTACTTGTCTTGCCACTATCTTTTCAAGTAATTTACCATAGACATTCTGTAGTGTGATAATTTGATAGCTGCTGAGCAGTGTGGGATCTTTGCCAGGTTTAGGAAGTGGCCGAAGGTAACTGCTTAGCCAGCCTTCCGGCACCTTAGCATTCTGTATGCTGGTATTGAAATCGCTCACCATATTTATAATGGATGTGTTGTCGAGCTGTTTAATGCGATGGTATTGTACATCATCAGGACCCGGAGCAGTGTTTCTGCTGGTTTTCAATGTGTACACCATGTCCTCTTCAGAAATGAGATCGAAGTATATCTGGCCCCTTGGGGCATTTTCCAGCACACTTCCTTTATTTTCAGGTGTGCACTTTTGTCACCTTTATCCGTTTGCTCCACATATCGATTAAATAATATTCTTCCCTTCTCTTTGTCTGTTTTCAGGCTTAGTCCTGTAGAGCTCTTGATATTAGGGATGGGTTGACTTGCACTTTTCTTGTCATTCTTCGATGTAAGGACCAGAATTTCTGTAGGGTTTTTTCCGTGCTCACCTGTATCACAAAGTCCTCCCACACTTTATCCTTGGCCTCCCTTGCCAAGCTCTTGAATCTATTAACGGCTCTTTGCTTTTTCTCCTTCATCTCTTCAACCTCTCCCTCATTCATCAGTCTTCTGTTTCGTGCTTTACGCCATTCCTTTGTTGCTCTTTCCTTTTCTATCCATGCTTCCTCCACTGTCTTATTCCACCAGGGAGGTTGGGTAAAAGGTGTTTTCGCTCTCTTTTGTTTGGCATTTTGGTGCAATGTGTGTAATGGGTTGTTACAGTCTAGTGGGCCTGTAGGATACTTGAAGGTCTGTTTAGGTTTCCTGTGTCTAGTGGTCCTACCCTTTGCAATGAGTATGACACAAGTTAGGTGATCCCGTTCTTGTGCACCTAATACATCCCAACGTGCCATGGTGGTGGCAGCACTAGAGATGAATGCCAGATCTATGACACCATTTGTATCCCCAGGTTTAGTTGCCAGTCTAGTTGGGTGTCCATCATTCAGGATGGTAAGGTCCATGTTAAGTAATGCCTGGCTCAAAGCTATACCCTGCCTATTTTCCGTGATGTTCCCCCACTCCTTGAATCTAGCATTGAAATCGTCAGCAATTAAACAGCTTATGTTAGAATCTTCAGACAATTCTGCCAGAAAATTCCAGTCACTCTCTGCTGATGGTCGACATGAGCATATAAATTGTAGACTCGCCACTCCTGACTGCCTATATTCACAGCAATCCCCTGAAATTTTACATCCTCACTAGTTTGGGAACTTGTATCCACCACGAATGAGGGAGCTCATGTTTTACATATATAGCTTGCCCTTGTCTACCAAGCCCACATTACAGAGTAACATCTGTAGTCTGGTCAGTTGATAATGCTATTGGCTTTTAAATTTGTCTCCTAGATCATGAGGATATCGAAATTGTAGATGAGTGTTTGTAAAATGGCTGCCCGTAGATTGACACTTCGACAATTTCAGTTTCCTATACGCACATATTTCATAGAGATGCGATCTGCTTTCTTTCTGAACCTTCTCTTTCCTGCCCTTCTTTTTCTCTCTCTCCCCTACCTCTCCTTCTGCATTTGAATTTCCTCATTAAATTTGCTGCAGGTATTGACGACAGAGCACGATCTCCATAGCTCCTGCGATGATTCTGGATAGTTAAAATTCTCATGGTGTGTTTGCAAAAAATGGTGGAAATATTCGGTCACCCTGGTAGAGCCACCAAACCAGCGTAAAGGTAAGGGATGTCCTTATGGAGTCCATCTGCCTGGTGCCACCCCGCTCGCCCTCCAGACAGCCAATGTTCTTGATTGCTTACCCAGCAGCCATTCAGTCTCTCAGCACATTGGTCCACCTTAGACTTGGGGTCATTCACTGATGACTCAGTTATCATTTGATCCGATCCATGATTTGGGAGTGGATTGATGGGATTCAGAGCATATACCACTCATTGGTGAGTTCTGCACGCCACATCTTTAGGGATCCACTGACTGCTAGATCCTCTGCCAGTTTAGTTCAGACCACAAGAGGTGCCGTTATCCATGGCACACAACGAGGATGTATGGCAGAAGTCATGTATGAAATTCTGTTGAAACCAGCACGGGTAGACTTATGAAACTGCACCTGTTTCGCTTTGTGGCTAGATGGCTTCCCTAGTGATAACCATGAGGTTACCCCACCTCTGTCACCATGGACTTAACTTCCTCTCATGCCTGTGAGTTGAACCCACTGCGCCACTTTATATGGTACATTTGTGCCTCTAGATATAAAGGGTATCGGTCCTTGTAGGGGACAGCAGACTGGATGCCACCATGTTGGTCAAAAACGTGGCGTTTCACTTGAAATTTATTTATTTTGTGTCTTTGTTTTTAAAATTGCCTCAGTGTTTGTTGACTGTTTTTGACAAAGCTCGAAACAGGTTTGATGTTAGGTTAAGGCTAACTGTTTTACAAAGCTTGAAACAGGGTTGGGTTTAAGTTAAGGCTAGCTGTAACATAAATATGAATAATCTGTCTGGCAACATGGAGGACATTGTCTACTGTTCTCATCATCTACCAACGTGTGTTTGTCCAGTAAATAAACGGTATATTTTTTCTATTTTTATGTGCTACATTTCAGTTACATGTAAGTAGTTTTGACAAAAATAGTAATTTTAAATTAATGGTGGGCCTACATTCTTTCTGTATATATGAAGAGTGAAGTTTTTCTTCTGCAGACAGAGTCAAGTAGAGCTGAGGCAGCAGATTGACAGCTTCTATGAAGGTACATCTAGAAAACATATCACTCACCATCACTTCCCTGGAGCCACCACAGCAGCAATAATCCTTCACCAAAGCATTCAAGTGCTCTTGCAGACGTGGTGGTGTCTGTTGCAATCTGTTTGACATGAGATTGCCAGCCGCCTGCACAACCTCATATTAGTCACCTCTTATGATATATATGCCTGAGGGAGCATTAATCGTATTCATTTGTTGTCTCCTCACAACTACATGAGGCACACAACATATCATCATCATTTTTTGTTTCCTCACAACTACATGAGGCACACAACATATCATTTGTTGTCTCCTCACAACTACATGAGGCACACAACGTATCATCATCATTTTTTGTCTCCTCAGAACTACATGAGGCACACAACGTATCATCATCATTTTTTGTCTCCTCAGAACTACATGAGGCACACAACGTATCATCATCATTTTTTGTCTCCTCAGAACTACATGAGGCACACAACATATCATCATCATTTTTTGTCTCCTCACAACTACATGAGGCACACAACGTATCATCATCATTTTTTGTCTCCTCAGAACTACATGAGGCACACAACATATCATCATCATTTTTTGTCTCCTCACAACTACATGAGGCACACAACATATCATCATTTTTTGTCTCCTCACAACTACATGAGGCACACAACATATCATCATCATTTTTTGTTTCCTCACAACTACATGAGGCACACAACATATCATCATCATTTGTTGTCTCCTCACAACTACATGAGGCACACAACATATCATCATCATTTGTTGTCTCCTCACAACTACATGAGGCACACAACTGTTAAACTCTTTCTTTGTGTAGTTGTTAACTCATACTGGCTACTAGTTGTCGAATCATGCTTTATTTGCTAAATGATGTGAATGTCCACCAGTGGATAAATGTAGATGTTGGGACTGGTGTAGTAAAGTGTAACGATTGTCAACTCATCAAACCCAGCACAGTTTTGGTCATACAGGTCATCTTGTCCTGGAACATGATGAGGCTCCGGCAAGAATGTGAGTGTAAACAATGAGTGTGTATCTGAATGTCAGTACGCGAATGGTAGAATGATTCGATAGAGTTGACAGGTTGGTAGTACATCACTCATACTCACACTGTTCGAATTCAAGAAGTACTGGAACTACGGTGGTCTTTTTATAACATTTAATGGGACGCACACTTGGACAGTACGTGTATGGTTACAGGAACAAATGTCGACATAGACAGTATAATGTTGATCACAGGAATATCATCTTAAGTTAGCATTCATGCTTGGCAAATATCATAATGGAGCATTCGTAAATAAGCATTCAGCGTTCCATCATGTAAATCATCTGGCTTTACTGACTGGGCACGTCAGACCATAACCAATACATAGGAAGGCTCCTAGACCTAACCTCGTCTAGCGAATATTCCTTCACGTAAAGTTCAATATATATATATTTCATAATATAGGAATCCCAGACATGGGTTCTCACATGTAGCAGTGATCTCTTGGTTCATCGAGCGATAGTACAGGCATCCCTTTTTCTCACTCGATAAATACAAAGTATATGAATTTCAACATGGCTGTTCTCTCTCTCGTGAGCTTCACTCACTATAGAATATAGACCAAAATTAGTCATTCATTAAATGTCCTCATTTCTTCATAGGTTCTCTCATAGAGGTAATTGAATAATATCATACAATCCAGTGCTGATACATAGGAATGTCTTCTTCCTTTGAATGGATATTCTTTTTAAAAGTACCACTGTGCATCTGCTTATCAACAACGATGGCGAAGCCCAAGTTCATAATAAATTGTGGTTTTACCTTTTTATGCGAAATATAACTTTGCCATTCCTTGGCAAAAGAGAATAAACACTGGGGTAAAGTACATACAACATGTCTAAATGATTATCACTTTTCCCCATCCATATATAGATCACTATTTCGGCAAAAAGCCTGCTACAACAAAACTCGGCATCCTCACAGGATGACAGCCATGGATCACACCCTTTGCTAGCGATACTTCCGCTGCATAGCCTTTGACCTTTTCTAGCGACAACCAAATTAGTTTGACTTAGAAATGCAAAGATATCCATATATAAGACAGACTCGTCCTACTCATACAAACACTACGTATAAATCCAGGCCATAGATATACTGAAGCAAGAACAATCTATTCCTACCCAGCCACAGAATAAATCACAGTAGGCCTAGAGTCGTCTGCGGAGTCCGATCGAAGATGACAGAACTATTTTCAAGGGAAGCAACCCAAAAATGACTTCTCCTTAAGCACTTAAAAAGGAAATACTTTGCTTACAAAATATTTGCAAACATAATAAGAATATAAATGTATTATATTGCAAGATAGTAAAAATTGCCCTTTACAGTCTTACCACACCTCCCGGGAAAAAAAAAATAAAATTTTTTTTTTTTTAAAATACATCTAGGAGCACCGTAGAATAGGCTCACAACGCAAGAATACTGCGCAGATGAAAATATCAGGAATAACTATAATTCCTAATATGACCGGTGAGAATATATCTCAAAATCTGAGAGAAATTGTTTCTCTACGAATAAATGTTTCCAGGAAGGTGTGATGTACGCATAATACAATTGTGGTAATTATACAATGCATACCAAAAATTCACACTATAATCTTAAATTTATGATTTATGAAGAAACAATCATCAAAGAACAGCGGTGAATTAACATCAATAAACCGCTAAGTAGAGATACCATCATTCTATTATTAAATTACAAATGTGTATCTTAGTAAAGAAACCAAAAAATAACTGTTGTAAAGTTATACATATTAAAAACCCAATATTTAACAGTTAAGTGGCATCATGTGGGCATCTGGACAGAATGTCCGCCATCACATTTTCTGAACCACGGATAGCTCGTACCGAAAAATGAAAAGGTTGAAGAGCGATTGCGTATCGAGTTGATCTCGAGCTCTTCAAGTTCTTACTTTGGATAGCCGTAAGAGCTTTTTGGTCAGTTTCCACTACGAAATGCGCGCCCAGAAGGAATCTTTGGAGTTTGAGAATTGACCAAACCATTGCCAATAATTCACGGTCTAAAACCGAGTAATTCCTTTCTGCAGCATTAAGTTTTCTGGATATGTACATTACAGGATGCAGAGTTCCAGAGTACTCTTGCATTAGTGCCGCTCCAATCCCAGTGGATGAAGCGTCACTACGAAGAACAAATGTCTTATCTGTTGTAGGCAACACTAAAATAGGTGGTGATGAAAACATAGTTTTGATCTTCTCTAGTGAAGATTGGCATTCATGAGACCAGTGAACCATGTTAGGCGATCCTTTCTTTAATAGTGTAGAGAGAGGTGCCATGATAGAGGACAGATTCGGAATGAAACGTCCATAAAATTGTATGAGACCTAAAAGACTTCGCACTTGCTTTTTAGTCCTAGGGATAGAGATGTTAAGTATCTTAGTGATATTATGGTCTTCTGTCTTCAAGAAACCGTGACCTACTCGATGGCCTAAGAAAGCAATTTCGCTAAAGCCAATACAAGCTTTAGATGGTTTTGCTGTCAGGTTATACTCACGCAGCGTTGATAATAATTCAACTAATCCTGAATAGTGATCTTCCCAAGTATCGCTGAAAAGACAGATGTCGTCTAGATAAGCAATGACATCTGACCGATACGATAGGATTCGACGCATCATGCGTACAAATGTAGCTGGTGCGTTCATAAGGCCGAAAGGCATAAAATTCCATTGGAAAAGGCCTCTGGGAGTAGAGAAAGCGGTAAGAGGTTTGGCGCGTTCGGATAATGGAACTTGCCAATATCCTTTAGACAAATCAAGTTTAGTGAAAAAATGCGATTTAGAAAGACGAGTAAGTAACTCTTCTAGTAAAGGCATAGGTTCAGCATCGAACTTCGTAACTTGATTCAATTTGCGATAGTCAACGCAAAGACGTATGTTATTGTCTTTTTTTCGAACAATAACCATCGGCGAAGAATATGCAGAAGTGGATGGTTCGATTATTTGTAAATCTATCATTTCATCCAACTCCTTTTCAACCTGTGTTTGGAAATGTATAGGGATAGGATAAGGCCTAACCCTAATTGGAGTATGTTCAGTTAGAACAATGTCATGCTCAATGACATGAGTTTGTCCAGGGATGTCAGTGAGGACATCCTGAAATGTTTGTAACATAGACGAAACTTGTCGCCGTTCTCCTAGAGACAAATCAGGAGAAACAGTAACGTCTTTCCATGATTCACTAGAATGAAGTGGGATCATTGGAAGCGGAAGATTAACATCCGAAAAACTTGTTTCCTCATCCTGTATTACAGACAGTGATGAGTAATGACCATGTTTGACATGATAATCGTCCGTTGCCTGGAAAATAGGCTGTAGATAGTCAGGACGTTCATGGAACTCCGTAAGCATATTGATGTGGAAGGTTTTATGCTTCCCGTTAATATCGACGATGTAGTCAACATCTGAAATTTTCGATATTATATCGTACGGACCTTTCCAACTAATAAGGAGTCTATTTTCACGACAAGGTAGCAAAACAAATGCTTTGTCACCAGGACAAAGTTGTCGTAAAGTTCTCTTCTTATTAGCAAATTGTCTTGCCTTCTGCTTAGCAAATTCAGAAGAGGACGTTGCCAATTTGCATGCTTCGATAATCTTTTGTCTCAGCGCGATGACATACTCGTAAGAAGATTTTGTGTCATCGTCAATATTGTCAGCTGTTATAAGATCATGCAGCAAAGACATTGGGCCGCGCGGTCGCGCGCCAAAGACAAGTTCAAAGGGCGAAAACCCTGTATGTTCATTGGGGACCTCTCTGTACGCGAAGAGGGCCGCGGGTAAAACCCTATCCCAATCTTGAGGATGATCCTCAGTTATCTTCCCTAATAAGTTCTTAAGTGTTCTATTTAGTCGCTCGACCATCCCATTGGACATAGGATGATAGATGCTACTCAAAGATCTCTCTATCTGTAGAGTAGACATTACTTGAGACATGGTATCCGATATCAGTTGGGTGCCATGATCTGATAATATTTCTCCGGGGAATCCCAGCCGAGAAAATATAAGCCAAAGAGCATCTGCAATGTCAGCGGTAGTAATGCTCTTTAGAGGGATAGCCTCTGGCCAACGTGTGCACATGTCTACACACGTTAAGATAAACTGATGTCCTCTAGCAGATTTGATCTTGAATGGACCAATGATGTCTATCGCCATTTTCTGGAATGGACGAATAGGAATATCTGCAGCCTGAATAGGCGCAGCATGACGAGGACCTTTGGATTTGACTTCTTGACATACTTTACAGGATCGACAATAGATCCGTATGTCCTTGTTCACAAAAGGCCAAAAGAAAGCCGCAAGAACTCTTGACTTAGTACGGGAAAAACCCATGTGACCAGCACACTGAGAGTCGTGTGCATGTTGTAAGATCTTAACTCTCAAATTCTTGGGTACAAGAATCTGAGAATGACTTGACTTAGTGGAGTCTTGCACCATACGTACAAGTACGCCATTCTTCATTGTAATCCAAGATTTACAATTTGAATCTTTATTCGGATCACCTTTCGTTACAAGAGTGAAGAATTTCTTAAGAGTCAGATCTTCTTCTTGTTGTTTTATAAACGAGTCACGAGAAATTACCAAGGGATCATCTTGGTTATGCACTTCATTATCTTCAACAGATGAAGTTTCAGGCATATTGAGAGCTTGAGCTCTAGTGACTACTGCATTAGCAGATTGCATATTTTGATTTTCCCAAACGGAAATTTGCTCCGGAGTACATTCTTTGACTCTGTGAATGCGACCGATGATAAGATCAGCGATCGGATCCGGCAAAAGACATGCGTGTACATCTCCTGTGAAGAAAGGAGTAGCAATCCTAATGATAGCGGTAGAGTATTTCTCTATGGTGCCGCCAAATGTTACGCATTTGACTACTTTGCCTGTAGAATGAGAAGGATCTATGAGTGACTGCCTAACCCCAATAGTTGTGCATCCAGAATCAAAAAGTACTGAGACTGGATTGTCATTTACTAAACCTTTGTGTAAGACAAGAGAACCTCTCCCATCATGCGCGATTGACGCAGGAAGAGCGGGAAGAGGATGGCCACAGCTTAAAGTAGACACTGTGGTTGGCTCAAATAATGTTTTGCATTGGGGCACTGAGATGCTCTCCCAAAATCAAAAGCGGCACATGCCATATTATTAGAGTCATCATTATCTTTATTTTGTTTATAGGCTTCGTGGGACTCTTGCTGTGCAGAGTTCGCCTGGTAATGAGCTTTATGTTTTTTGAATTGTGCTCTACCTCTGTTATTATTGCCTCTGTACTTATCATTGTTTCCACTATTATAACCCCTACTCGGGTTTGAATCATAGCTCCTTTGGTTACTATCATCATATTCATTATAATGAGTATCTCGGTAATTATGATCCTGTTGTCTCCATGAAGGAAAACTTGGATAGTTTCTAGAATGACTTCCTTTGCGAAAGTTCCTGTAATTATGACCACCCCTGAATCGAGGGCTGTCAGCTCTTCTCCAGGTATTCGAAGAAGAACCCTGAAATGATTGGTTACCTTGGTTCTGATAACTGTAATAGTTACCTTTTTTATTAAACCTATTTTGAGGTCCTTGGAATTTGTGAGAGTGATTAGGGTTGTATGGTGTTGCAGAAGCAACTGGCATACCTTCTTTAACCTTACTGTTGCTAATGGCTACGTCCGGATGTGCAGTGACGTATTGGGTACAATACTGTTCCATTTCTTTTAGAGACTTAGGTTTACGCTCATGTAAGAATTCGAGGAAAGGTTTATTTATACTTGACATAATCTTGTCTCTGAGTATCAAGTCCATAAGGGCTTCATAAGTCTTTTCTGTTTTGGATAGCTCAATCCAACGATCAAATGTAAGTCGTGTCCTTGCAATGAATTCTGAGAATTCTACACCTGCCTCAGGCACCATTGTCTTAAACAACTTCCGATAACCCTCTTCAGACAACTGATACTTCTTTAATAAGGCTGCCCTAATAACATCATAGTTATCTTTGTCAGCCTCTTCAACCAAACTTAAACTAGTCAGAGAATCACCTTTCAGATTTTCTGATAACTGGTTAGCATATTGTGATTTGTCCACATTATGTGCTCGACACGAGCGTTCAAATCTGTTTAGCCAGAATGTTATGTCATCACTGGAAGGGTTGAACGCTGGTACCTTGACCTTGTAAGTAAAGGGTTTACCATTACCACTAGATGCTTGATTAACATTACTTATGTTTGTTAACTTTAACTTTTCTAACTCAAATGCTAAAAGTTCTTTTTGGTGTTCATGTTCTCTTATTGCTTTTTTTTTCTTGAGCTTCAGCTTGTAATTTTCTCTCTTCTGCAGCAGCCTGTAATTTTTTCTCTTCAGCAGCAGCTTCATCTTTTCTTTTCTCTTTTTCCATTTCCATCTGGAATCTTTTTTCATCAGTCTGTATCTGCAATTTCTTTTGTTCATCCTCTCTTTGTGATTTTTTTTCCTCAGCTTCCAATCTTTTCTCCTCAGCTGCTAATTTCTTTTCTTCAATCAATGCTTTTCTTTCTTCAGCAGCAGCAGCAAGTTTTCTCTCTTCTGCAGCTAATGCTTTGTCATATTGAGCAACTGCCCATTGTTCTAATTGCTGACCAGTCTTATCAAGAGCCCTGCCTTGTGTGATAAAATAATCTAAGGTAGACATCTTGTCTAATAAGATCAGTAATTTGCAAAAGTAAATAAATTCACTTTCTTAGTCTTAATCAAAGACCTTGTATGATAACTTTGTAACCTGTGAAAAATAGTACTTAACTATCCCAATCACTGTGGGAAACAAGCCTTACAAAGGTCTTGTATAAATCCTTATATAATAACAGCTATAAGTTGCTGGTTCACTCTATAATATAAGTGCAGTGCACCAGAAATAGTGTTTTATATCATCAACTGTGTACCTTTAGTAATAGCAATTAACTATCAGTTGATTCTTGTACATCAATTTATATGATCAACTATATTTTAAATAGTGTATGTCGATCAGGCACAAAACAAAACAGTTATACAGAAAAACATGAAAACATTTGCGGAAATGAAATAAATAAAATTGGAAAAACAATAAAAGATAAACCGCAAGAGGATAACAAATACAAATAACGCCACAGTATATAAATATAAATTGAGAATAGAACTGAAAGATAGAATAGGGTAGACCAACAAATTACAAACAAATCAAAACAAACTAAAGAACAGAGGAATATTACAAAAACAACAATGAGTACAGACTTCACAGCTAACACTAATAGCAACAGCTGTCGCAGCAAATTTCCAATGAAGAAAATTGCACCTATAGAAACGCACACATCAGACCCTCTATTACGTGGGATACTCTGCTGTGTGACACCACCCAACCGAAACAACAACCCGCTGGATACAAACAAATATCACATATAAATAGTTAAACATAAATACATAAATGCATAAATAGTATGGCAATATGATGTAAATAGAGTGTTGCAGAAAGAATGTGTTGGAATGAAGGCTCAGTTACACTGCCTAATAGTACAGTACTGTGGTACTTTATTAAACAAATACTTCTGGTCTAATTATTTTAAATTTAACACAGAAATAGAAGCTCCATCGTTGATGTGAATGATACCAATCGATGTAGGACTTCTCAGTTCAATAACATTTTCTTTCGCAAACACTGTCAAATATTCTCTAGTCCTGATGTGTAATGTTCTATGTTTCAACCAAGCTCGCTGTGTAACACTGTCAGTTGTATGGCAAATGTCCAATGAACCAAATGTCAACAAACCCTGACCTAGTTACTGCATACTCTCGACAGGACAGGTCACGCTGACATCACTGTAGAGTTGTACTGCTGATGTATTTGTGTGTCGTAACAGACCCCAAGGAACATCTGGTCTCAGTAGTTTACTTCTCAATATGGTCACTGTGCAGGTTGACCCAGGAAGCTGGCACACCAGTTGTTAAACTCTTTCTTTGTGTAGTTGTTAACTCATACTGGCTACTAGTTGTCGAATCATGCTTTATTTGCTAAATGATGTGAATGTCCACCAGTGGATAAATGTAGATGTTGGGACTGGTGTAGTAAAGTGTAACGATTGTCAACTCATCAAACCCAGCACAGTTTTGGTCATACAGGTCATCTTGTCCTGGAACATGATGAGGCTCCGGCAAGAATGTGAGTGTAAACAATGAGTGTGTATCTGAATGTCAGTACGCGAATGGTAGAATGATTCGATAGAGTTGACAGGTTGGTAGTACATCACTCATACTCACACTGTTCGAATTCAAGAAGTACTGGAACTACGGTGGTCTTTTTATAACATTTAATGGGACGCACACTTGGACAGTACGTGTATGGTTACAGGAACAAATGTCGACATAGACAGTATAATGTTGATCACAGGAATATCATCTTAAGTTAGCATTCATGCTTGGCAAATATCATAATGGAGCATTCGTAAATAAGCATTCAGCGTTCCATCATGTAAATCATCTGGCTTTACTGACTGGGCACGTCAGACCATAACCAATACATAGGAAGGCTCCTAGACCTAACCTCGTCTAGCGAATATTCCTTCACGTAAAGTTCAATATATATATATTTCATAATATAGGAATCCCAGACATGGGTTCTCACATGTAGCAGTGATCTCTTGGTTCATCGAGCGATAGTACAGGCATCCCTTTTTCTCACTCGATAAATACAAAGTATATGAATTTCAACATGGCTGTTCTCTCTCTCGTGAGCTTCACTCACTATAGAATATAGACCAAAATTAGTCATTCATTAAATGTCCTCATTTCTTCATAGGTTCTCTCATAGAGGTAATTGAATAATATCATACAATCCAGTGCTGATACATAGGAATGTCTTCTTCCTTTGAATGGATATTCTTTTTAAAAGTACCACTGTGCATCTGCTTATCAACAACGATGGCGAAGCCCAAGTTCATAATAAATTGTGGTTTTACCTTTTTATGCGAAATATAACTTTGCCATTCCTTGGCAAAAGAGAATAAACACTGGGGTAAAGTACATACAACATGTCTAAATGATTATCACTTTTCCCCATCCATATATAGATCACTATTTCGGCAAAAAGCCTGCTACAACAAAACTCGGCATCCTCACAGGATGACAGCCATGGATCACACCCTTTGCTAGCGATACTTCCGCTGCATAGCCTTTGACCTTTTCTAGCGACAACCAAATTAGTTTGACTTAGAAATGCAAAGATATCCATATATAAGACAGACTCGTCCTACTCATACAAACACTACGTATAAATCCAGGCCATAGATATACTGAAGCAAGAACAATCTATTCCTACCCAGCCACAGAATAAATCACAGTAGGCCTAGAGTCGTCTGCGGAGTCCGATCGAAGATGACAGAACTATTTTCAAGGGAAGCAACCCAAAAATGACTTCTCCTTAAGCACTTAAAAAGGAAATACTTTGCTTACAAAATATTTGCAAACATAATAAGAATATAAATGTATTATATTGCAAGATAGTAAAAATTGCCCTTTACAACAACATATCATCATTTGTTGTCTCCTCACAACTACATGAGGCACACAACATATCATCATCATTTGTTGTCTCCTCACAACTACATGAGGCACACAACATATCATCATTTGTTGTCTCCTCACAACTACATGAGGCACACAACATATCATCATTTTTTGTTTCCTCACAACTACATGAGGCACACAACGTATCATCATCATTTTTTGTCTCCTCAGAACTACATGAGGCACACAACATATCATCATCATTTGTTGTCTCCTCACAACTACATGAGGCACACAACATATCATCATCATTTTTGGTTTCCTCACAACTACATGAGGCACACAACATATCATCATCATTTGTTGTCTCCTCAATACTACATGAGGCACACAACATATCATCATTTTTTGTCTCCTCACAACTACATGAGGCACACAACATATCATCATCATTTGTTGTCTCCTCACAACTACATGAGGCACACAACATATCATCATTTGTTGTCTCCTCACAACTACATGAGGCACACAACAACTACGAGATGAGGCACACAACATATCATCATTTCTAATTTGCTCCTAATGGAGCATGGAGCCACCTAGTAGCTGGTTCCCCCTTGCAGGAAGCCTGCACACAACATTGACATGCTCATGCAGTTACTGCTACAAAACATATCACTTCCTAATAATAGTATGTAGGATGGATGGGTTTGAAAAAAAATCGAAAAAAGGTGATTCGTCTTACGAGGACAAAAGACAAAGAAAATAGTCTACGTTACGGCCACAAGGCCTTCGTCAGGAAAGGAAAGAAAGTGAAGGCTAGATAGGACACATAAAAACTAAATAAAATAAAAACTGGGTACTTCCCTGAAGGCAAGAACCGAAATTCTATCAAAATCGCTGTCTGTTGATGAGCGCGTGGCTGAACAGAAAGTGACTTCCGCAATTTTTAGCCTTTGAATTTTTGTGGATTTTTTCTCAAGTTTAACATTATTTTATGAAACTTTAACACAAATAAGAACTGAAGTTATTGATCTGTTTACTTTACATTTATTTTGTTTTTTTATTGTTTGAAATTAAATTTGGCCAAAATGAGCGATATTTATTTTTTTTTAAATTTAGCAACATTTGACCGGCAAAGCAGTTAGCGTAAAAGCATTATTCTTCTTTATTTGCTGTCATATAACCACATCTATCTTTCTAATAAAACTGGCAGTTTGTCTCAGGCTTCTCTCATCACCATATAGTTTCTCCATCATCTGTGTTAGGCTTCTCTCATCACCATATAGTTTCTCTATCATCTGTATTAGAGGAGGCCATGCTGCCATCCAGTCTCAGGCTTCTCTCATCACCATATAATTTCTCCATCATCTGTGTTAGAGGAGGCCATGCTGCCATCCTGTCTCAGGCTTCTCTCATCACCATATAGTTTCTCACGTTACGGCCACAAGGCCTTCGTCAGGAAAGGAAAGAAAGTGAAGGCTAGATAGGACACATAAAAACTAAATAAAATAAAAACTGGGTACTTCCCTGAAGGCAAGAACCGAAATTCTATCAAAATCGCTGTCTGTTGATGAGCGCGTGGCTGAACAGAAAGTGACTTCCGCAATTTTTAGCCTTTGAATTTTTGTGGATTTTTTCTCAAGTTTAACATTATTTTATGAAACTTTAACACAAATAAGAACTGAAGTTATTGATCTGTTTACTTTACATTTATTTTGTTTTTTTATTGTTTGAAATTAAATTTGGCCAAAATGAGCGATATTTATTTTTTTTTAAAATTTAGCAACATTTGACCGGCAAAGCAGTTAGCGTAAAAGCATTATTCTTCTTTATTTGCTGTCATATAACCACATCTATCTTTCTAATAAAACTGGCAGTTTGTCTCAGGCTTCTCTCATCACCATATAGTTTCTCCATCATCTGTGTTAGGCTTCTCTCATCACCATATAGTTTCTCTATCATCTGTGTTAGAGGAGGCCATGCTGCCATCCAGTCTCAGGCTTCTCTCATCACCATATAATTTCTCCATCATCTGTGTTAGAGGAGGCCATGCTGCCATCCTGTCTCAGGCTTCTCTCATCACCATATAGTTTCTCACGTTACGGCCACAAGGCCTTCGTCAGGAAAAGAAAGAAAGTGAAGGCTAGATAGGACACATAAAAACTAAATAAAATAAAAACTGGGTACTTCCCTGAAGGCAAGAACCGAAATTCTATCAAAATCGCTGTCTGTTGATGAGCGCGTGGCTGAACAGAAAGTGACTTCCGCAATTTTTAGCTTTGAATTTTTGTGGATTTTTTCTCAAGTTTAACATTATTTTATGAAACTTTAACACAAATAAGAACTGAAGTTATTGATCTGTTTACTTTACATTTATTTTGTTTTTTTATTGTTTGAAATTAAATTTGGCCAAAATGAGCGATATTTATTTTTTTTAAAATTTAGCAACATTTGACCGGCAAAGCAGTTAGCGTAAAAGCATTATTCTTCTTTATTTGCTGTCATATAACCACATCTATCTTTCTAATAAAACTGGCAGTTTGTCTCAGGCTTCTCTCATCACCATATAGTTTCTCCATCATCTGTGTTAGGCTTCTCTCATCACCATATAGTTTCTCTATCATCTGTGTTAGAGGAGGCCATGCTGCCATCCAGTCTCAGGCTTCTCTCATCACCATATAATTTCTCCATCATCTGTGTTAGAGGAGGCCATGCTGCCATCCTGTCTCAGGCTTCTCTCATCACCATATAGTTTCTCCATCATCTGTGTTACGAGGGGCGGTCGAAAAGTTTTGCACTTTAGTATGAAGGAGTCAAGGCACGTACCTGGAAAGTGGTGTGAACTTTAGTCCTTCTCTATGTATTCACCCCTCAAGGCAATGCACTTCTCCCATCTCTTCTTCACCTTCCTGATGCCCTGATTGTAGAACACCCCCATCTGGGCCCGGAACCACATCTCCAGTTCAGTAATCAAGTCTTTGCCTTCTTTGGTGGTGGCGAACAGGAATGTTTGCTCTGGTTTTTAGTCTCGGGGTCATAGAAATGCACCCAACATTCGTCCACAGTAACCAGTCTACGAAAAAAATCATCTTCGTCAGCATTGCAAATGTCCAACATCTGTGCGGATGTTTTGGCTCGATGCTCCATGACACCTCTTCATACACAACTGAACCAGTTTCCCGCCAATTTCTCTTTCACACGGCACCCCACGCACGCCATGTACGCGCGGGAAATGTAAACTAATAGTGTGTCTTTACAATGATACACAGCAATCCCTCCTGTCTTAACACTTTCTAGTAAAGTGCAAAACTTTTCGACCGCCCCTCGTAGAGAAGGCCATGCTGCCATCCTGCTCCTCTCATGGAACCAGCAGTGTTGGAATATATGTTCTACTGTTTGTTTGTCCTCCCCACATGTTCTACTGTTTGTTTGTCCTCCCCACATGGGCATGCATATATCTGTCTGTCTGATTTTCAATTTGTTGTACCAATGATATCTGAGTCTGCAATGGCTGGTTCTTAGTTTGAAAATTATCACTTGATCTCTTCTTGGTAATGTATAGTATGGTTCTGCAGTATCGAAATCTGGGTGTTCCTTATGCCATTTTTCTCTATAGTTATTTCTGATTATTGCTTTTATCTCTTTATATGAAGCCATGTCTTCTGTTTGGATTTTCTTTTCTGATTCTTTGGCAAATTTATCTGCCTCATTTCCATATATATTGCAGTGGGCTGGGAACCACTGAGCTTTTGTTGCTGATCCATCTGTATATGTGTGGGTCCATTCTGTGTTTGGATACATCTTTCATATATATTCCATAGCTAGGTGTTTCCTCTCTGCGTCTATTTGACTCCCTTTTTTTATTACTTCAGCTATGTTGTCAATCAGCTCTTGGGGTTTTGTTCTCTTCCATGGTGGGAGCGAACTGTTGGTCTTTATGGGTTCTGTTTTTGTCTGTACAAGGTCTAGTACAATTTCAAGTTTAACATTGTTTTATGAAACTTTAACATAAGTAAGAACTGAAGTTATTGATGTGTTTACTTTACATTTACTTTCTTTTCTATTGTTTGAAATTAAATTGAGACAAAATGAGGGATATTTTTAAATAAATTTAGCAACATTTAACAAGCAAGGCAGTTATTGCAAAAGCTTGATTAATTAAACACTATTTTACTTAAAAGATTTTAATTTTGTCTGCACTAGGTAAATAATGTACATTCGATAACATTCCTTCTTGTCATTAGTAAAAAAAAACAACAGTAAAAACTGGGGGGGGGGGGTGTTAAGATATTTGTGACGTAAGAGGAGTTTTGGTTTTTGTGACGAAATGTGGGGGGTGGTTAAAAATTGGCAAAAACTGAGTGATGTCAAATATATGGACGTCCAATAGTGCCTCACTGCAATTATGAATCGCAGAATTATCCCAATGTCTTTTGTGTTTATCCAATTCCGTTTCTGATTCGTCTTCTGAAGAGTTCATCATCATCATTCCCTTTTCGTTCCTTACAGAGCATGGGGTGTGGCTGTTCTGGCACTAGTTTTACTCATCTTTCAATTATATTATTTGATCTCGTCATTCACTTTCTTTTCCCTTTTCCACGTCGCCAGTTTTAGGCGTTTCAAATTCAAACATAAAGACATCATTGATATCTATTTCAGTAAAAATTTGTTGTTGACGCCATGGCTAAATCTGCTTGTACTTTCACCGCAGCCTAATTGATTTATGTTAAGGTCTTTCTAAATGAATAAACAAATAAAATATAAAATGTTTCATAATGTACCTGCTTGTGACATACTAGTAATACAACTTACCACTTAAGACTGATCATTTACCTTTTTTTTTCTTTTTTAAAGTAAGTAACAATGTAAACCGGATGCTTGATGGACAAGAACTGATTTCTTTTTAAATAAATTTGACATTATTTAACAAAATGACATTTCTAATTAAAAAAATTCCAGTTTTGCCAACATTTAAATAATACAAATGTGTGTTATTTTCAGTAAAGACCAAGCTGTTCTATCATCCCAATTGTGTACAGTTTTGCTTTTCATTAAACAATTTCGCATTTCCAATTTAAAGTAACCCTGAAAAGGTATGGGAATTTTTTTTTTTTTTAACTAACTGAAAATGGAAAGGAAAAAGAAACTGGAGCAGTCAAAATTGTCGGTGCTCTGGCTCCACTTTAGCTCTGGGTAAAACCTACTGCTCCAAGCTCCAGTTCTGGGCTCCACTTTAGCTCTGGGTAAAACCTACTGCTCCAAGCTCCAGTTCTGGGCTCCACTTTAGCCCTGGGTAAAACCTACTGCTCCAAGCCCCAGTTCTGGGCTCTACTTTAGCTCTGGGTAAAACCTACTGCTCCAATTCTGGGCTCCACTTTAGCTCTGGGTAAAACCTACTGCTCCAAGCTCCAGTTCTGGGCTCCACTTTAGCTCTGGGTAAAGCCTACTGCTCCAAGCTCCAGTTCTGGGCTCCACTATAAAGCCCTAGTTTTAAGTTATCAATTTCTTATGAAAAATCCTGAAACTGTCCCTTTTGGGAATTGTTGGTTGAAAATGCTGTAATACAGTTTTCAAATGTAGTATGGACCTTAAAGAGGCAGCTGTGATTGGCCAGTTCTGTCAGTACAGAACAATTTACAGATTACACCGAATGAGGTCTCTCGTGGTATCTCATAACAGTTTCTGAAACATTTAATAATGGAGCATCTTTTATTGGAAAATTAAAAGGTTTTTTAAAGTTTTGTTTTAAGTTTGTTATTGTTTTTTTTTACATGCTGTGTTCGCAGAATATTTCTGTATATTTTGTATTGATAACAACAAGAGCAGGGCTTCTTCACCTTTTTTGTATCATGGACCCCTTTGATTGTCTGACAAAGGCTATGTACCTCTTTGATTGTCTGATGAAGGCTATGTACCTCTTTGATTGTCTGATGAAGGCTATGTACCTCTTTGATTGTCTGATGAAGGCTATGTACCTCTTTGATTGTCTGATGAAGGCTATGTACCTCTTTGATTGTCTGATGAAGGTTATGTACCTCTTTGATTGTCTGATGAAGGTTATGTACCTCTTTGTCTGTTGAAGGCTATGTACCTCTGTGATTGTCTGATGAAGGCTATGTACCTCTGTGATTGTCTGATGAAGGCTATGTACCTCTTTGATTGTCTGATGAAGGTTATGTACCTCTTTGATTGTCTGATGAAGGTTATGTACCTCTTTGATTGTCTGATGAAGGTTATGTACCTCTTTGATTGTCTGTTGAAGGCTATGTACCTCTGTGATTGTCTGATGAAGGCTATGGACCCCTTTGATTGTCTGATGAAGGCTGTGGACCCCTTTGATTGTCTGATGAAGGCTGTGGACCCCTTTGATTGTCTGATGAAGGCTGTGGACCCCTTTGATTGTCTGATGAAGGCTGTGGAACCCTTTGATTGTCTGATGAAGGCTATGGACCTTTTTGATTATCTGATGAAGGCTGTGGACCCCTTTGATTGTCTGATGAAGGCTATGGACCCCTTTGATTGTCTGATGAAGGCTGTGGAACACTTTCCAGAAGCAAACACAGCACATTCTTCTATCGAAGGCAGTTGAATGCTTTATGCTCAGAAATAAATCTTTGATTTGCTAAGACCTGCTATATCTACTTGAGCCTTCTGTCTGCCTGTGTCTGCTCTCGAGTTAATGAAGGCAAAGGGAACTGATTACCCCACCTCATAAAGCTGGACGTGGTATAGTGAAAGCTTTAACAATCCACACAACATATAGCTGTATCTGCTATGATACTGAAAGCTACTCATCTCTGGTACAATCTTCCACACACCCTGAATAACACACCAAGTCCCTACTCATTCAATAGCAAGCAGACTATTCAAATATTTCATGAATTCTGATATATATTATCTGATATGCCGTAAGGATGTTTTTGGTTTTTTATTTTATTTTTTGCTTTTTTTTGTGGTTATTTTTTTAACTTTCTTTTTTATTTTTTTAAACATACTATACTGTATTTTGATTATGATTGGATACTATAAATGTATGCTGTTATATTACCTTTATAATTGCTGCATGCATATGGGAATGAAAAGATGCGGTATACAAGATGAGAGAGAGATAGTGGAAGGGCAGAATGTTAGACGGGCCTGTGCGCCCCATTCCCAACCCTTTGAAAATAAAATGTTCGTTATTCAAATCCTGTATGTTGTGTGAAACCTTTTGAGGCATACATGAAACTGTTAATAAAAGAGTGCTATCCCAATAACTTTATTCTACTGAAGTTCACTGACATGAATATATCCTCTGTAAATGCTATTTCAAGCATGTGGGATACAAATATTTGTGAATGCAGCTTTGCTGGCAATAAAATATTAGTATGAATATTGCATATTCTTCATCATAATCAATACCCTTCAACAAACTCATGCCAAGTCCTTCTTGTTGCACCGGCTCATCTTATTCTCATCTCTTGTTGCACCGGCTCATCTTATTCTTGTCTTTAGTTTCACATTGGTGATCTTGTCATACCATTTCAATTATTCTGTTCTACATAAGCACCCATTTATGAACGTCTGTGACTTCTTGGTTCTTGTTCTCCATGTTTCACAGCCATACAACAGGACTGACTTGACTTTACCAGCAGACTTGTTCTGTCTTGGATGACCGAGTTAAATTATTTCCTGTAGTTAACTTGTCCAAATTGTTTATTTATATCAACAAACACATGCCAAGTCCTCCTGTCACGTGCCATCATCTCAAGTTCTTTCCATGTTCTCATCATTTTCACCTCTGTTTCCAGCTCTCTTCTCCATGTGCTTCTTGGTCTACCTCCTTTCTGTCTACCCCCTTCCACTTTGTTTCACACATTCCCAGAACCTCGATTTTGTATTCCCTCATTTCTGCTGCTACTTGCGCCACTTTCCCTTGTTCGTTTAATGTCCGAACATTCCAGGTGCCAAATCTGATAATTTTATAAGGAATTACTCACTAATAAAGGAAGTGATCTAATACCGATATGGTGTAGATGCAGATGCCAATTTTTGAATTGCTAGAGAGATGTGGATTGTGTTTCAGTGTGAGCGGACGTATGTGTGAAAGCTCCTGCAGTCTATTGTGTTTTTTCTTGAATCTTAATATCACTAGGACATCAAGATACTATGATGAGGTGTCCCTAGTTTATTCGAATCTCAGGAAGTATTATGACGACAATGAAGATATATACTGAAGCACATTAAAAACGCACCACTATTATATATACAGATGCAGCAGAGTAGCTGGAAAAAAAGTGTGGGAATGGATTTTCCCCGTTATTTAACGTATATGCACAATTGTGAATGTCCCTATTTACATTGATTTGACGGATGTGACGCCACTTTCTCATGTCGGCGGTTGTTAATATTATTTGGAATTGAAAACTATATATCCTAATTATAACTCAGAGGTTGAAATGGATTTCTTTTTCTTTTTATTAATTTAAAAAAAAAATGGTGGCCTGTGGAGCATTAGTGTATCAAAAATACATCATTAAAATAGTCTAAGTGTCAGGTTACTGTTTTCAAAAAATTAATCTTTCCTAACACTAAATGTGGTGGCACAATTGATGCACATCCATCGTCAGCCATCGTTACCTTGTGAATAATTGTACACTGAATAAAAGTGAAAGAATATATAATAGTCGTGTAGTGCGATACTTATCAATTGGAAACCCACTTCGATACCCGCAAAATGCCCGGAACAAGAAATTTTAAAGGGAAGATAACTCTAAAACTCATATTCGGTACGGAGCAAAAAAGGAACGAAAGACAGGAAATTACCGATATGGTTATAAAAAATAATAAATTTCTGCTGAAACACTGCACACAAATTTTATAGACAGTCATTTTGGTGTCGCCCCCTCTGATGGTGTCACCCGGTGCGGTATAGTATCTAATATATGTTTTCAAATGTGTCTACCTTCGCACGAGATACTCTTGGCAGAGTTGTAGTTAGAAGGATAATTACGCTTCTATCTCAAGGTCGTGTTCACATGATGTTTTCAACGCGTGTTTGGTCATTGGTTTGTTTTTTCTAAGCGTGACATGATAATATTGTTTAATGTTGTGTTCTGTTGTTATGCATGTCTTCTTTTATCTATTTTGATTTCTTTTGTTTGTTATTGCTGCGTATTTTAATTGTCTGCCATAGGATGTAAAATGTTTGCGAGTCTCTACAAAGCTGTAGAGTTGGAGATGGAGTCCAAATCGGACTACTAAAATGTCTGGAGTCATACTTTTTTTTACTTCGCGCGTCGTGACCAAGACTCGGTACTGAATTCAAGTTGTAAATGTGCTATTTTGTACAAAGACCATTTGAGTTCTTTGTAGTATATAATGTTTATGATGAATCGCCTTATAAAAGATCTGGCTGAGTCCCATTTCCACCTTGTTTCGCACAGTCACAGGATTACATCGTATGGGAACAATGTAGGTACGCATATATACTAGCTTATTAAAGACAATCATTTCAACAAAATATATAAATTCGTTTTTTTCTTCCATTTGAAATTATTCCTTCCTCTTTTCCTATTACTGCCAGGAATAGAGAGACAAGGGAACCAGAAGAAAAAACCAGGTAATCTCCCCTGAAAAAAAGAAGGCAAGCCTTGGCCCAAAAAGAATCCGAACGAGTAGATAATATTTTTTCTATCTAACAGTTCCACGTAATTTTGTAAGAAAGGTAGCGAGAAAATGTTTTTATATCTGTATTGAATGTCAATTTCTAGTAGTTTATCTAGCCTATTTTAATTGTTTGGTGATATTATTTTAGAAGAAGTTACCAATGATGAGAACATATGATGTCATGAGTGATGTTAGTGATGACAGTCATAATGATGAGTGTGGCAACTAAAAGGCCTGGTCATAATGCACCCATTCAAGCAGCAGACATATCCTTGCGTCCACTATTGACCTTATTGGTGTTATCAAAGCTACTTCAGCTAGAGGTCATAAGTATGTATTAACGTGGGTAATGTTCACATCTGACAGGAGGATTTGGCATGCGTTTGTTGAAGACCTCTGCTCCTTGGGGAGCTAACAGGTAGCTTAAAATATTTCTGTAACGTTGTGATTATAATTATTTACTGTCGTGACCACCGGAGGAACATCATTTATGCTATTCGTATTTCGTACGAATGTTTCCTTACTTGAAAACTCCGATTCCAAGTACAAAATAAACGAAAAGTTACAATAGGACATCGGTGGGGCTTAACGTGTATCGTTATGTGTATTCGTTGGCCCGAAGCTATTCCACTGAAAAAATATTTCCAGTGCTGGCATGGTCATCGTAATATGTTGTGTTCTGTTGTCATGTTTGCTTTTTATCTATTTTGATTTTTGTTTGTTTTAATTGTTTGCCATAGTAGGATGTAAGATGCTTGCGAGTCATCTACAAAGCTGTGGAGTCGGAGATTAGGCAGTCCAAATCGGACTACTAAAATGTCTGGAGTCAGAGTCGTAATATTTTTAGCCGACTCCACAACCCTGTTCTTATTATTTGCATTGTAAAAATGATAGCGGGAAAAGCTCTTCTTTGTGTTTTCGGGGAAAATCTTTGAAGTGACTGCGTTGGCAGGTCTCCCCAGTGATTCTCTGTGCGTCGGAATGACTCCACAACCCTGTTCTTATTATTTGCATTGTAAAAATGATAGCGGGAAAAGCTCTTATATTGGTACATTTGTTAGTTACGCGTGTTTGGTCATTGGTTTATTTTCTCTAAGCGTGATACGGTAATATTGTTTAATGTTGTGTTCTGTTGTTATGCAAGTCTGTTCTTTCATCTATTTTGATTTTGTTTGTTTGTTATTGCTGCGTATTTTAATTGTCTGCCATAGTATTGGATGTGTTTGCGAGTCATCTACAAAGCTGTGGAGTCGGAGATTAGGCAGTCCAAATCGGAGTACTAAAATGTCTGCAGTCAGAGTCGTAATATTGTTGGCCGACTCCACAACCATGTTCTTATTATTTGCATTGTACTCTGTGTCTGCGTAATTCCTAATGGGCGTGTCATGTTTTTTCACTGTGTGTAAAAAAAAAAGTAGAGGGAAAAGCTCTTATGTTAGTATATTTGGGTGTTGATACGCTTGTTCGGTCATTGGTTTTATCTGGTAATGTGTGTGCGCATGTGTGTTTGTCTTTTACATCGAATATGCTTCTGTCTTTATTGAAATACCAGCATTTTTATTCTTCTTAAAGATATTGACATTTAGTAGTGTAATATATTAAAGAACAATGGTGGGATATGTTAAATGTAACATGTCAAGTAGGAGATTAATAATAACAACTGTATGGATAAATGTCACCTTTATAATATTTTTGTTGTGTGTAAATGAGTAACCTTTGTTCCAATTTGGGAATTCGGAGAAGTTCGAATTATTAGATCTTTAACATTAATGCTTAACTGCTGTACGCGTGTGTCTTAGGGGACAAGTATTGTAAAGGGTTAAATCATTGTGGCGGGCTTGCCTCACCTGTTCCGCTGTAGTGGTTCAATAATGGGCAAACGTAGAATATAATGAGGTTCTTGAACCATATCAACATTCGTTCAAGATTACTTTTGGTATAGATATAAATAGAAAATGATGCTTCTATTTAAGTGAGCATTATAGGAGTTTAAAGAAAGGCAAGCATAACTTTTGAGATCATCTAAGCTGTCATAAATGTATTATTCTCCCGCACCTTCTATGAGGAAATATTAGCTCGTATTTCGGAGCCCCCAGCTGAAGGCGATTCAGTAACTTTTCATCTAATAACCCTATAAGGTTACGTATTTAAAACAATGTCAGTCATTTTGGTGCAGATATACGACTCACTCAGTTGTGATTAATCCAACTTTATATTTAATATTATAGATAACAGGTTTAATAATAACTTATAATGTAAAATAAATAAAGTTCTTTATAAAAATGAAGCGATGAGATTTATCATTGTCACAGTATAAAGACTACACTTTCCTGATAATGTCCTCTTATTAGCTCGTATGCAACTGCGAGAGGTCACATAATTAAGACACGAAGGCGTGCTGACAATCTACCTTTTTAATAATCACGATACTACACATATAACTTCAATAATAACAGCGAAAACCATCTGAATGGCTCAACACAGCCCGCTACCATCCGATTATACAAACCATGCAGCCCAAAACAAAATAATCACTAACCGAAAACGACTTAGTGGAGGAAAAAAAAAGAAAAAACAAACGTTATTATTTTTTGCCTATTGCGAATTGTTATCCTCCTTTTGAAGGAGGTTGTTCCGAATGGCGTGGAAGTTCCAGGGAAAGTAAAATGCAACGACGACCACACAAAGACATATGTAAAATATACATTGCATTCATTCACGATCTCGGTCATGAGCGACTGTTATTCGTTGCAGTAAAGTATGGACGAGTTAAAACGTCGCGTCTAAGCGGTAAAGGTAGCCCCTTATCAGATACTGCCATAGGGGAATGACGTGTTAAAAATTCAGTATACTGGGTCTGTTACGACAGGGTTGATGATGTTAGCCACTTTAATAGTGAGCTCTTTTAAAGTTATGCATTGAAGGGTTTGAAATGCTATTAATATATATTATGTTTCGCGCTTCACGGTATTGAGCGCGAATTTGTAGAGTTGCCTAGATTTATGATGACGTGTTGCGTTAGTATACGAACACGTGACGACATTATAAATTGTACCCTTTGTATTCTGAATTCCGTCTTTGTCAGACGTGACTTTTCAACGCTCCCGTTTAATAATAGTAATTGTGTAGAGATTTCTCTATTATAAGGCAACAGGGTCTGCCGACTTGTTATGGATACAAATAACGTCTCATTTTTATGGATGAATCATTCTTCGGTTCAAGAAGATTTGCAGGGATTATATTATTAATAAGTATCCAAATTATAATTATCGCCAAACTGTGGTTATTCGTTACCGGATTACCGACATACGGAATCGCGAGTAAATAGCCAGACGTCGTGACGATTGATGAACGAACGAACGAACGAACGAACGAACTTTATTTTCAAAGGGTTGAGAATTGGGCACGCAGGCCCGTCTGACATTCTGCCCTTCCTTTCTCTCACCTTTCATACTGAATTCATTTATTCTCATATGCATTTTACATATCAAATTCAAGGAATTCAACGTTGTAAAGTAAAATAATAATATAGCACACTCATATTAACATTAATTACTTATAAGCATGACATAACATATGTTGAAGTAAATACAGGAGACGTTCTTATATTTTGCATAAACATTATGTATAACTGATTAATATCATGTCTTGTGGATTTCGTACCGTAAATAAAATGTATCTTGTGGACTCTTACCACCTACGGACTTATCAACTAACTATCGTTGAAGTTTGATCAGTTTCACCCAACATTCGTCACCTTCATATATCAGCACGATCTCTTTCCAAAGAAATAAGTCAAATGATAAAGAGAAACAAATAAAAACGTGGCCAGAAGTAATGAACACTTTTAT
Source organism: Oreohelix idahoensis (assembly GCA_024509875.1). Lineage (NCBI taxonomy): Eukaryota > Metazoa > Mollusca > Gastropoda > Stylommatophora > Oreohelicidae > Oreohelix > Oreohelix idahoensis. The sequence continues at coordinate 302,028 of JAMPIV010011073.1, read as the reverse complement.
TAATAAAAGAACTGTCAAGCAGCAAAGAAAGACCTTCAAGCCAACAAAGTCACGCAACAAACTGACTCAACAAAGTGACACAACAGGGTCCAACTTTATTCTTCTTTTTCTTCTTTTCTTAGATCCTTAACCACCGACCGTCAAAGCAGTCAATAGCCATCACGCCAGTTGCGTCTTGTAGGGCAACAACAAATTGATTCCACATTGCTCGGTCGGTGGCTGTAGTGAAATTGACAGAGATACAACGGTAAAATACCTCCAAAGATAACATGTAAGGATAAAAACATAATGCGTAGGCTGCTGATAGTACATGATCGCCCAGACCGCGGGTCATCACCCTCCATAAAAATTGACTTGCTAGACAGGAGGGGAACGGCGGATAAAAAAGGAAAAAATATGACTGGAAAGATTGCGTGAGACTAGAAAGGCTAAGGAGACGCAATTGGGGGGGAAACGGAGAAAAGTCACGTTTCCCAAGTTGACATAAAGTAAGGAACTCGACAGAAGGGACCTTGGATATGTTACGCCACAGTCATTTATTGGTCGCTTTTGCGATACCAAGCCTTTGATTTGAATTAAGCGGCAGAACGCAGATGTTTGGAATATTACAAAAATTAAAAAGTAACTTTTTCGTAATATTAATGTTAGGAATATAAAAATTAGCTGGCCGGATGGCCCATTCTGAGCAGTGAACTAATATGTTCTTAATTTTACAGACGGATAGATAATATTGAAGATAATGACAAAAGACAGTGTTGTTCACATCAGCGACAGACTGTATGGAATAAAAAGTGTCGCTATTTGCACAAAAAAACACGACCTTGAGACGCAGGTGTTCAAATCTACTTAGTAGGGAAGCGAAGGGACATTGGTGGGAGCTGTGTCTAAATATAACTTTTAACGACAAAATTTTGGAGGGGAGAGAAAGGTTGGTTCAAAAATCAAGTACGTTTTTGAAAAAAAACAAGTAGAGACGGACAGACTAACAGATAAACATCCATACTTGACTGAAGCATGACTGAAATGACTTTAGGGTAGGAAATTTGAATTTGAAATAAACCTAGGCAGTGATTGGCCACAGACAATCATTTTATCGGCGCTCAGACGCGCAAGTGGGGCCATTCCTCAATAGTTGTTCGATGATAGACACAGTATTTTAAAGTGTGGTGATTTCCAAATGAAAGAAAGTGAAATAAGTTCAGGGACGCCATACTATAGCCAGCAGCTCAGCTGAGTTTTGCTAGCATTTCTGTGTTCTTTATTCATAATCTGGTAAGATTGAAATTATTTCTTTGTATATTTTGAATATTGTTTAATGTTCGAGTGATTTGATACTGCCATATCATAATCTAGCCTTACAAACAAGTAGGGATTTGCTCTAGACCCCCCGCCCAAGTCAGGGTCTAGGGACCAACAATATACATAAACTCCAGCAAGGGTTAGGAAAGACAGATCAAGTGTTGAGAATAATGAAACATATTACCTATCCACTTTTAGGGAAGGAAACTAATAAATATTTTTCAGAATCTATAGTCTGGGAGGACCTATCTGATGTAAAACCACCATGGTAAATGTGCTGTTTGGTCAGAGAGATCTGACCTGTCTGTATGATGTGGTTGTTGTGTCCGTGTTGTGTCCAGACGTGGGTAGAGAATAGAATTTTGACACATAGCCAATACTTTGATTGCAGAGCTGTGAGTTTCAGTTGTCAACAAGGCGGTGTCCATTCAGTTGGTGATTTTACTCGAGTGTATCTGTGCAGTACGTTGTGACAGAGACCACTATTATTGCCCGCCAGCACGGAGTGGTGGGACCACCAGATTTCAGCACCAGAGCTACATATGCAAGTTGAGTGAGCCTCTGGTCTGCTGGAAGTTCACCAACGCCTTTTAGTTACTAATACCCCATAAAAATCCTGCAATTTACTGGACACTGTGTAGTCAATATAGACAGGTGTGATGAGGCCACCCCAACAGCACAAGCATTAACTATCCTCCCAAGTAGATGACTACTAGAACATTTTAATAAAACTAACTAGTCTAGTACTTATATATGTACACTCTTGCATTTATTATGTAACATTCCATGCATTTCTTTCATAATTTTTAAATCTTTTTTTTTAAAAAAAAAAAGTTCTGGTCAACATAAAACTTGATCCAGAACAAATAAATGTAAACATTTCTATCAAAAATTTTACACACGTGAGTTAGTTCAGTGTATTTTAACATTTGTTAAATATTATTAGTCTGCTTAAATATCTGTGGGTGTATCTATAACTATCACACCACATTACATATCATTACCCTAGACATTTTACATAGCTACATTCATTAAGAAAAAAAAATTGAGTGTGAGGTCGTAGTGGTAGCAAGAAAGGCCTTCTGACAATTCACAACTACATTTTATCTCAGGAGCCTTCACAGCTGGCCTCATACATTACATTTAGTAATATCACCATCATACAATACCATCAAACCCACTACAGTGGCCATCTTTCGTACAGTGCACCAACTCTGGTTCATTCTTTGCATCTCAGCCTCCACAGTCCTCCGCCAGGTTGTTTTTGGTCGGCCTCTCTTTCGTTTTCCTTCAGGGGTCCAAAGCATAGCTGTTCTTGTGATGGTATCGGAGTCTCTTCTGAGGACATGGCCAACCCAGCTCCAGCTTCTGCCAGCTATGATGGTGTACATGTCCTCCTCCTTGCTCAGAGTAAGCAGATCTTGGTTGGTGATGGTATTCGGCCAAAAGATTCGGTGAATTTTTCTTGTGCATGTTGTGTGAAAAGAGGACAATTTCGACGTTGCCTTCTCTGTAACTCTCCAGCTCTCCGCGCCATAGAGAAGCACAGAAAGCAAACAGCTCTGATATAATCTTAATTGTGTGCTTGTGCTGTATTGAGAGGACTTCCGGATGTTGTTTAGGCTAAAAAAGGCTCTTCTTGCTTTATTCATTCTGATGTTGATGTCTTTGCCTGCCCCGCCGTCTGGTGTTACTATGCATCCTAGACATGTGTTGCTGTCATTTTCGACGGAGTCATATGTCAAGTTATTCGCTTATATTTTTCACCCTAGTCAAAGGTGAATAATTGTGTCTTTACTTTGCGATGTCAGGTTGATTTGGGGTTATTGTCGCAAAATTGGTTTCAAGTCATTGCAAATGGGTTCAGTTAGATTTATAAACCCATCTACGATCGAGTGACCGCTTTCAAAATGGCGGCGTATCAGCGAAATGTGTATCGGACAGAGGAAATCGCCAACGATAATAAAAACAGAAGGGAATCCGTATGAAAAGGATTTTACATTTCAGTACAGGGAAGGATGGTGTATAACTGCATATAAGATGGAACGGTAGGAAGTTCTCATTTACGGAGATATATGCGTATTTCGGCTGCCCACAGTTACGCTAAAAGCATGTAAACCCACTTCTGTTCTAAATATTAAAATCAACAAATAACAGTTTGGGAATTTACATGGATAGGAAGATAGAGTTTTATCAGCTGTATAAAACTAGATAAGATGGAACAATATGGATATTATATATGCCGAGAATGATAAAGGCAAAATTTCAGTCGACGCACAGATCGGCCGAAATCACTGTTCGGGAAGGATTTTTCAGGTTAGGTTTAGGCTGTGACGTCGGTACTCTCCGATACGTCCGCGCTTTGCGTATAAGTAGCGGATCGGTAAACTGAGAGAGATACACAACGAAAGAGGTTTGAGCCAGACTGGAGGCAGAGTTTCGCCACTATCCATGAATTGTGAGCGGATTGCCAGAAACATTTTTAAGTCCAGTATCTGAAGTCTGAGGGTAAGCGAAATTATGATAACTACCGTGTATAATATTTGTTATTTCAGGTTCATATAGAATTCACAAAATATGCCTGTATAATAGTCATTGATATAATGTATTGTATTTTTAATATGATCTAAACATGTGCATTGTGGATGAGATGATTGTTGCTTGTACAAAAATTAATCACAAATAGCCCCACAGCCTAATGAAGATATATTTATCATATTGCTTTATCGCTTACGAAGATAAAGGCAGTCCCATGGCAGAGATTGTCGTAGGGAAATGAAGTGTTAGAAACTTTATCATGGAAGATCCCAGTTTACGAGGTTAAGGCGACTAGTCTCCTTCCTCGCTGCCTTTGCCTTCCCTAGTTCGAGCGCACAACTTTGTACCCATTTACAGCTGGTAAACTGGAGTGTTCTATAGCCAGTTTCAGTAGAAAGCAACCTGATCACGTGGTCACTCACTTTCTTTATTTATGAATTACTTTTGTGTAGATGCTAAGGATAGCATCAGTATTTGAATTCGTACTTGATATGATTTGGAAGGATCAAGTTATAGAATATGAAGGGATGTATAGGAGCGGAATAAACCAGATGATGTTTATTACTGATATGTTAATATTAATTCTATATCATTGAAATGATGTTACTTGCTAGGACTGTATAACTTTGACACCTGATGACTGACTTGTCTGACTTATGTGCTAGTCAGTTACACTTAATTGACATGTTAAAATTAATGCTATATCACTGAAATGATGTCCTTACTTACTATGATTGTATAACGGTGACATCTGATGACTGACTGGTCTGACATCTGTGCTAGTCAACTACAAGTCTAGCCAGATACTAGCCAAGGCTGATATGTTGCAGGTTCCATGAAATAACTCAAACCAGACTGTCCAGTATCAGAAGCCGGTGTAGTTCATCCGAGGCAATCCCACCAAAGTGCAGGACCCCAAAGAGTGAACTTCAACTGGTCATTGGCATCCCTACTGTTGGGCCTACCAAGTCTGATATCAGCAAAGGACAGTTTCAGCAGTATCAAGTTGGAAAGATAAGTGTCCTGTTTGACACTGACCACCTATACATGTGAAACAGCCAATAGTTGAAAACAATAAGTAACCATACAGAAACTCAGTCAACTGATGACAGTTATCCTTAAATTCAAAGGACTAATAACAGTGATTTCAGTAACTTTATTATTTAAGATCTTGAAGTATAAACAGACCATAATAGTAATTGTGTGAATACTTTTATATATATATATATGCTCTTTTCCAACTAGTAGAAATAGAATATTAGTGTAATTATTAAACTATTTTAACTGTACCTGAGGATTTATTCACTTCTTCCATTTGTGGTTTCAGTGAATGTTCATTTTACTTATCCCCTAGAATATAAGTAATCATAAGATAGTCATAGGGAGGAGACACCTTAAATCCTGGTACTACTTCTTACCAACTGGGCCAGGGTTTTTACAGTCTGACTATTTTTATGATAACAATACACCAGTGCTTATTTCTAAGACTGGGGTATTACTGGTAAGGTCAGAACTCTTTACTGGCATAATCTTACATAAATAAATAATTTTAAATAACCTTCCGCCACAGTGGGGGCTCGTCTGCGGGATATATCTTTGATATTCCTGAGCCATCTTTCTATTTCTGCTGTGTAGGAAATTTTCTTTTTTGTAAATTTATTTTTGGAAAGAGTTATCATAATAGGAAGAATATATTAAAAAAAAATTTTTGTAGGAGTACCATTGAGTACAGATAAGAAAGCTGTTTCATATATGGTGAAGTCAGTTTAATTAACTTTAATTTTAAATAAGTTAATTATATTGTAGTAAATTAGTTTGAGTAAGATCGCTTGCCCTACTAGACTACAGATACATCATGGCTGACTTGGTCAAATTTAGGTCTGCCACACTGCAGGTGGGAAAAGAGCTTGGCATGGATGGTGACGCTCTGATCCGGTATGTCACGACGGAATGTGAAAAGTACACCGAGAGAGAAGCAAAGCAATTGGAAGCAGAAAGAGAAGCTAAGAAATTGGAAGCAGAAAGAGAAGCCAAGAAATTGGATGCAGAAAGAGAAGCCAAGAAATTAGAAGCGGAGAGAGAAGAAAGGAGGCTACAAGCAGAGGCTGAGAGAGAATAAAGGAGGTTACAAGCAGAGAGAGACCATGAGCTGAAAATGAGACAGCTTGATCTTGAACTTCAGGCTGGGACTATCACCCATGGTAATAGCTCACCTCATTCTGCGAGTAGCTCTTTTCATAACACAGCAAATGGAGCCATGAACTTCCACCTAGATCCATTTGTTGAAAAGGAGGACGCAATTGAGTCATACCTGGATAGGTATGAAAGGCTAGCCTCTACATATGGACTGGAAAAGGAAAAATGGAGTCTAAAGTTATCCCAGGGATTGAGAGGTATTGCATATGATGTGTTTCTGAAACTCCCCAAAGAAGATCAGGAAAATTATGAAATACTAAAGCAAGCCTTACTGATCCGGTATGAAAAGAACTCTGAGGCATATAGGAAGAAATTTAGAACTTCTAAACCTCTACCTGGAGAAACATATAACCAGTTCTCAGCTAGGCTAGAAACGTATTTGTTGAAATGGAGTAGTTTAGGTAAGTATCAGAAAACCTACGAGGATCTGAAAGAAATGGTTATGTTAGAGCAAGTGAAAGATTCCATGTCTCAAGAAATGAGGAAATTCCTTATGGAACAAGGAGCAGAGAGGCTGGAAGACATTTTGAAATGCGCAGAGAGATACCAAGCAGCTCAAGCTGAATTGGTAGGAACAAAAAGGAAGCAGGTAGAAGGATATAAGCCACCACCGCAGAATACCGATTTTGACCAGATGGATCAACCACACAGATACAAGCAAAGATTTGATAATAAGGACAAGAACCCTCAGACTCAGGAAAAGAAACCCTACAAACAGGGAGATAAGTGGTGCAAATTTTGTAAGATGAGCAACCACAACACTGATGAATGTGGGAGGAAAAAAACCCCTTCATCATGCTGCATGTCTACAGGTGAGGACTTCTGTTAGGAAGGAACTGACTGTGAGTCAGAATAGCCTCCATCACCCACCTACACAGGAGATAGTGACTGTGAATGGCAAACAAGTCACAGGAATGTATGACACAGGTTTGTCCTATGACGCAGTCGTGTGTGCATCTCTGGTGTGCCCTGAACAAATCACCACAGAAACAGTAGAGATTCAAGGGCCACTAAAAGGAACATCACCCCTTACATTACCCATAGCAAAGATTCATGTCAGTTGTCGCTATGTGGAAGGGGAGATAAATGCAGCTGTGATAGATGATCCCTTTTACCCCCTAATGTTGGGGCGTAAATATGTTTTCTTAGGAGACCCCGTAAAACCTATGGTTATGGCAGGAATCCAGACCAAGGCTGACTCCAGGAACATAGAGAGGGACACCAACGTAAAATTTCATTCAACTGAAATGAAACGGGCTCAAGAAGCAGACAGCACGTTGAAGCCTTGTTTTGGCAAATTATCAAAAACACATAAAGCTCCAAGGAAAGGACATTTCTATATGGAACATGGACTCTTGTACAGGAAAGCTGGAAGAGGGACGAAAAGTCATGGTCAAATTGTTGTACCATCCACCTATAGGAATAAGGTTATAGGCTGGGGACACATATCAACTTTGAGTGAACACCTGGGTAATGGTGCCACAAAACAAAGAATAGCCACCCAGTTCTACTGGCCAGGTATTACGGAAGACATAAATCAGTATGTACATTCCTGTCCAGAGTGCACCTATGTAGATTCAGAAAGTCGACGGAAGAGTCTTCATCAAAAATCTACACGCAAACCAGCAATCAGGGGTACTCCCGAGATTTGCACGGGAGGGGAAAGGAAACATCCCACACAGGTTCAATTGCAGTCTGAACCCCATGCGCTGGAAAAAAGGAACAAATCACGTAGCGAAAATCAAACACCTACGGATTTGCGAGGGAAAACCACATCCAACTATCAACGAAAAGAGGGCGGTAAACTTCATGGGAAACCTACCGACCCGGTTTCACCAGCAGTAAGAGCCTGGATGAAAAGCCGAACAGGAAGGAGAGAGATAGTACAGGATGAATATATTCTTGGAAAACAGAATGTGGGCGCAGATTTTCTAAGTCGCCATCCCACAGAGCTTGAGGAGGATAGAAAGAAGGAAAACTAACCTCGGAATGGTCGATTTGCAATTGTCTTGTACCCAATAGTTAAGCTAGATATCATCCAGCTTAAAATATGGGGGAGCTATGTCGCAAAATTGGTTTCAAGTCATTGCAAATGGGTTCAGTTAGATTTATAAACCCATCTACGATCGAGTGACCGCTTTCAAAATGGCGGCGTATCAGCGAAATGTGTATCGGACAGAGGAAATCGCCAACGATAATAAAAAACAGAAGGGAATCCGTATGAAAAGGATTTTACATTTCAGTACAGGGAAGGATGGTGTATAACTGCATATAAGATGGAACGGTAGGAAGTTCTCATTTACGGAGATATATGCGTATTTCGGCTGCCCACAGTTACGCTAAAAGCATGTAAACCCACTTCTGTTCTAAATATTAAAATCAACAAATAACAGTTTGGGAATTTACATGGATAGGAAGATAGAGTTTTATCAGCTGTATAAAACTAGATAAGATGGAACAATATGGATATTATATATGCCGAGAATGATAAAGGCAAAATTTCAGTCGACGCACAGATCGGCCGAAATCACTGTTCGGGAAGGATTTTTCAGGTTAGGTTTAGGCTGTGACGTCGGTACTCTCCGATACGTCCGCGCTTTGCGTATAAGTAGCGGATCGGTAAACTGAGAGAGATACACAACGAAAGAGGTTTGAGCCAGACTGGAGGCAGAGTTTCGCCACTATCCATGAATTGTGAGCGGATTGCCAGAAACATTTTTAAGTCCAGTATCTGAAGTCTGAGGGTAAGCGAAATTATGATAACTACCGTGTATAATATTTGTTATTTCAGGTTCATATAGAATTCACAAAATATGCCTGTATAATAGTCATTGATATAATGTATTGTATTTTTAATATGATCTAAACATGTGCATTGTGGATGAGATGATTGTTGCTTGTACAAAAATTAATCACAAATAGCCCCACAGCCTAATGAAGATATATTTATCATATTGCTTTATCGCTTACGAAGATAAAGGCAGTCCCATGGCAGAGATTGTCGTAGGGAAATGAAGTGTTAGAAACTTTATCATGGAAGATCCCAGTTTACGAGGTTAAGGCGACTAGTCTCCTTCCTCGCTGCCTTTGCCTTCCCTAGTTCGAGCGCACAACTTTGTACCCATTTACAGCTGGTAAACTGGAGTGTTCTATAGCCAGTTTCAGTAGAAAGCAACCTGATCACGTGGTCACTCACTTTCTTTATTTATGTATTACTTTTGTGTAGATGCTAAGGATAGCATCAGTATTTGAATTCGTACTTGATATGATTTGGAAGGATCAAGTTATAGAATATGAAGGGATGTATAGGAGCGGAATAAACCAGATGATGTTTATTACTGATATGTTAATATTAATTCTATATCATTGAAATGATGTTACTTGCTAGGACTGTATAACTTTGACACCTGATGACTGACTTGTCTGACTTATGTGCTAGTCAGTTACACTTAATTGACATGTTAAAATTAATGCTATATCACTGAAATGATGTCCTTACTTACTATGATTGTATAACGGTGACATCTGATGACTGACTGGTCTGACATCTGTGCTAGTCAACTACAAGTCTAGCCAGATACTAGCCAAGGCTGATATGTTGCAGGTTCCATGAAATAACTCAAACCAGACTGTCCAGTATCAGAAGCCGGTGTAGTTCATCCGAGGCAATCCCACCAAAGTGCAGGACCCCAAAGAGTGAACTTCAACTGGTCATTGGCATCCCTACTGTTGGGCCTACCAAGTCTGATATCAGCAAAGGACAGTTTCAGCAGTATCAAGTTGGAAAGATAAGTGTCCTGTTTGACACTGACCACCTATACATGTGAAACAGCCAATAGTTGAAAACAATAAGTAACCATACAGAAACTCAGTCAACTGATGACAGTTATCCTTAAATTCAAAGGACTAATAACAGTGATTTCAGTAACTTTATTATTTAAGATCTTGAAGTATAAACAGACCATAATAGTAATTGTGTGAATACTTTTATATATATGTATATGCTCTTTTCCAACTAGTAGAAATAGAATATTAGTGTAATTATTAAACTATTTTAACTGTACCTGAGGATTTATTCACTTCTTCCATTTGTGGTTTCAGTGAATGTTCATTTTACTTATCCCCTAGAATATAAGTAATCATAAGATAGTCATAGGGAGGAGACACCTTAAATCCTGGTACTACTTCTTACCAACTTTGCCAGGGTTTTTACAGTCTGACTATTTTTATGATAACAATACACCAGTACTTATTTCTAAGACTGGGGTATTACTGGTAAGGTCAGAACTCTTTACTGGCATACTCTTACATAAATAAATAATTTTAAATAACCTTCCGCCACAGTTATCTTCCCTTTTGGTGCGTTTGACCTGTATGAAGACAGGGTCAAAGGTAAACAGTTCGGGGCTTATGCCCATGCGCAGATTACTTTATTATTATCCCAATCTTTGAGCGCCAAGTTGAGTGACTTCCGTCAGGCCGGGATGTAAGCTGGCTTCTGAGGGACATGATGTCCATTGTGTTTTCGGGGAAAATATTCGAAGTGACTGCGTTGGCAGGTCTCCCCAGTGATTCTCTGTGCGTCGGAATGACGACAGAGTTCCTTATTATGTTTTGAGGATTCGGTTCCAGGTAATACCGACTTGTTCCATTATTACGCTTTCGGTGGCAGAACATGTTAGAAGATTACCTAGTCTGTGAACTACAGCTCACCGGTCCTACATTTCAGAACTTATATTTTTGTGCTCAAAGTAGCCATCCAAGACTATTAGTCTTTATATTATCCAGAAGTCCAGTGACGAAATTATATTGTGGGAACCGCAGATTGGCGGTATTTATATCTACATAAGCATTACTGCAGGGTTGATGTTAACCTGCTTAGAAGAAGTACACAGATGACGTCATAACGAGGCCTGTGTTAAGGCTAATATATTACAGCCTGATAATGTGCAATTGGCGGGGAATGCCAAGTTGTACCAGTATGTCAAAGTGATTAAGGTATCTGACGCGTTTAGTCAGAGATACCAAAGCGGCATTGTGAACTGTCATTGAATAACATTACTATTGACCATATACGAATATTGGAATGCTTACCAGCCTTTTGAATGCCTGATGTATACCTAACGATTTCCGGTCAGCATGACCTTGTTTACACTGACTGTTCCTGTTGATGCTATGTGTGTTATCGTCAATAAATGTTTTGAAACGTGCCAGCAGTGTTCAAGCATCCTTGACTACTGCATGTGAGTGCATGGGTTGCATTACACAACAGATACGAGCCTAAACACATTCGCGCCTTCATTCGCACCCACACTCAGTTCATCATACGCCAGTACTACACACCGAACAACATGTATGCTGTCTTGTGCCAGTGATTACCTCAACAAGAGAAAAAGACAGTTACAACATGTGAAGGTGTCTGTCTGTACCAGTTGCTGATTCTTTACTGATATGGGCTCAGGTATGCTCACATTGAGCGTCATGACCTCTGACTTCTTTAAATTGATGTTCAAGCCCACCTGCTGGCTATATTTATTAAGCCTATCCGTTTTTACCTGGATGTGTTGATGTGAATGTGCTAGTAGCGTAATGTCATCTGCATATTCCAGATCTTCCAATGTAGAAAATGTAGTCCATCTTATTCCTCTTTGTGGTAAAGTGGGATGTTATAAATATTTATAGGGGACTTAGTGTACTGACTGAGATCAGCTGTGAAGGTATCTGTATCTAATAGGTGTAGTGTTTTGCAAATAACCTTACTTGCTACCACATTATACCTCAGTCAGAATTATTCTGGAATATTGTGATGACTACGTTAAATGTCTAGGGTATGTATATGATGAAGTGTAAGTCACAACAACAACAGACAGATAAACAATTTAATTTATTCCACCACACTTGACAACACTGTGACACTCACACACATTTAACACTCTATAAGACTATCTTAAATGAGTCACTGGTAAAGTTTCAAATATAAATATGTATTAATTACTTTCACTAATGTATATGTCCTGATTCAACTACAAAGTGAACCAGGAATCACAATCAATTGTAATTACAATTTATATGTACAGAATTTATCAATATGAACCTTGTAGTGACATATTTTATTAATATTATCCTATGTGTGTCAGTTGTGTAGTAGTAATATGAGGTAATACTGGTTTTGTTTTTTTCAAGCTATGTTGTTATTTGTCATCATGACTTCAAGTGTTTGTTTAACTTGGAAATAGTATGGGGAAAAGTTCACAGTTCCTATCAATTTAAACACTGTATTTTCCCTCTGTTTTATTATAAAGTCAGATTTTGAGGGGGGGGGGGGGGGCTTAATGTTGAGCTCCTCTGGCCACAGACGCTTATCTTTCGTGATGGCGGCAGGAAAAGACTCCTCTGCTCGATAGCCTCCCTGTGTTCTGGAGACACCTCACTGGTCACTATCTGGACCCAGGAGTATGCTGTCATCCTCTAGGTTCAGCAAAGCTTAGACCAGGTGCTGCTCAATAACTTTAGGACCACGGTCCCTGAAACAAGAAGGTTGTACCTCCTATTTCAGAACTAATTTATAATAAATTTCCAGACTGAACACAATACATAACAAACACTGAGTTCAGAGCGGTAGGCCAACTGCTATCTTCATCTGAAACAATTTTCACCAGTATACTCATCCCTAATGGTTACTACGCCTCTGCAATTCCAGCATGATTTCTTTCTAGTCAATAAGATAGGTGTCAGTGTACTGTTTGGCAATTCCATGTAGTTTTACTTTCCTCCGACACCTTCTGTTCAGGTTGGAGCACTATATAGGCTTTACCTCATGTTCGCTACTGAACCACACATATATACAGACATAAATTATCAATTTACATTCAATTTTCATTAAAAAGATATCAAATATTTCAAGCTTACCACAATTCATGGAATAATACACAGTTACGTTGACTGGCAATGAATATAGCACAATTTCGATCTGCCGATGTCCCAGGCTTTTATTTAGAAAAATATGCACTGGCGCTCAACGCACTGGTTCTTTAGTAAGTTTATTTGAAAATGTGGTGCTGACCTGACGCCTCTGATTGACTATATTGGCGGGTCTAACCAATCGTGCCATGTTTACACAAGCGTTTGAAAAAAAGTACTCCTACTCACGTTTCCCTAACAACAAAGAATCAATATTTATAGTCCAACTAATCGTGTTTAGCCTTACATTTACTTTCCGCCAATCAAATAGGAGGTAACATGTCGGTCTATTTCCCGTACATTGGTGGTGTCAAAATCTGCCACTGAGCGATTCTGATTTTGGTGTTGTCTGACAGCACCACCATTTTATTTTGGCTATAATTTGTTAATTCCTAGACTATTTGCGTAACGTTCAACATATTCTTTGTCAGCAAATCCTAAGGAACCCAAATATATAAATTTAATGGGGCTAAGGGGCTGCGTTCAAAATATGCATTTTCTTCTACCTCCTGTTCACTTCGAATACGATGTGGTGTCTGGGTACTGTAATGTTTTCAAACGTAAACCAGTATAATGTCATGTTTCCTAATAAGCGTTTTTCAGGTTTTTAAAACCTAACTCTCGTATGGGTAGTGTTTTTTATCACTGTCGATTTGAAAAAAGCTAGTGCTTGTGGCCTTACACGCGTGATGGGGGTGGCATTAATTGTGTATCGCGAGACTGTGGTAGTATTGCATGCGTTCCGGCTTTCAGCCCCTCCCTTTCTTTCTATCCGTAGTCCATCTGTCTTTCGTTTATGGTAACTTAGTGTATAAAATGACATGAATGGAATATTAAATATAGGTCAGCTTGCGTATCTCAAGGTTTTTCTTAGAAAGGCAGTACACGTTTTATCGTAGAAAGCGGGTATTGAAGCAGTAGGCTTTTACTATCAACGTGAAACGTTACAATTTGCAGACGAAGGAGAAAACAAAGGGGATTTCGAGTACAGTCATTGTGACAGCACTGTTCTTTACCATTCTTCTTTCCTTTTATTAAATTTATTTGTTAGGCTTTACATTTACGTTTTAATTTATATATGTGGATTAGAATTTCACACGACAAATTCTCCCCACTTAAAACAGACGTTATATGTCAGTCTATAATTCTATATACACATAGAGAAATTTATTATTTTTCCTGGAGTTTAGGGTGATTCTCATCACACGGATGGCGGCTTAAAAAATCCGCTCCCAGATTTGTTTTTCCACTTATATACTCTATGCTAAACTCAAATGGCTGCATCAGTAATGACCAACGGAGTAATCTAGAGTTTTCATGTCTAGCCTGCGCTAGAAACGACAAGGGTTTGTGGTCCGTTTGCAACTTAAATGCCTTCCCATAAAGATAAATATTGAATTTCTTTATCGCCCATATTACTGCAAGACATTCTTTTTCGCTAGTTGAGTAGTTGGTTTCAGCTTTATTCAACTTTCTGCTAGCATATGCCACTGGGCTTAATTCCCCATCCAATGCATCTGATCTCTGTAGCAGAGTTGCACCTAACCCAATATTACTGGCATCAGTCCTTACAATGAATTCTTGACTTAAGACAGGTAATTTCAAAATAGGTTTACTTGTGAGCTTTTCCTTCAATTCTTGGTAAGCCATTTCACATTGTGGTGTCCATGTAATTCGATCTGGATTTCCCTTACGTGTCAAATCAGTTAACGGTGCACATATGGAATTAAAGTTTTTGATATACTTTTGGTAGAAACCACATAATGAGACAAAGGATCTCACGTCTTTCTTGGTTTGTGGTCTCGGGGCTTTCTTTAGTTTCTCTAAATTCTTTGGGTCAGGGGTCATGTTTCCCTGATAAACTGTGTGTCCCAAGAATTCCAATTCTTTACATCCAACACAACATTTGGTTGGTCGGGCTGTTAAATTCGCTTCCCTAAGTCGATTAAACAGCATGTTCAGAGAGTCAATGTGTTCCTCAAATGTTTCTGTTGCTATAAGGATATCATCCATGAAATTTGTGATCCATGAATTATTCAGAGGGTCCAATAATTTTCTCATCATTCTAGAGAAGACACTAGGCGCATTCTTCAATCCAAATGGCAATCTGTTAAACTCATAGTGTCCTTCTGAGGTACTAAAAGCTAGGTATGGTCTAACCTCAGGCTTTACTGGAATCTGATAGTATCCTTTACTCAGATCCACTTTTGAGAAATATTTAGCTTTATTTAGTCTGGCAAACAACTGATTTGTATCCGGCAATGGATCCACCTGTCCTTCTGTAATAGCATTCAGTCTCCTGTAATCTATACAGAGTCTATGTTCTCCAGAGGGCTTCCTTAAGAGTACAACACTGGAACTATACGAAGATTCACTGTGTGAAATAATTCCTTCCTTCAACAAATAGTCTATCTCTTCCTTCAAAGCTTTCTCCTTAGCGAAAGGAATCCAATAGGGTTTCATACAGACAGGTGTGGGGTCTATCAGCTTCATATCATATTCCAATAAGTTTGTATGCCCTGGTCGGTCTGTTAACACCTCTGCATGATTATCTAGAACTTGTTGTACTCTCTCTGAGTTTTCGTTAAATGTGTACTGATTTTCACCTGTGCCGCTGTCTCACAGGGGTGTAATGGATATTCAAATGATGAAAGTGGTTCCTTTTTCATCTCCATGGCAATGGACAAGGTCAACAAGTGTGTCTCTTCCTGATGTTCTCTTTCCAAATATTTCTTCAGGAGATTCACATGATAGATTTTTTCTTTCCCCTTCTTATCTATCTTATAATTTGTTCTAGACACCTTCTCTAGAACTGTATATGGACCTTGCCAGCCAATTTGTAACTTATTCTGGCTACCGGGTAGAAGAAGCAGTTGTCTTTAGCTTTCCTGTTATAATAGGCAGCATGTTTCTTCCTGGCTTGTTTCAAATTTTCATTGGCAAGTTTCCAGCCAGACTTCTAGCTATGAGTGAGTGAGTGTCCAGTCAACTTGTCAACTCCACAGAACATTCCATTCATTCGCGTACCTTGCACTCTCACTCCATGTAAACACTGTCCCCTTGCTAGCGCCTCAACACTTGGCGAGGAAGGTGACTTAGATACACAACACTGCGTCGGTCGAGTTGACCATTTCCAACGTATATCCAGTCTTCATCCTACTAGTATTTACATGCAACACTACGCAAGAGAATAGCTTTGCAACAGTCATATCTTCCTGTCGTCTGCCATCAGCTCATATTATTGTCGTGTCTTCCTGTTGGCTGCCATCAGCTCATATTATTGTCGTGTCTTCCTGTCGTCTGCCATCAGCTCATATTATGGTCATGTCTTCCTGTCGTCTGCCATCAGCTCATATTATTGTCATGTCTTCCTGTTGTCTGCCATCAGCTCATATTATTGTCCTGTCTTCTTGTCGCCTGCCACCAGCTAATATTATTTTCGTGTCTTCCTGTCGTCCGCCATCAGCTCATATTATTGTCATGCCTTCCACTTTCGTTGTTATTTCTGTCTCCAGTTCTCTTCTCCGTGTGTTTTTGGTGTTTGGTTTTAAAGACCATCTTCATTGCACACGGACAACTCCATTAGTGCTCCGATTTCCTCTCTTAGATCACACATGGAGGATCTCAGCACAGTGAACCCCGTAGCACCGACGAGAAGCCCAATGTGTGTATACAGGAATCACACAATATATAATTATTTTTGTGGTGGGTAGGTTTCTCATTTTTAAATTTTGCCATGGCAGCGGCGTAACAGTCTACTCGTTACGATTTCCAACTGACGTGGGGTTTTTAACGTGCTCAACTTGCAGATGGGACCTCTTATTGTTTTCGCCCTTAACCCGAAAAGACTAGGCATCCGATCTCACTGTCAAAGAGATCAGGGGCAGTATGCCATCATTAAGACCACATGTTCTGAAAATAAACTTTCATAAATTATAATTTATCGAATCGAACTCGGTACCTCTAGCATTCCAGGCGGACGCCATAACTCTAAGCCACTCCGACCCCCGTTTTTCTTTTGTGTGTAATTTTATTTACCGTACCCTGTTAGTTTCTAGAATTATTATCTTTGGTAAAGCTATTAATAGTTTTCTCCAATATGTGTCTCAGACGTCATCACTGTTTTCTTCTCATTCATCATTCCACTAGAACTGGTTCTGTCATACATCAAATCTTCTATTCTACTTAAATAGATCATCTGTAACTTCTTGATTACTGTTGTCAGATAAAAGTTTGTCGACAAAAAGTTGTCAGGTAAACGTTTGTTGACAAAAAGTTGTCAGATAAAAGGTTGTCGACAAAAAGTTGTCAGGTAAAAGTTTGTAGACAAAAAGTTGTCAGATTGAAGGTTGTTGACAAAGAGTTGTCAGATTTCAGGTTGTCGCCAAAACGTGTTCAAATAAAAGGTTGTTGACAAACAGTTAGAAGAAGTTAACACCTTTAAATATCTCGGGTCCACTATATGTAGTGATGGAAGATCAAATAAAGAAATCAAGACAAGACTTGAGATGGCCTCAGCTGCCATGACAAGGTTGAATGTGATCTGGAAAAGTAACATCAGTTTTCCTGTGAAGATCAAATTATACAAATCACTTGTATTATCTATTCTCTTGTATGGGTGTGAGGGCTGGACACTCACTGGAGATACGGAGCGAAGGATTTAGGCTTTCGAGCATAAATGTTATAGAAGAATTTTGCGCATTTGCTATAAAGAGCACAAAACAAATGTCTATGTTAGAGAGAAGATAAACACCTATGCAGGCCATCAAGAACCACTTTTGTCAATAGTGAAACGTCGAAAGCTTGCCTGGTTTGGGCATGTAACTCGTCATGACTCCCTTTCGAAAACGATCCTCCAGGGAACAGTCGAAGGTAAACGGAGAAGAGGAAGGCAAAGAAAATCCTGGGCTGATAACATCAAAGAATGGGCAGGACACGGCTTCTCCACACTTGTACGCATTGCTGAGAATAGAGAGCAGTGGAAGACCCTGTCTGCTGATGCTTCCACTATGGCACCCCTACGACCCATGACGGGTTATGGGTTGAGATGAGATGATGACAAACAGTTTACAGAAAAAAGGTTGTCGACAAACAGTGAAGAGATAAAAAGTTGTCGAGAGAAAGTTTTCTGATAACTTTTTCGGATGAATGGGGGCATCGTGAACTAATGTCCCAGATCGTCACAACAACGATGAACAACCCTCATATATTTACTAAAGTGTTGAGACTAAATATTAACATACATACTTTTCTAAGTTTTACGGTGGTGGTATGTTTAAAAAAAAACGTATTTTATGGAACAGCCTCGTAAGAAAATAGTAATCTAAAGTATTCAGTTTTTATCACAAACATCAGTTTGTCTTATTGACGTATATACATTCAACAGATAACTTTTTTTCTGAAAAAAAAAAATCGTTTTCTAAATACTGTGTTAAGAATTAAGAATGTACGGATATAATTAATAACTTGTCGCTGTAAACATGGCAATGTTGGACCATGTGAAATGAATATTTGTATTTTTTAATATTTTAAATAGCGCGGCCTGCTAAAAAATTATTTGAATAATTTTGTGGCAATAATTTGTTCTCCTCATAAATGACAATTGTTGAATATAGGTCTTTGGTACTAATTTATTCAACTAATAAACGACAATTGTTGAATAGTTCTGTGGCTATACGTTATTCACTCAATTAACGACATTTCTTCAATAGTTCTGTAGCAATAAATTATTCTCCTAATAAACGTCAATTGTTGAATAGTTATGTGGTAATAAATTATTCTCCTAATAAACGTCAATTGTTAAATAGTTCTGTGGTAATAAATTATTCTCCTAATAAACGTCAATTGTTAAATAGTTCTGTGGTAATAAATTATTATCCTAATAAACGTCAATTGTTAAATAGTTCTGTGGTAATAAATTATTCTCCTAATAAACGTCAATTGTTAAATAGTTCTGTGGTAATAAATTATTCTCCTAATAAACGTCAATTGTTAAATAGTTCTGTGGTAATAAATTATTCTCGTAATAAACGTCAATTGTTAAATAGTTCTGTGGTAATAAATTATTATCCTAATAAACGTCAATTGTTAAATTGTTCTGTGGTAATAAATTATTCTCCTAATAAACGTCAATTGTTAAATAGTTCTGTGGTAATAAATTATTCTCCTAATAAACGTCAATTGTTAAATAGTTCTGTGGTAATAAATTATTCTCCTAATAAACGTCAATTGTTAAATAGTTCTGTGGTAATAAATTATTCTGCTAATAAAGGTCAATGGTTGAACCCACGTTTCTGGGGTCAAGGTTGATGTTTTATAGCAGCTATACATACAGTCATTTCCTCTTATGCTCCTTATGGAACATCTAGCTACCACCTCAGCTGGCACCGATAGCGTAGAGTCCTGCATATCAAAACCCTTGTGGTTTATGTAGCATATGGTTTTACATTATGAGATTGCTAGCCTCTTACATAACCCCTTATTAGTTGCCTTGTACGAGATATATAAGGAAACATTAGACATGAGTTTTGTTTCGCAGCAATATGTGGGATAAATGGTAGTGAAACTTATGCAGAAAACATACTGCCCTATAGTATTGAACGTCTAATTTACAAACGTCACAATTTGGCTCGTTACAATGTATTCATTGATGATCCAAGAGGTGAAATTCATTTTCAGATGTATGCAGATTTTTTTCATTTGTTCTAGCCCTGAAATTAGTGTTATCTAGAACATTTTAACAGTCTTCCAGAACCTCAGAAATGTGTCCGATGAATCGTTAACAAATTGCAAGTGCACTGTCAGTACGACAAAGTCATTGGATATTTGAAAAGTTCATACTTGGTGCTGATAGCAGCAGATACAGATACATGTTTGAGAAGTATTGTCCTTTGTGTATCTTATGGAAAAGTTTATAAAAAAAAATATTCTAAACTCCCCTGGGGATACCAGCTAGATTAACTTTCTAAGTAAGTAAATAAATGTATCACGTGATGTTCGAAATATATCTAACTACGAGTTATAACTGGATAAATCAATTTTCACATTAAATCATTCATGTCTAATTCCGATATGACAAAAAGCTAATATGGCGTCTGATGTTATTCCATTGTTTCCATTTCGTCATAAGTGTTCGCTAATCTTTATGTTTAAATCTACGGCATGGAGTAAACATGTTGCTTCTCATTGTTAGCTGGTTGTTAGAGAGTTTCGTCGTTGAACTGAGGTTGGCAGCCTCCGATGATGTTACAGTTATAAATGCCTTGACTATCAGTATGACCGTTCTATAACTTCATCATGTTATAACATACTTATGTATATCTTAAATTACATACCAACCCAAAGTGGGAATTAGAACACAGAAGGGCAAGTGTGTTTGTTGGTTTGGTGATAAACATTTCGACATTAAGGGACATTCGATCTATTTCATCTGGAATCCAACGTTCTGACAACATATTTTGAATAAGTTAAATGACGAAAAGCGTTCAGTTCAACTAAAGCAGTGCGGTTGTGTACAAGTACAAGTTTGCAGCGCTGCACGATTTACAAAGAATAGTGCGTACGCATATCTATTTGATTTTGTTTGGTTTTTTCCTCGTGTTTGTTTGTTTAGTTTAATTAGTAATTATCATTTTCCCCGTTTACAACAATTTGACAAGTGTGAAGCCACTTTCTCATATCGGCAGTTGTTCATATTATTTAGAATTGAAAACAATATATATCCTAATTATACATAAGGAAGGGAAACCCGAGGCCTGTAAACAGTAAATTAATATGAAACAAATATAAAGGTATGTTATCAGGCACTCGCAGGAAATAAAGAAGTAGAACACTAGACAACAGAAAAACAACAGACATGAGTGGCTTACCCAGGATTTGAACCCTGTACCTTCCGTGCGACAGCCCCGCTTAGCCATGCAAGCGAATCACACTATCCTCCCTGTCATCTACACATCACGAAAAAATGATGTTTCAATGACAGGTCACTAGTGCGAACCTAATTATAACCCATCAGAGATTTAACGGAATATTTTCATCATTAATATTTTAACAAAATGCGTACGCAAGCACAGAAAATGAAATAGTCAATTAGTCAATCAGTCAATCAGTCAATACAGTCAAGCAGTCAATCAGTCAATACAGTCAATCAGTCAATACCATTTAGCTTTTCAAGGAGCATAGAACTTCAACAAACACATGCCAAGTTCTCTTGTCACGTGCCATAAGCTCGAGCACTTTCCATGTCTTCCTAATCAAAGTTTTTTCAACCTCCAGTTCTTTTCTCTACGTGTTTTATGTCTTACTTCTACCTCTCGTACCCGTAGTTTTGAACATAATAATTAGCGAACACTAATGGGGAAATGGTAACTATGGAATAACACCAGAAACCAAACTAGCTCATTGTCAAATCGGAATTAGATTTGCATGGTTTTATGTGACTATCAGGTCAATCTAATGACTACCAATAGATACCATACAGGATGGAAGTACAAGTATATGGAGGAAATTGCCCAAGTGAGTACTTCAATTAATAACAGCTGTGAAGACAAGGCGGTGGTTCCACCCTGGGAGATCAAGAAGCCAGACACGGACTACCACCTTGCAAAAATACTTAAAAAAGCAAATACTATGTAAAATATTAAAACACAACCAAAAAACATATACAACAAATATCAAAGGACAGCATTACTGTATACACAGATAGATCCAAGGGCGAGAATGGCAAATTAGCGATAGGAATATATATTCCAATATGGAAAATAACAACCAAAATACTACAGATTTTCATAAATGGGTGTTTGCTTAGAATAGAGGGATTAAAATAGTATGACAAGGTTACCAACGTGGAACTGATGACAAGAACTAGACAAGTGCTGGTGGAACAAGAGATGAGAAGAAGACGATGGCGATGGAAAGGACACACATTGAGGAAACCTGTTGATAGGATTACTAGGCAGTCCTAGTTCTGGAACCCCCAGGGCAAGAGAGGCACAGGTAGACCAAGAAGCACATGGAGAAGAGAGCTGGAAACAGAGGTGAAAATGATGAGGAGAACGTGGAAAGAACTTGAGATGATGGCACGTGACAGGAGGACTTGGCATGTGTTTGTTGAAGGTCTATGCTCCTTTGGGAGTGGAGGGTTATGAATGAATGAATGGAAAATAACAAAAGAGTATAGTATCACAGAAAATGCATACATTTTCACTACAGAGGTTGTGGCAATACTTAAAGCACAATAAAAATTCTCTAATAACCCGCCCAAGAAACTAACAATTGTAACTAGGGCTGCTTCAAATGGTGGCATTAAGAGCACATCATGAACAAAGGAGAGTCTAGTGTACATTGTATTCTAGTGAAATGAACTTTAAACGTTGAACAGAAGAGAGCCTAGTTTAAATATTAGCTATTGACTTCTTCTTCTTCTTCTTCTTCTTCTTCCGTCCTTAGCCACCGACCGTCAAAGCAGTCAGTGGCCATTACGCCTAGTGGCGTCTTAGGGCAACAGGAGATAGGTTTTCTTTGCCATTGTTTCCCATCACGCCTATTGGCGTCTTTAGGGCAACGGCAAATCAATCCATTTGCTGTTGTTTCCGTAATCGAAGTGACTGGCAAACGGGTGATCAGCCCATTGGTATTAGCTAAGGAGACGAACTCTAAATGTTGAACTGAGGAGAGTATAGTGTAAATGTTAGCTAGTGATACGAACTCTAAATCTTGAACAGAGAAGAGTATAGTGTAAATATTAGCGAATAAGACGAACTCTAAATGTTGAACAGAAGATAGTCTATTGTCATTTTTTTTATGCTAGCAAAATGAACTCTAAACGTTGAACAGAGGAGAGTTTATTGTAATTTTTGTGCTAGGGAAATTAACTCTAAACGTTGAACAGAGGTACCAACGGCACACCACATTAATAATAAACAAATCCTAAAGTAACACTATCAAAGTGCGCCACCTGTGCCTGACAGGTAAACATTAAAGTTGTAATGACGTTTTTCTCATTTTCACTACACACTGACTCTAGGTGTATGCCGGTAAGAATAATTTGTATTTATGTGTGTTGCGTAGCAAAATGTGTGTTGCGTATAAATGTTCCGTGGATGATGTCACATTTGCCACACAATGTTGAGGGTGCTATATTTCATCTGCTTTCCAAAGGTATGATAATACTGGCACTTGCAGAGTAGTGTATCACCCTCAGACACCAGGGATGATGAGGCAGAGTAACATGGTGTCTTTAGTCTGGTTTAAGTGTGTGACGTAAGGATAGAGTCAGATAGCTACAGTATCATACATGGACGTCACATCAGATCATACAACGTAGAAAGTCAATAAAGCTTTTAACAGCAGTGATGTTTTTTGGCAATATATATTGTGTACGCCACAATGACAAGATGCATGGATATCGTTATGCAGAAAGCATCACAGGTATAGTACAACAGTCATTGTATCATCGATGTAGTCAATTCAACAGGAACAGCATACAGCATCAAATAATGTAAATCATATGCCTTTTAGGATATCGTAATCAGCTGTACATGTAGTCAGATAGTAAACTTCCCCTTTCCATAAGAGCTAGTAGATATAAACTAGGAGATTAAATCTAGTCTCCTATATTCGACCTCAACAAGACAAGCATGTCTTTTGAGCGTCACATTATCGTCCTCTATGTTCCTTAAACAGCAAAGGTATCAAACCTAGATCCATCAATAGAGTTCAGGAAGCAAATGGTCCTTAGGACAGGCATCAATCGATGCGTGACAATATAAGTGGATCGTGAGCTGAGCAAACTTGTCATATCATAGACTCTATAATGAGGCAGGCTAGGCAAAAGTCAACATCACGAGATGGCGATAAAGTTACTCAGCAAAAAAGGATTCAGTTACCTGTTCATCAGGAATTAAATCACATAAATCACATAGATCACATATGCCTCCAGGCATTTGGAATAACGTAGAGATATATCATCTCAAAAAAGAAGGAACAACAATGATGAGGACTCCTTCCTGAATAATCTAAGCGAAGACGTTAGCACACCGCTACGTCTCGCCTGACCAGCATTTTCGCTCAGACTGACCTGGGCGGAAATCCTTTAAACACTGCCCCAAACAAAGACATGCTCAGAACACCCGAATCGAATACAACTCAGCTAATTTACGAAACAAAGAATGTTCTACGATGTTCGACTAAAGATTCGAACCTTAAAAGGAAATGACATCGCAAGTTGCCAACTGTTTCTAGGAAAACGCTCCATACATGGTTATGACTTAAAATCGCTCACACACAAACTATCAACAACCCTAGCTATCAAGATAAGACAACTTCCTGACGATGCTATCAAGATTAGACGACTGTAGAAATAAAAGTGACTACAATTCCATGAGTTACTTCCCATGCATTAAAAAATTCAATAAAGTCAGAATACATGGTCAGAATATATAGTCAGAATAAGTTGCGACAAGTTTAGCGCAACATTACCGCCACCTCCCGATAAAAAAAAAATGTGCAACATTTTTTTTTTTAATATCCAAGAGTAAAACCAAAAGCGGTTTAACAACGCACGAATTATGCGGGGATAACTAATTGCACTGCCTAATATGAGGCTAAATTGACACATAAAGTGTCTGGTGAGAATATTTCTCAACAGATAAAAAATCTGATTCAAGAAAAAAAATATATCGGGGAGGTGCCACCAACACACACTACGCTTGCATGAAAATACAATATAAATATGCAAGTTCATATCTTTATAATCAAATAGCAGTGTCATATTCTAATACCGCTTAGAATGGATGTACACATCTGATATAGAATGTTAAATATTACATTATCTAAATGTTTAATAATACCATTACATAATGAAATTAAACATAAATGACGATCCAGGACACATCTCCTGTCGTACCAAGGAAAGTGTACAATGTGGAACTCTCCATGTTTGACAACAGAAAGGTAGCTTCTCCGATCAACAATAACATGCTGAGAAAAAAAACAACCAATATAATTCTATTTAATAGCCATTAAGTTTCATACTATACAATACATTATTATTAACAATTGTGACCGAGTAAACTTTCGGCCCTTATATTAACTACTCAGTCTTCTTCTTATATTAAAGATGGGAACAGAAGAAGATGATAACAAAGCACAATAGTATGTGTTCACCTAAAGTGAGGACAGATGTGCTAATGTATTGTAGTTTTTTTTTTTTTTTTTTTTTTTTTTTTTCTTTCGTTCGCCCGCTAATACTCGAGGCGAAATCTCAGGTTATTATTTTATGTCTAACCTGACATTGATTTTACGTGAGTATCCCTTTATTTCTTGTACAGAGACAGGTGTCCCTCGCCATTCAGGCAAATACTCGCCGATTTCGGAGGTACCTATTGTAGTAATATAGGTGTGTTATGGCTCTGACGTATATCTAGAAATAGGACAGAAGTATTAGTTGGAATCATGTGGGCATCTAGACAGAATGTCAGCCATCACATTATCCGACCCACGGATAGCTCGTACCGTGAAGTAAAAAGGTTGAAGAGCAATAGCATATCGAGTGGATCTCGAACTCTTCAAGTTCTTAGTCTGAATAGCTGTAAGAGCTTTCTGATCAGTTTCTAGAATGAAATGTGCGCCTAGGAGGAATCTTTGTAGTTTGAGAATAGACCAAACCATAGCCAACAATTCACGGTCTAAAACCGAGTAGTTCCTCTCTGCCGCATTTAGTTTTCTAGAAATGTACATAACAGGATGCAGAGTTTCAGCATATTCCTGCATAAGTGCTGCTCCGATCCCAGTGGATGAAGCATCACTTCGAAGAACAAAAGTCCTATCAAGAGTAGGTAATCTTAGGATGGGAGGAGAAGAAAATATTTTCTTGATCTGGTCTAAGGAAGATTGACATTCCTGAGACCAACGAACCAGATTAGGCGACCCTTTCTTCAACAAAGTTGAGAGAGGTGCCATGATCGAAGATAGATTCGGGATGAATCTCCCATAGAATTGAATTAGACCCAAGAGACTTGTTTCTTCGTTTTAGGTACAGAGATGTTCAATATTTTCGAAGTATTGTGGTCTTCTGTCTTCAAGAGACCATGACCAACACGATGACCCAGGAAAGAGATTTCACCAAAACCAACATAGGCTTTAGAGGGTTTTGCTGTCAAATTAAACTCACGTAGAGTGGACAGTAGGTCATATAAACCCAAATAGTGATCTTCCCAGGAATCACTGAAGAGACAGATATCATCTAAGTATGCGATGACGTCTGAACGATGAGAAAGAATTCGACGCATCATGCGAACGAAAGTAGCAGGGGCGTTCGTAAGACCGAAAGGCATAACATTCCATTGAAATAGACCCCTAGGTGTTGAGAAAGCAGTAAGAGGTTTGGCATGATCTGCTAAAGGCACTTGCCAATAACCTTTTGACAAGTCAAGTTTAGTGAAGAATCTAGAATTAGAAAGTCTAATAAGTAGATCTTCTAGTAAAGGCATAGGTTCAGCATCGAACTTTGTGACTTGATTTAATTTGCGATAATCAACGCAAATTCGTATGTTCTTATCTTTCTTCCGAACAATAACCATGGAAGAAGAATATGGAGAAGTCGATGGTTCAATTATGTTTAATTGAATCATTTCATCCAATTCCTTTTCCACTTGTGACTGAAAGTGTATAGGGATAGGATAAGACCTAACCCTAATAGGATTATTGTCGGTAAGAATTATGTCATGTTCTATGACATGCGTGTGACCAGGGATGTCGGTTAGAACATCCTTAAATGTCTGTAACATCGACGAGACTTGACGATGTTCATCAACAGAAAAATTAGGAGAAATGGAGACATCTTTCCAAGATTCCATGGAATGTAGTGGAACCACTGGAAGAGGAAGATCGACATCAGAAAAAACAGATTCCTCATCCTGTATGACAGACAGGGATGAGTAATGACCATGAGGTACAGAAGAATCGTCCGTTGCCTGGAAAATAGGCAGCAAATAGTCTGGACGCTCATGAAATTCCGTCAGCATATTGATATGGAAAGTTTTATGTTTTCCATCTATATCGACCACATAGTCAACATCGGAAATTCGTGAGACTATTGCATATGGACCTTTCCATGCAATCAGAAGTCTATTTTCCCTACTGGGGAGTAGGACGAATGCTTTGTCACCTGGACAAAGTTGTCGTAGACATCTGTTCTTGTTAGAAAACTGCCTTGCTTTTTCTTTAGCAATTTCTGACGAAGCAGTCGCTAGTTTGCATGCATCAATGATCTTTTGCCTAAGAGCAATGACATACTCATATGAAGATTGAGTGTCATCACTAATATCATCGGCAGTGATGAGATCGTGTAATAAAGACATAGGGCCGCGCGGACGCGCGCCAAAGACAAGTTCGAAGGGAGAAAATCCTGTGTGTTCATTAGGGACTTCTCTATAGGCAAAGAGAGCCGCGGGTAAAACCCTGTCCCAATCTTGAGGATGATCTTCAGTTATCTTACCAAGCAAAGTCTTGAGCGTTCTAGTCAGACGCTCAACTAACCCATTAGACATAGGATGGTAGATACTACTGAGAGATCGTTCAATATGTAAGGTAGACATTACCTGTGACATAGTGTCAGATATGAGTTGCGTGCCATGGTCAGACAGTATTTCTCTGGGGAACCCCAAGCGAGAAAATATCAGCCAAAGAACATCTGCGATATCTGTAGTAGATATGCTCTTTAGAGGGATAGCCTCTGGCCAACGTGTGCACATATCGACACATGTAAGGATAAACTGATGTCCTCTGGCCGACTTTATCTTAAAAGGGCCAATAATATCTATGGCCATTTTCTGAAATGGCCGAATAGGGATGTCAGCAGCCTGGATAGGCGCAGCATGTCGTGGTCCTCTAGATTTGACCTCCTGACATACCTGACAATATCGGCAGTATATACGAATGTCCTTGTTAACAAATGGCCAAAAGAAAGCCGCAAGGACTCTCGACTTTGTACGGGAAAATCCCATGTATCCGGCACATTGCGAGTCATGAGCATGTTGCAATATTTGCACTCTCATACTCTTGGGAACAAGAATTTGCGAATGTGCTGACGTAGCCGAGTCTTGTACCATACGTACAAGCACGCCGTTTTTCATTTCTATCCAAGATTTTGTTTGTGTATCCTTATTTGGATCACCTTTCTTCGCAAGAATGAAGAATTTTTTTAGCGTCGGGTCTTCTTCTTGTAATTTTATGAACGAGTCACGAGAAATAACCAAGTTACTATCTTGGCTATGAACTTCAACGCTATCATTATTCAACGAAGTTTGTGGTGTTTGTAGAGCTTGTGCTCTTGTAACCACTGCATTGGTAGCTTGCATATTATCATCTTCCCAAGCAGCAATCTGCTGTGGGGTACATTCCCTAACTCCGTGGATACGACCAATAATAAGGTCCGCAATAGGATTAGGTAAGAGACAGGCATGCACATCTCCCGTAAAGAAAGGAGTGGCAATGTGAATTACAGCAGTAGGATATTTTTCTAGAGTGCCGCCAAATGTGACACATTTGATAACCCTTCCTATCGCACAGGATGGTTCTACAAGCGATTGTCTAACACCAATAGTGGTGCATCCTGAATCGAAAAGTAGTGAGACCGGAGTATTATTAACAAGACCCTTATGTAGGATTAGAGAACCTCTCCCGTCATGTGCAACCGAAGCAGGAAGAGCGGGGAGAGGGTGACCACAACTCAAATTCGATATTGTAGTCGGTTCGAACAGAGTACTGCATTGGGGGCACTTGTTTGCTCTCCCAAAGTCAAAAGAAGAACAAGTGACAGCGTCAGAGTTTTTATTATCAGAAACCTGATTACAGGCTCCTTGAGATTCTTGATGAACCGAGTTAGCCTGCTGATATCTCTTTTTTTTGTATTGAGATCTACCGCGACTACTATTACCTCTGAAGTTATCACTGTTGTTATTATCTCTGTAGTTATTATTGTCTCTATTATAATTGTTATCCTGTTTCGAACTACAGTTTCCATGATTATTATCATGTCCACATTGATGTGAACATCTATTTGTTTGGTTTTGAGGTCTACGCGAGGAAAAGCCTCTGTTACCATATCCTCTTCTGAAATGCCTAAAATTATTAGGTTGGAAGTAACGAGGACTGTCAGCTCGTCTCCAATTCTTCGAAGAAGAATCACCCTGAAATTGATTTCCATAATTTTGACCGTAACTACGGTTACTTTTCCTATCAAAATTTTGTTGGAATCTATGACTAGAGTTTTGACCATAAGGTGCTGCCGAAGCAACTGGCATACCTTCTTTTACTTTAGCGTTACCAGTGGTTACGTGAGGATGCGCAGTTATATACTGGCTACAGAAATCTTCCATTTCTTTTATTGTTTTAGGTTTACGTTCGTGAAGGAAAGCAAGGAAAGACTCATTAACAGAAGACATGACTTTGTCTCTAAGTATTAAATCTATAAGTCCTTCATAAGTTTTTTCTATCTTAGACAGCTCCACCCAATGTGAAAAAGTAAAACGTATCTTTGAAATGAATTCAGAGAATTGCATTCCAGTTTATGGCAACATATTTTTAAATTGAAGACGATAGCCGTCTTCGTCAAGTTGGTATTTCTTTAACAACATAGCCCTGACAACCTCATAGTTGTTCTTGTCAGGCTCATCTACCATGCTTAACATACTCAAAGCATCACCTCTAAGTATTTTGGACAAATGATAAACCTGCAGTGATTTATCTATGTTATGTACTTTACATGAAGTTTCAAATCTGTCCAGATAGAATGTTATATCGTCGATGGCAGCATTGAATGGTGGTAGATTAAGCTTGAAAGTGCTTGCATTAGTCTTATCTGAGACCTTATTTGCATCATTAGCATTACCCATGTTCATCACCTTTAATTTCTCAACTTCCAAAGCTAAGAGTTTTTCTTCATGCTCCATTTTTGCTTTTCTCTCATCAGACTCTCTTTGTAACTTCCTTTCTTCAGCTTCAGCTTGTTTTTCTAATCTTTTATTTTCAGCCTCTTTTTCAAGTCTTTTATTTTCAGCCTCAAGTCTTTTATTTTCAGACTCAATCTGTAGTCTCTTCTCTTCAGCTTTTGCTTCTGCTTCTCTTTTTTGTTTTTCCATTTCCATTTGGAATCTTTTTTCATCTACCTGCATCTGCAGTTTCTTTTGTTCAGCTTCCATTGCTTTATCATATTGAGCAGTTGCAAATTCTTATAACTTATCACCAGTCTTCCCAAGCAATTTACCCTGCTCAATAAAGTGCTCAAATGTAGACATGATGAGTAATAATATGAGTCCACAACCTGAAATAATTAATTATCTTATTTCAAATTTAATTATAGCAAGTCTTAAATGAAGCACTTGCTTACTCACAACACTATATTATTATCCCAATCTTTGTGGGAAACAAGTCTTAGATCAAAGAACTTGTGTATAGACCTTGTTGAAATATCATCAATCAACTCTTGATCATAGGTACACTTCCCATTCAATAGTGCACAATACTATTCATCATTTATTTATCATCAGTATAGTAGTGGTGCATCAGCATAATCCATTATCCAATCTGAATTAATTACTGTAAGTAATATTATTCATCATTTATTAATCATCAGTGTAGTAGTAATGCATAAGCATAACCCGCTATCAAATGTGAATTAACTACTATAAGTGTAACCAATGACTATGTAAACACAATCACAATGTAAACATCAAGCATGTAAACACTAGCAATGTAAACATTAACAGTGTAAACAATACCAATGTAAACAATAACAAAGGTTTAGCAACAATACGAAAACATTCGCAGAAATCAACAAAAAATAAAGCGAAATGTAAAGAAATATCACAAAAAATGTGATGATATCTGCGAGAAGATATTACAAATACAAGACACAACAGTGTATAAACAAAAATGGTGTATGAAACTAAACAATAGGAAAGAGTAGGCTAGCAAATACAAACAAATCAAAACAAAACTAAAGAGTGCGAAAAATAACGAAAACAATACTAACACATGTCATCACAACTAACAAAAAATAGCAACAGAAGTCGCTTTGCAAATTCCAGTATCGGAAATTTGCACACCCTACAGAAAACGCTCACGATAGACGACCTCTATGACGTGGTATGATCTAAGGGAGACACCGCCCACCGAAAACCCGCAGAAACATAAACATATAAATATAAATATACAAATAACATATAAACATATAACATGTAAACAAAATAATGAGAAATACAGAATACTCAGTAGAAGTATAAGGGCACAGTTCACAAACAAACAGGCCACTTAACTTATGGAACTCCAATCGTCAGTACAGCAAAAAAACAGGTGGTAATCAGCATTCTAAGATCGAAGATCCAACGTTGATCACACATCTGAACTTGCATGAAACAGCTAAGACGATGGTTGAGACTTGAGCTTCTAAACAGTACAGGCAGTATACAGGTAGTGTAATTACGGCTCTTGACCTTCTTATCCAGGAGTAAATTGCTTGAATCGGTACTTGGCCTTCTCAAGAACTCGTAGCAACCAGAACTTGGCCTTCTTAACAACTACAGCAACCTGGAACCTTGATAGCAGCAACTTGTGTTATCCGGCAATATATACAACGCCGGGTATTGTCAAATTTCTTGCTTTATGGCAAAACTGCAATTCCGACATTTATCGGACAACGCCGAGTAGTCTCAGAATTCTTTATGTTGATGTCTTGAAAAATGTTGAAATGTTGATATTATGTAGACTGAAGTGGGTAAGGGACCCCGTGTATGCTGGTACCAGACCAAACCAGCTTATGGCCACCAAATGTTGCGTAGCAAAATGTGTGTTTCGTATAAATGTTCCGTGGATGATGTCACATTTGCCACACAATGTTGAGGGTGCTATATTTCATCTGCTTTCCAAAGGTATGATAATACTGGCACTTGCAGAGTAGTGTATCACCCTCAGACACCAGGGATGATGAGGCAGAGTAACATGGTGTCTTTAGTCTGGTTTAAGTGTGTGACGTAAGGATAGAGTCAGATAGCTACAGTATCATACATGGACGTCACATCAGACCATACAACGTAGAAAGTCAATAAAGCTTTTAACAGCAGTGATGTTTTTTTGCAATATATATTGTGTACGCCACAATGACAAGATGCATGGACATCGTTATGCAGAAAACATCACAGGTATAGTACAACAGTCATTGTATCATCGACGTAGTCAATTCAACAGGAACAGCATACAGCATCAAATAATGTAAATCATATGCCTTTTAGGATATCGTAATCAGCTGTACATGTAGTCAAGTAGTAAACTTCCCCTTTCCATTAGAGCTAGTAGATATCAACTAGGAGATTAAATCTAGTCTCCTATATTCGACCTCAACAAGACAGGCATGTCTTTTGAGCGTCACATTATCGTCCTGTATATTCCTCTAACAGCAAAGGTATCAAACCTAGATCCATCAAAAAGTTCAGGAAGCAAATGGCCCTTAGGACAGGCATCAATCGATGCGTGACAATATAAGTGGATCGTGAGCTGAGCAAACTTGTCATATCATAGACTCTATAATGAGGCAGGCTAGGCAAAAGTCAACATCACGAGATGGCGATAAAGTTGCTCAGCAAAAAAGGATTCAGTTACCTGTTCATCAGGAATTAAATCACATAAATCACATAGATCACATATGCCTCCAGGCATTTGGAATAACGTAGAGATATATCATCTCAAAAAAGAAGGAACAACAATGATGAGGACTCCTTCCTGAATAATCTAAGCGAAGACGTTAGCTTTTTTTTTTTTTTTTTTTTTTTAAAACCTTTATTTGGTCAATATATTTACAACATTGATAGTATTTACAACGATTGAAATTTAAAATAGTCATTATAAGGACATAATTTAAAGTTAATAAACCCGGTATAAACTAAATATTGCGAAACACAAAAACAATATTATTTAGTTAATATTACAAGACCAAAAAAGAGCAAATGCACAAATTCTAAAGTTAAATAAACCGGGTACAAATTAAAATTATTACATTATATAAGATAAACCTAATTGCGAACAAATCAATATTATTTAAGAAAAATAACTTTAAATATTACAATCTAAAAAAGAACAATATGTAAAAATATATTACACAAATTTTAAAATTAAAAAGCTAAGCACAAATCAAAACTATTGCATAAACGAATTACAAAAAGTCCAGGTACAAATCAAATTATTTCAATATATAAAGATATACTAATTTCCGAAAAAAAAAAAAAAAAAAAATATTATCAACTGTTGTGAGGGCATGGGAGTTACTAGATGATTAATGGTACAACGACTGACAATGACACCCTAACATGAGATGATATGCGATAAATGGTATTTACATTGCACGATATTACAGAAATAGTATTAATACTCAAAGCTACTTGCTTTGTATCACCAACAAGGGTCTAAGTTATAATTTAACACAAAAGGAATGCTTTAAATCTGTGTTGTTATGTCTTGTGTTATCTGTTCGTATATTTGTGTAAATATTTTACTGTCATAATGTCCATTGTCGTATACAGCTCTGTTCCTACATGTCCATACAAGATATCTGAAGTTAGCGAGTAAAGTTAGTAAGTTCTGTTTGTCTCGTCATTCGTGGTAACGTGTTCATCATGACTGCTCTATATAAATTAAGTGTCTGTTGTGAGTGTGGGGCTATTAATGTCCTTAATTTGTTTAAAGTGGGGGCCACTGTCTTACATGTGTAAAACAAGTGGTCTTCTGTCTCTATGATGTTGTTACTACACAGTTTACATTTTGGTGGCGCTTTGCCTGCTTTTTTTGCTGACTGCATGCCCGCAATAGGCGTTAAACTGTGTAGTAATCTGAAGGTGACTTCTTTTGCTTGTGGTTTGATGTCTATTGCATGAATGTTTGTGAAACTCTGTGTGTAATCGGTTATAAAAAGGTTGTACCCCCTTCGTGTGTTTAGAGGTGTTTCCTGTGCTGCATCTAGAAGTTTGTATATAAGTTTGGTGTCTTGTCTTATTAAATGTTTATTTCCTTCTAAGTTTTGTAAACATATTTTGTAAAAGGGTGATGGTGTACCAAAAAAGTGAGGTTGATTATTGTTTAATTTACAAAGGTTCGATAATCTTAACCCAATATAGTAGTGTGCCAGTGGGTATAGACCCGGGCATTTTATAACTTCCCCTATGTATTTAATTCTTAAAGCTTTTATTTTAGTATTGATATCCTGTAGGGCTATCCCCCCTTTATTTTTAGGTTGTATTAGAGTAGTGTGTTTGATACTGTACCAGGTATTCCTAAAAATAAAGGCCCTAATTAGTTTATTTATTTCCGTTATAATTTTTTTAGGTACTATTTGTATATTTGCTGTATAAATTATTTTTGGCATAATAAAACAATTAACTATAATACTTCTTCCGAAAATGGTAGCCGTTTTATATTTGTAAATTTCTAGCATATTTTGGATTTCCTCTATTAATTTTGTCCATGTCTCTTTATTGGGGTCTTGAGGATTAAAAGAGAAGTTAATTCCATAAATTTTAATTTTATTCACTACCGTTAATTGAAAAGGGAAATCTGACCTATTGCCCCATTTACCTATTCCCATTATGCTAGATTTTTGAATATTTAGTTTGGATTCGCTAGCGTATCCAAACTCTGTGAAAACCTCTAAGATATTTTTTATAGAATCCTTTGTTGTTGGAAAGAATATTGTATCATCGGCGTAGGCCAACAATTTTCTTTCCCCTGCACCGGGGACGAAAGTCCCCGTGATATTTGTGTCCTGTCTTATTCTTTCCAACACAGGTTCTAACGTTATTACATATAACAAGGGCGACAGAGGGCATCCTTGCCTAACACTTCTCGTTAATTTAAATGTTTTAGTTAAACTATGATTAATCAATATTTTACTTTCAGGTTTTTTATATAGGATTTTTATCCATGATCTAAAGTATTTCCCTATATTATTAGCTTTAAGACTCTTATGTAGGAAGGCATGTGATACTCTATCAAATGCCTTTTCCTGGTCTTAAGATAATATGGCACTCTGGCACTGCCTATCATGTGTGTATGTAATTAGGTCTCTAATGAAATGTGTGTGTCTGCTAATGTTTCTAACATGTACACTACATTGTTGATCTGAATGTATTATTTTGTGCATGTGTGGCTTAAGCTTCAGAGTTAAAGCCTTGGCTAGAATTTTATAATCCACATCTAAAAGGGAGATGGGCCTAAAATTCTTAATTGACTTTTTGTCTTTACTGTCTTTAGGGATCAGGGTAATATATGACTGATTTAAACTATCCGGGAGTTCCCCTTTTTGAAAAGCCTCTTCAAACACTTTAATTAAGATAGGGCCTAAACATGGGAAGAAAAACCTGTAAAATTCTGCTGTTAGCCCATCAGGCCCAGGTGCTTTATCTTTTTGAAAAGTACTAAGTGCCCCTTGCAAATTATCTATAGTTAGGGGTTGGTCTAGCCTTTCACTTTCCTCATCACTTAGACACTTTGTGTATTGTAAAAATTTGTCTTGTGTGTTTGCGTCACTTTCTTCTTTAGTATATAGCTGCTTGTAGTATTCGAAGAAAGCGTGACTAATGTTGGTGTTGTCTGTGTGCCGTATTCCTTTCATGTCAGTTATTTCCTGAATCTGTCTACTGCGTTGAATGTTTTTCTCTACTGCTAAATATAGCCTACTAGGGATTTCCTGCGTTATAGTGAGTAATTTTGTCCTAAGTAATGCTCCCTGGTAGGTATACTGTCTATATTGATCTAATTGCTGTTCTAAGGTGTGTATGTGAGGGTTCGTGTTGTCTAAACTTTTGGTTAAACTAATTGCTTCTTCTAAAATCCCCTCTTCTTTTTTAAACTTTTTGTGAATGAGTGTAGCCAAAATCTGCGTTCTATCTCTAATTGCGTTCTTTAGCATATCCCAATGTTGAGCAATGTTATTATTTGGAATGTCCTGTGCGTAACCTTGTATCAGTTGTGTTATTTGTTCTGTATAGTAAGTGTTTTTAAGTAGGCTGTTGTTAAATTTCCAATGCGGGGATCTCTTTACTTGTTTGTGCGTGTGTCCCGTACTTAAAGATGTGTAAACTGCGTGATGATCTGTGAATTTAAGAGTATTTTTTATGTGGTATATTGTGTGTATATTATAGTCACTAGTGGTGTAAAATCTATCTAATCTTGAAGCCAGTCTAAAAAAATGGGTTCGTCTTGTCATAATATGTAAAGGTTTGTTTATTTGGTTCTATTTTTCTGTATGCGTCTGAAAGGTCATGTTCGTCTAACATAGCCTGAACTTGTCGTACAAGTAAAGACTTTTCACGTGTCTGCGCTCTCGTGAAGCCTCCAGACCGGTCAAGGTCGGATAGAATACAATTAAAATCCCCTCCCTAAAATTTTCTTATTCCCTTTGTAGTGTTCCGTTAGTATGTCGTGTAATCCGTCTTAAAACTTAGGCCTGTCAATTTTCGTCGCAGGGGCGTATATATTAATAAGTGTGTGTGTGTCGTGCTTGTTGTGTTTGTTTTGTATTTGTATAATGACAATTCTTCTATCATTGTCAGTTCTGTGATGCACTGCATCCCAATCTTCATTAATTTGAAGGATGGCAACACCAGTATGGCAGGTGCCCCGGGCGAACCAACCATGCTTCAGTCCTAATCTAGTTGTTATTTGACCCGCGTGATAGTTTGTAGTGACACCGGTTTGATGTAAAAGCAAAAAATCGGGTTTCTCTTTTTTAATCAGTTTAATTACATGGTCCAGCTTATTTCTCAAACCATTGATATTGAGAGATATTATCACTAGACTGCATGTCGGAGTGGTAAGCAGAAGTTGGCCACTCGCTATAAACTGTCTACCTGGCAAAGTGGCAGAAAGGCCACTTGCCCTATCTAAACTATCTGACGGAACGGGGACTAAGTGCAAACCGTCCGTTTTTCTTGAATTACAAGGCAAGGTAGTGGTCTGAGGCTGACTACCTGCCACAGGTGAATTACACAACAAAGCGCTAGTTGATAGTTTATTATGTGTTGTAATGAATGTACTAGGCAAAGTGATACTTGTTGCACATGGCTTACACAATAGAGCGGTGACAGTGGGCTGACCGCTCTCTGTCATAACTAGGCCACTCGACACGTTCATGTTTGCATTTCTCGTCGAGGGGGTGCGTAGGGGCTGACCTGTTGACCTAGTTACATGACTGATTGACGGAATAGTGACCTGGGGCTGACTATCCGTTCCGCACTGATAATTTAGGCTGGGCGCAGATGAGACTGCGTCGCCTAACACTCTCACCCCCGTAAGGGGGGGGGGGGGAGTTGACTGCTTAAATGAAACTGTGCGCATGTTAAAGTGTGTGTATTGTGGACAAGCTAACTATCAAAAAACTATTTACATAAACACTATTTACATAAACACAACTCTTAATAATACATTTTAACACCACTCCTAAACTATGGGTGTTGGCACACTTTACTGTAATAAGATACATTTTTATTTTTATGGACAGTTTCACTTGGGTCCACTTGAGGAGGCACATCTTCCCACGCACTGGCAGTCTTTTGTTCAAGCTTCTAACAGACTCAAAGGGGAGGGTACCTTCGGGGTGCAGCTCAGGCGTGCCTTCACCTGCACCATTCGTCCTCACTCGTCTCGCCTGCTTGAAGCCTGGAAGTAACTTCTTGCACTGGGCCCCAGTGCCGGGAAGAAAGACTTGTAGGCGTAAGCTCATGGACTTACATCGTCAAAATCTTGCCCGTCTATGTACAGGCTGGTCTGCGTCATCATCGACTCCATATCGTCCTCTTCTGCCATTGACACCAACCAGGAGGAGGCTTGGGTATTCGCTGGTGTAGGTGCTTCCGGAGCTTCCGTTCCTGCTGGTGACTTTCTGGGGCTGCTGGGTGCAGACATAGCGCGCTCGTCAACGACAGGTGTCGACGAACTCCACCTCGGGGAGGGCTCCGATGTAGACGCCCTAGGTGACGGTGGCAGGTCTTTCTTGCTCGGAGAGCTTTTACATGGCGACCTGCTCTCGTTACGCTTGACTTCTTTGTTTTTCACCGGCCCCACTGTTTGGAGCGATATTATCTTTCTGTTCTTTCTCTCTTTCTTTGAGAGAAACGTTTCATAATCTCCTTCATCGGCACTGCCTTGGGGGCTATCTGGGCCAGGGAGCTCACTTGCCCTGTCCTGCTCCGCCACTGCTTCCTTGTTCTGTTCAGCCGGTGTTTTCTCGGCAACCGTCTCTTCTTCCCTTCTTCGTTTCACTTGTTGGGTGGCCGCTCTCTTCTTGGGGCATTGACTTACCCAGTGGTCGTCTCCCCCACACACCGCACACTGGATCCTTCTCCCTGGCAGAGACACCCATACTCGGAGAAACTTATTCTCCGCTGCCTTTAGGTGCACGAAGTGCGGTACATGGTGTTCTGACTGCTTAAACATAAAGTTCCATTTATCTCCTGCGCCTTTATTCTTGTCACTTCTGCACTTTCGTCCCCTGAGATGGTCGCCACCAGTCTCTGCACAGCTTCCGCCTTCATGGTGGGCGGTATCCAGTTCAGGGTTCCTTTTGATTATTCTTTGTCTTGGTGTTCAATATACACCGTCATCTGTGGGTTTGACCACTCTAGCCTCTTACCGTGAAGGCCCTGGTAGTGCTTAAGTTGGGCCGCTGCTGTGAGGGTGGCGAACCACTTAAAGGGCCCTGCAAAACGGTACAGAGTGGCAATCCCACTCGTACCTACTCCTGCAGGCCCCGCAAGGATGCTTGATATCAAGCCATATGATGCCCTGTTAGCCTGTGGGCCAGTTACTGTAATAATCAAAGTAAAAGGACGGTGTAACACACCTCCTTCAAAATCATCATCTATATTTACATTGAAAATGGGCACTACTGGTGCTGACATTTTATTTCTTTTCCTTCTTGGCCTTAAACCAAATTAGAAACAATAACAAGGTACCAACCGTTAGCCTAGCTAACAGCCAAGCTAACACAAAAGTCCAGGAAAAAAACACCAAAGTCCGACAATGAAAAACACAGAGACGCTAGCACACCGCTACGTCTCGCCTTACCAGCATTTCTGCTCAGACTGACCTGGGCGGAAATCCTTTAAACACTGCCCCAAACAAAGACGTGCGCAGAACACCCGAATCGAATACAACTCAGCTAATTTACGAAACAAAGAATGTTCTACGATGTTCGACTAAAGATTCGAACCTTAAAAGGAAATGACATCGCAAGTTGCCAACTGTTTCTAGGAAAACGCTCCATACATGGTTATGACTTAAAATCGCTCACACACAAACTATCAACAACCCTAGCTATCAAGATAAGACAACTTCCTGACGATGCTATCAAGATTAGACGACTGTAGAAATAAAAGTGACTACAATTCCATGAGTTACTTCCCATGCATTAAAAAATTCAATATAGTCAGAATGCATGGTCCGAATATATAGTCAGAATAAGTTGCGAC
Organism: Oreohelix idahoensis; assembly: GCA_024509875.1. Lineage (NCBI taxonomy): Eukaryota > Metazoa > Mollusca > Gastropoda > Stylommatophora > Oreohelicidae > Oreohelix > Oreohelix idahoensis. The sequence continues at coordinate 262,522 of JAMPIV010011073.1, read as the reverse complement.
AAGTTTAGCGTAACAATGTGATAATTTGTAAATCACACCTGAAAACAAATAGTTGTATACTTTATATATTTGTAATATATAAAAAGTGAAGAAAGGATTGGTGGAACGTCAAATAGTCGCTAATGTTTCTTGTTTGAATCCAGACCCCTGAACGCCTTCCTTATAACTGCCCAGTACATTAATGACCAGCGATAGCATGTCTGGCCAGAAAGTGCAGAGCTGAAGCAGAGGCTATGGCCCGCAACTGGGACCTGCAAAATAGTGTTGACTTCGTCCTTGTGACAGACCTGCAGGTATCCAGTGACAAACAACTGAATGCAAAAGAAGATGAGTGTCCAATAAGTTAACCTTAGGAGATTTTTAGCGCTGCCGGAAACATGTAAGTGAAACAGTTATGTCACGAAATCTATTAGCTTAATAGGTTCAAAATATTTCAAATCAAATGCATACTCGCTGCCCTAAAAGGGACGCTTTGTATATTTGTAAAAAAAATGTAATTAAGAAATAAATAGGCACATGCCGAATATGATATTTTCTTGCATTATATTTTATTTCACAGTTCACGTAAGTTGAAATCAGCATAGTTGATTTAGTGAAGCTGTGTCTTACAATAATGTATCATTACTTGCTTGGTTGGTTGTGTTTGGCTAAAACTATCTCCTCGACATATTACTAGTGAAAACTGAGATTTAACAAACGCAATGTTTTCGGGTGCTACAGTATTAAACATAGCTATATACATGCACTGTTTGATCTATTTAATTGCTAACAAAATAAAATCAAGCATGTTACCACAGAAACCACCACTTAAAGAGCAGTTGTAAAGGTATAGTGCTTGATTTCTGCAAGTAGACATGTGCGGATACGGACCATTGGTACATACAATTAGACAAAAGATAGAACACAGAGCTAACCATAATGGGGAAGAAAAACGTAAAAAGATCACAACCACATACTTTTTTAATACACGATCAAATACCACATCCAGATAGGATGATAAGGTTAGATATCAGTGCAGTATCAAACAAGAAAATAGTAAATATATGTGTACAAACGAAATGTAGTGTATACACAGAAAACATGTTATCACTGAATTATTGTCCGGAATTTATGTATTTCCCTTCAGTAGACAATATAAACTTTAGGCTTTGACCATTGTACAGTTTGATGCATCTTCTACTTAATATTAACAGAACATTGTTGTTCTGTTTTCGGTCTTCATTACGTAGTCTTGTTGTGTTGTCTTGAACAAACGTTCAGTCTATAAGCTACATATCTAATATGCACGTTTTCAGTAATTCTAATAATGCCGTGTGTGTTTCCCGTTCTATACAAAATATCAATTCGTACTCAATATGAACAATCATGAAGATTTTCAAGAGAAAACATTGAAATACCAAACTGGATTTAAATGTTTCCAAACTCTGAGTACAAATATATTAATCAAAGCAAATAAAAACAAAAACGCCAATATAATGTACGAGGGAAGGTCAAAAAGTAATGCCTCCTATTTTTTTATGTATGTAAATACTGCATCGGTGTGCAATTTGTAAATTTAGCAGGATTCCTCAAACACTCTTCTGCACAGTACAGCATTACCAACCTGTTTCAGTAACAGGTGGCACCACTGTAACAGTTTAAAAATGGCTGCCAAAGACGTTCGGTTAAAACAACGTTATGTCATAGAATTCCTCAATGCTGAAGTCGAGGCCCCAATTCGCATCCACGAAAGTTTGAAGAATGTTTATGGAGATTCAACAGTGCATGTTAGCACTGTCCGACGTTGGCTACATCGTTGTGACGAAGCTGAAGTAGGTCAATCCTCAATGGCTGACGCAAAGCATCACACAACATCGCCGACAAGAAAGAAGTTCAAAAGTTCACCATCTGTAGGGAAAGTTATGGCCTCCGTGTTTTGAGATGAGAAGGGTGTGATTCTTCTCGACTTCTTGGAACAGGGAAACACGGTGAATGCAGGCCGTTACATTGAAACTTTGAAGAATCTTAGAGGTCGTCTTCGGCGACTTTACCCATTAAAAGATCAGAGAACTGCACTACTGTTGCACGATAATGCCACGCCACACACCGCTAAACGCACCATTGATGCGATTGCAGAATTTGGCTGGACATTATTACCACATCCCCCTTACAGTCCCGATCTTGCACCTTGTGACTTCCATCTGTTTAGACCACTGAAAGAAGATCTTCGCGGACATCACTTTGAGGACACCGGAACCCTTAAACGCGCCGTACGCCAGTGGTTAAGGAAAAAGGAAACACATTTTTACCGTGCGGGGATACATGCCCTTTTGCGAAGATGGACAAAAACTGTAACAAATAACGGAGACTACATTGGGAAATAAATTCTTGAAGTTCAGACTTGGGGCTACATTTCAATGTGAATTTTATCTGTTTTCTTGCCTATTGAATGAAATTAAAAATTACGAGGCATTACTTTTTGACCGTCCCTCGTATATATATATATTTTCGTCCAGTACCCCACTGAATTTTGGTCCTCTCCCTACAATCGCCGATGTCATCGGGGTGATTCATGGCAATATCTTACAACTTCTGCATCTGTATAACGAAGTAAGGCAGTATCTTCAGGCAATCCTTCGGCTTGATGCGATGCATGACATCTTTGTTATTTATCAACATTTCCAGCTCGATGTAAAGTCTTTCTGACTGTCTGTGACCTAGTTTCCATTAACACCAGTCTTGTTCTTTCTGCACCTGTAGCTCGAAGTGATGCAGCAACTTCCGGCTTTTCTATGGCTAGCTTGGATTGAAGCCGGCTTGTGCACTAAATCTCAGACCTAAGGGTCTTTTGTGTTTGGATATGCGTCCTAATATAACCAACTTGGTTGAACTTTATTAACGAAGATTGAAGCTGGCGTCTTGTTTTGTCTACATATACAGGTCTACGTATTGCACCATATTGTTCTGTCTACATAAACAGGTCTAAGTAATGCACCATTATGTTCTGTCTACATATACAGGTCTACGTAATGCACCATCTTGTTCTGTCTACATAAACAGGTCTAAGTAATGCACCATTATGTTCTGTCTACATATACAGGTCTAAGTAATGCACCATCTTGTTCTGTCTACATATACAGGTCTACGTAATGCACCATCTTGTTCTGTCTACACATACAGGTCTACGTATTGCAGCACCTTCCGACCTTCGATAGCTCGGTTCAATTGAGAACAGGCTTTTTCTTTCTGCATCTGCAGCTTGGCTTGCACAACCGTCTAGAAACGACTGCAGAACTCTCTTGTTTACTTCCTCTGACAAAGTTTATTATACAACACTTAGCCCTCCGACCGAAGGTAAGGCGTCCGCTTCTAATTCTAAAGGAACCTGGTTTGCTTCCTCGTACATGGAATATAAGTGAGGGGATTTTATTTTCAGAACCAGTAGTTCATAATGATGTCATACAATCTCCGGACCTCAAAGGTAAAGAGATCGAATGTCTTGCCTTTTCGGATAAGGGAAAAATAAATAAAATAGGGCGGCCCGTGCGGAAGTTGCGAACATTAAAAGTCCTCGGCAGTTGGAAATCGAAAGCAGTTGGTAATATGGCCACCACCCGGGCAAAATTTAAAAAATAAATGACTTACACACCAGAAAAATATTTATAGAAAGTGTAGTATAATATATAGTATAGAATAACATATAGTAAGTGGGAAGGTGAAGATCTAATGATGTTCTTACAATACATATGACTTTATAACAAATTAAAGTTAAATATCCAACTAAACACACCAGTCCTTTACGACAATACCCCTGTTTATTATTTTTTCTTTGGTGTTTCGTGTTTGCCTTTGTTTTGTTTTATTTTATTTTATCTCTTCCTCTCTTCTTTTTTGTTGATGGTATGTTTGTTAAGCTTTTTTTTTTTTTTTTTTTTTTTAATTTTACGTGCGCACACAATTGGTATTTTAGCCCTGCATAGTTGGAGAGCCCCCATGGATGACGGGGAATGCACAGTGTGCCACGCCCTTCTTTCTCCTAGCTTGGGACCAGATGTGACGATCCTTTAATGCAAGCCAAGCTGGAGAAACTGGAACTCATGACTTCAACTCAACACGTTTCGGAATGGCAGATAAGCCACAGGAAAAGAACAGATCTACAGTGTAGATAATACCAAGGAGTCTTCAACTTGGTATTGGCTGGTAAAGAGTGAGAAGATTAGCAACCCTAGTTAACAAAAATAACTCATCAGTGGTTGAACGGAATATCTAAACTTCCTAAGACGATTTCTTGAACAAGCTACCTCAGTGTTCAATTCCAAGTATCTACGGATCTAGCTAAGTGACCTTTTACTTGTTCCAAAGTTTTGTTCATTCTCTTTTTTTTCGTTTCGTTGATTATTTACTTTCTTGTTTCGGTATTTCTTTCAGGTTTTACGATATTCTTGCATTATTATTGTTCTTTTTTCGCTCATCACCGTGGGTGTTTATTTTTTCCATCTGCTTGTATCGCTCATCTGGTGTATGTTTCTCATCATCGTATGTTTTTGTAGTACTTATATGTAATTCGTGTCCTTGTCACCTGTTTGTAACTGTGGCTGACGAAGGGTAAAGTGCGAAACGTCCCCTGTTTCATGTGAACCGTTAATTTGTAGAACTGATTCGATACCGATTGATTGGTTTATATATTTATATTTGTAACCAGTTTTACAGCAGCCCCTTAATTTATTTACTTACACATTAATTACAGCCTGTTAATTATTCGCATCCGATTCTTCTATTTGATTAGTTCAACGGCGTTTCGCCCGTCTTCTCATGTCCAGTCTTGATTCTCTTTCTTCATGGTTTCTGTCCGTCTTCGTAGTCGTTGTCTCGTTGTTCGGTCTCCTAGCCTATCAGATCTCTCCTCTAATGTTTCATTAGCATTTCTTCTGCGTTTTTTCAAAGTTCTTACAGCAGACATTGCAAATTACAACAAAAGTTTCCTCTAACATCTGTTTCCTCCACACAAACGCACACACGGAGGGCCTAGATTTGTCATTTGTCGTTGTGACGGGCGTTTTCATATTTTTTGCCGACACATTCTACTAGGGGACCATTGAAGTGTAAGACAACATTTCTTTATCACAACCACTGGCCAAGTACTACGTTTAGATGCTTGCTGGATTACTGTCGATTAGATCCAGATATGCCATGGCCCAGGTCAAAGTCTATATGCGGGTAACCACCGACAAAAGACACCCCCTACATGAGAACATAGCCGACATCAAAGGAGCAAGAATAAAGAGGGGTGTCATGGATGGCACAGGCAGGGGCTAGAATTGGTCAGGTCATCAGGGTTGAAAATCTATCCAAAGGGGAAGAGTGGAGTAAGTCAGGGGAGAACTGGATAAACTACCTGCAGGTCATCATTAGCCTTAAAAGATAGTGAAGATCTTGGGGCAATGGAAAAGCAGAGCTGGAGATAAATCAGCTGATAAGTGATCATGCTGGGGATGAAGACGCCATTATGTACACTGATGGGTCTGTAGTGCGTGGTGAGAAATCAGGATGTAGCTTTTCTGCGACAATAAAGGGCAGGGTCGTCGCTCAACAGAACGGAGACTACATGACAACAACATCCAGCATGAGAATAGCGATAGAGGCAGTTACTGCAGCACTGAGGTGGCTGTCTGAAACTCCATCAAACAGGGCAGTTATATTGTCAGACTATCAAGCCATGCTTTGGAAAGTTCAGAACGGATGGCTGCGGCATGAATGGAAAACATCAATAGAATCCTCAAGTCTTTAAGAACTGGTGTGGATCTACTGTCCTGGTCATGCAGGGGAACGTGGCAATGAGAGGGCTGACAGACTGGGCTCTATAGCACCCACAGTGTGGACACTGGACATGGACAAGGTATCTTAGTATCTAAGGGCAATTAATGATCGCCTGTTGGATAATGACATAGCAATTGATGAATCAACAAGGCTGAGACTGTTGGAGTTTGGCATCAAACGTGAGGCTAGCAGAAATGACGTGAGAGAGGATACATCCGTCGTATGTACAACCAGCGAGCTCCTGGTACAACTAGCATTCATACTCTTCGACATTTGCGGAGGGGGAATGATCACATATGTTTTTGCTTGTGGTGCAGTGAGGCCGATTCTGAGTAACAGTAACAGTAACAGTTACGCTTAGAACGTCTAGAGTACAATAACAGTAACAGTTACGCTTAGAACGTCTAGTGTACAATAACAGTAACAGTTACGCTTAGAACGTCTAGTGTACAATAACAGTAACAGTTACGCTTAGAACGTCTAGTGTACAATAACAGTAACAGTTACGCTTAGAACGTCAAGTGTACAATAACAGTAACAGTTACGCTTAGATTGTCTAGTGTACAATAACAGTAACAGTTATGCTTAGAACGTCTAGTGTACAATAACAGTAACAGTTACGCTTAGATTGTCTAGTGTACAATAACAGTAACAGTTACGCTTAGATTGTCTAGTGTACAATAACAGTAACAGTTACGCTTAAATTGTCTAGTGTACAATAACAGTAACAGTTACGCTTAGATTGTCTAGTGTATAATAACAGTAACAGTTACGCTTAGATTGTCTAGTGTACAATAACAGTAACAGTTACGCTTAGAACGTCTAGTGTACAATAACAGTAACAGTTACGCTTAGAACGTCTAGTGTACAATAACAGTAACAGTTACGCTTAGAACGTCTAGTGTACAATAACAGTAACAGTTACGCTTAGAACGTCTAGTGTACAATAACAGTAACAGTTACGCTTAGAACGTCTAGTGTACAATAACAGTAACAGTTACGCTTAGAACGTCTAGTGTATAATAACAGTAACAGTTACGCTTAGATTGTCTAGTGTACAATAACAGTAACAGTTACGCTTAGAACGTCTAGTGTACAATAACAGTAACAGTTACGCTTAGAACGTCTAGTGTGCAATAACAGTAACAGTTACGCTTAGAACGTCTAGTGTACAATAACAGTAACAGTTACGCTTAGAACGTCTAGTGTACAATAACAGTAACAGTTACGCTTAGAACGTCTAGTGTACAATAACAGTAACAGTTACACTTAGATTGCCTAGTGTACAATAACAGTAACAGTTACGCTTAGAACGTCTAGTGTACAATAACAGTAACAGTTACGCTTAGAACGTCTAGTGTACAATAACAGTAACAGTTACGCTTACAACGTCTAGTGTACAATAACAGTACAATGCTTCAAAAAAATATTTCCTATTGTTACGGCGCTTCCGGGACCCCAGTATATTCTGGGTGCTTCGATGACTTCTAGTATTTGAGGATGACCAAGTTATTATATGCGTATTCAGTTTATAGAGTCAAAGTCCCTCGGGTTCTTATCACTTTTGTAGGATTCCGTAATACTGTCCGTTGGTATCGATAATGTCTGCTTTAACCCTTGTGATACATTATGTGCTGAATGTGTTTCATATTAAATATTCGACCCTTGACTGACCTGTATTAGTCTCTTGTCTTATTAATTATATTGGCAGTGTGAGATGCAGCGTGTTAAGACATTAATCATCACTGGTCATGATCAGTTGTAGATGAATAGCATTTAACTCAACTCCGAATACGATAGTTGATAACACTGTGATTTTGACGACTCAAAATATTTAATTAGTAATTTCATACCATGAGCAGACACCAACTACATGGGAACAAAAGTCACATCACATTCATGTACGATCTGTAAGAGTTCTCATTATTTCATAAGCACATGTTCACAATCTCTATCTAGAGTCCTGGTTAGAGGTCAGTTCCTTTTAACGGCCAATGTCCTTTGGCATAAATTCAGATGCTAACTAGACTTAACTATCCTGCTAGTTCTGCAATACACTTATTATGCTAGGCTTACGTCTACTGCTAGTCGTTTAATATCCGTTACACTAGGCTTACGCTTGCCGCTAGCTGTACAATATCCATCTATACTAGTCTTACACTATTGCTAGTAACATAATGTTCCTTTGGCATACCACGCCAGGCTAATCTGCCATAATTATGCAAACTGCGTTATTCATACTACGATTTACGTTTGGTTCAAGAAATACACTGCTCAAATGGCTTCCCAGCCACACAATTAAAAAGTGGTTATACCACACAATATAAGTGGCAATGGCCACACTTCTGAAACACACTGCCCTTCGGGTCAAAACCCACAAGTCGAATATATAGTGGCTAGGCCACACAATCCACAGTGGCGATGCCACACATTTCAAACACTGCCGTTAGGGCCGAAGCCCACACGTCGAATGACGTTATAAAGATATACGCGTCATGCATAGTGATATGCATACTACGTCGTTAATCTATATTCAATTGCGATGTTCCATGGTGCAGCAATCCGAGTTGGCCAAACTCAAATGCCTGCACACATGTAACAATCATCGACATCGGTCGATGAGATATATCTCTATTCGTTTGAGGTGTTCCATGATACAGTCATTCGGATCGTGCACAAATCCAAATGTCTGTAAGCATGAAACAATCCTCAACATCATCCCCCTCACTTCCAAACGTGACACTTGTGGCACGGATGATAGTGATGGAGAAGACGCCCGTCTCCCGAACATATCAATATTAGTACTACCTACTTATAACTATGATAATCATTAAGTAGACACATTACATTTTATAACATTAATAATAGCACTTGTCAACATGGTGACTAAAGAGTTAATTCAATTTCTTCTCAGAGACGTTGCGCGATAAAAGATCTGCCAAGTTATTGTCTGAGCCAGCAATAGGCAGAATCGTAAATGAAAATTCTTGAATCAACAAGTACCATCGGTGTATTCTAGCGTTACGCATTGTCCTAGCTGTTATGTAAGTAAGAGGACTATGGTCTGTCATGATAAAAAAATGCGTGCCGATGAGGTATCTTGCTAGCTTCTCCAGGCACCAGACGATGGACAGGAGCTCACGTTCACCTGTCGCATACTTTTGTTCAGCCGGAGTCAGTTTCCTCGACACATAGAAACATGGATGGAGTGTTTCATTGTAACATTGCAGCAAACAACCACCCATGGAGTAGCTCGAGGCATCTGATTGGAGAATGAATGGAATACGTATATTCGGTAATAACAAAATTGGTGCATTACTAAATAATTTCTTAATTGTTACCAAAGCGCTTTCGCAATCCTTGTCCCAACATACCTTATTAGGACTACCTTTAGTCAACAGTGCGGACAAAGGTGTAGATAGTTGTGCGAAATGCGGGATGAACTTATGGTAATAGTTTATCAGGCCTAAAAGGCTTCTAAATTGTTTCTTAGTTGAAGGGGTAGAAATCTCTAGAATTCTTTTGACTGTATTGTCGTCAGGATACAGTTTGTGGTTACCTATTCGGTGACCAAGAAAAGAAATTTCCTGACAACCAATTTGGACCTTTGAAGGTCGCACAGTCAAACCATGCATACGTAATGTATGTAGAAGGGAAGTTAAACCATCAATATGGTCTTCCCACGAGTCATGAAATAGGCATATGTCATCGATGTACGTGATGACATCTTTACGATCGCCAAGAAGGCGGCGCATCATGCGCACAAACGTCGCTGGCGCATTCACTAACCCAAAACACATATAATTCCATTGGTAGAGCCCAAAAGGAGTTGTGAAAGCTGTGTAAGGTTTGGCATTTTCGGCAAGAGGAATTTGCCAGTAGCCTTTAGAGAGATCTAGTTTGCTAAAGAAGGTAGCATTAGATAATTCTGATAAAAGATCATCTAAAAGTGGCATAGGCTCACCGTCTGTGATTGTAATTTTGTTCAATCGCCTAAAATCAATACAAATACGTAAAGAATCATCCTTCTTTTTAACTATCACCATTGGGAATGCATATGGTGATTCCGAAGGAGATATCACACCTAAACGTATCATCTCTTTTAACTCTTTTTCTACCCTATCTTTGTGGTGTAAAGATATAGGATAGGGTCTAAGTTTGATAGGTTTATACTCAGTAAGAGTAATATCATGGGATATAAGCGATGTCTGACCTGGAAGGTCGGTGAGAACATCATTGAAAGAAATGAGAATATCCCGAACTTGATCTTGTTGTGACGAAGATAGTGAAGAAGAAATAGTCACGTCTTTCCAAGATTCCGATGATTGCAAAGAAGGTAGTTGAAATTGTAAAGGGATAGACGAAGTAGTATCTTCTTCATGAACAACTGCAAAAGAAGCAGTATGATGTGAAGAATCATCAATAGAGTTAATGACAGGAATTAATTCCTGTGGTCTTTCAACTGCTAATTTTAGCATGTTGACATGGAAGGTTTTGATTTTACCTCTAACGTTTACCGAGTAGTCAACATCTGTGACTTGTTTGATAATATCAAATGGACCTTGCCATGATATCAGTAATTTGTTATCGTTATGAGGTAGCAACAACCAAACTTTTTCCCCTGGTTTGAATGATCTTAATACTCTCTTTTGATTATGTAATAATCGTGATCGTTGAGTGGCTGATTTTATACTCTGGGATGCATAAGTGCACGCATCGATGATTCGTTGTCGGAGATCAATCACTAACTCGTAGCTATTTCGAGTGGCTGTATCAATTGACGCTCCAATCAACAAATCTTTGAGTATCATCATTGGTCCGCGAGGATTCGAACCATAAACCAATTCGAACGGAGACCATCCCGTGCTCTCGTGGGGCACTTCACGAAAAGCGAAGAGGGCCGCCGGCAGAAGCCGATCCCATTCACGAGGGCATTCTTCAGTTATCTTAGATAACATCTGTTTTAGAGTGCTATTGTAGCGCTCGCACACACCGTTTGATTGAGGCCTATACGCACTACAAAACGAGTGGTGAACAGATAACATTGATTCTAAATCCCTCATAATGTTGGAAGTAAATTGTGATCCTTGATCTGACAAAATATCTTCCGGAAAACCGATTCGACAAAATATCGAAAATAATGCATCAGACACGGATGCAGTTGTGATGGTTTTCAACGGTATGGCCTCTGGCCAACGCGTGCAAAGATCTACGCAAGTTAAAATATAACGAAATCCATTATTTGAAACAATTGATAACGGACCCACTATATCTACTGCAATCTTTTTGAAAGGTCTCTCAGGCACGTCTGTAATCTGTAAGGGTGCCGTATGGAACCTGCCCTTACGTGCTATACCTTGGCATGTTGTACAAGATTTGCAGTATAACTTTGTATCTTTATTGACCCCAGGCCAATAAAATTGTGACGTAACTCGAAACAATGTTCTTTTGATCCCCATATGACCTGCCATGGGGGAGTCATGACCTGTTTGTAGGACCAATGGTCTGTATTCTTTAGGTACTATCACTTGATGTATAATTGTTTTGCTATCATCATAATATCTAGTGAGTATTGATTTCTTTATCTTGAACCATTGTTTAGCCCCTCTTGTGTATTTAATCGTTTTTTGTTCTGCTCGGCTAAACAATCCTTGTAAAGTTGGGTCACTCTTCTGTTTTTCTGCAAAAACAGAAGGTGAAACAGTGCCAACTTGAGACATAATTGTATCTATTATAGGAAGAGGTGGTGTAGCCATGTCCGTAGCTAACTGTTGTGCTCTCGTTACAACAGCATTTGCCACCTGTGGGTGAGATTCAACCCACATTGCAATCTCCTCAGGAGTGCAATCTTTAACTCCTGGTATGTTTCCTATTATAATTTCAGTTATGGGTGCTCTCAAGCCGCAGGCATAGACAGTGCCTGTGTAAAAAGGAGTATCAATGTATACTCGTGCCACAGGGAAAGTTTCTATATTCCCACCAAATGTGACACACTTAACTGATTTGCCTGTAAAAGCAGAGGGCTCGATAAGCGAGTGCTTAATGCCTATCGTTGAAGACCCTGTGTCCCGCAAAACTCTCACTACCTTACCATCCAATATTCCGGGATGAAATGTAAGATACCCGACATTTACACATGCCGACATTGTTGGCATACAATGACCACAATCAAGTGTAATTGTAGACTTTAATCTGTTTTTCGACTGACACTCATAACATGTATCATTCATTACCATACATGCGTTCGCATGATCATTATCATCATTACCTTTTTCCTTTTTAACACTGCAACTATTTGCATGTCTCTGTTTATTTTTGTCTCTCGACGGAGATCTGGCATTACCTTTGTTATTATTGACTGACTTTTTATTGCTATAATAAAAATCAGTAGAGTCATCTTTCCTGGCATCTCTACCATAAGATGATCTCTGTTTATAGTATCCTTTTTGATGTGAACCATCATAATCCCTGCCTCTGTGATACCCACGATCATGAGGTGAATATCCTCTATAACCTCGTCGATATGAATTCGAAGGAGAGCGATGACGACGGAAGTTATAAAAACCTCTGTCGGATTGATAATAATCTGAACGACAACGTCCATCAAAGCTCTTCGATCGAGGTCTGTGATCATGTTGTACCGCGCACACAGGCATAGGATCTCGAATAGTCGATCTATGAAGATCTTTATTCTGATGTGCAGTTTGATACTGTCTTCCGAGTTTTTCATACTCATCGATAGAATTAGGATGTCTTTCCTGTAAAAATGCTTCTAATTCAGTGCTGCATGCGGATAAAACTTTATCTCGCAGCATGAGATCTATAACACCTTCATATGTTTTATTTATACCTGATAAATCAATCCATCTGCTAAGGAAATGTTTAATAGATGCAATGAATTCACCAAAATCTGCATCCTTGCTTGGTTTAGCAGCATGAAAGCGATCTCTGAATCCAGACTCAGTTAACTGGAAACGTCTTAGTAATACCTCTTTTACGACATCGAAATCGCTTCTGCTCTTTTCATCAAGACTCATGAAACATTTGAGTGAGTCACCAGTCAAAAAATCAAGTAAAAGACTGCTCCATCTTTCCTTGGGTATGTTCAGAGCTGTGACCTTGATGATGAATCTAGATATGAAAGAGTCAACACAATCGCGAGTTTGGTCAAAATGTGGCATTTTTAACTTAGGATAAAAAATATTTGTAGCAGCCGCAGTCTTAGTCTGTTCAGACTGCACTTTAGCTAATTCTAAAGCTTTTTCTTTTTCTGCATGAAGTTTTAATGTTTCCATTTCCATGGCATTTTTATGGGCTTGATCCAGTTGCATAAGTTCCATTCTTCTCAATTCCATTTCTTTATCTTTTTGTTCTCTGTCTTTCTCTTGTTGAGCTAATTCTTTATCTCGTTGTGCCATTCTTTCCTTCTCAAATTCTCTGTCTTTCTCTTGTTGAGCCATTTTATCCCTCTCGAATTCTCTGTCATTTTCTTGTTGAGCTATAGTCAAACGTTCTAATTCCATTTTCATGGATATTTCTTTTTCCTTCAATTCCCTCTCTTGGGTTAATTCAAACCTCCTAAGCTCATCAGCTCGTTTAGTCATTTCGCGCTGTTCCATTCTTTCCAGACGCGATAAATATTCATCATATTTCGTATCTGCAAAACTTTGTAGTTCCGCTCCTGATTTTCCATAACTTTTTCCAATATCAATGAATTCCTGTAGTGTAGACATGATAATAGGTTTCTGAGTACCTTCAATAGTCTATAATATACACCAGGCCTATAGAACTCACTATAATATGTACATGGATATATTAATCAATAACAAACAAGTTCGGAGAACATGTGACAAAGACAGTGAAAACAATCAAATGATTTACAGTGAAATGATTTTTCAATTATACGACAACACTTTACACTTATAAAGTAAATAAAGGAGACTTATACTCAGTAATCAGTAAAAGAAAGAAAAGAATTTACATCACAAAAATATAACAAGACAAGTCGTCTTAAACAAACGTGTAGACAAAGAAGTTTTAGATCACACACGACAACAGTTGTCAACAGTACTGAAAGTAGGTTATGTAAATAAAGAGGACGTAACTCACTTGACGAAACTGCTAAGCACACAAAATATGGTTATAATACTAACTGAAGAAACATTTATTTCCTGACTCAAAAGAAAAAATATAATCAGTCAGATCCTCAGTCAGCAAAATAAGCATGCAAATCTAATAGAAGTTAACATTCACTGAAGTTTTCCTGGGAAAATTCCAGTCAATATTAAACACGACGAATATACGAATATACGAAAAACATGAATGGGGGAACACAGATGATAGTAAAATTAAGTCAAGTGATGATGAACTGTCGACCAAAGGTAATGCAAGGACAATATGATAATGTTCAAGCGCCCAAGTAAAATCAAGAACTTATCTGTTTAGTTGTCCCTCTGAGAAATACATGAATGCATGTAATTCTAATCCAAGTGTCTTCAACAGCTGAAGTCCATTGATGGTAGACCTTGACCTTCGCAGCAGGGCACCGTTTGAAAGTATTGCTTCGGTCTTCGAACGTAGTTTCTTCAATCGATCTGCGTCGCAGTCTCAGATGAATTTGATGAAGAGATACATTCTCCACTGGTTCAGGTTCTTGAGTGGAAGATTACCGTTCTATCTGCGTGAATCAGTCTCTTTGATGGAAGAAAATTCGGATTCTCAAGCAATGTTGTCTGCTAACGTTGACGGCATCAATGTAGTGACGTCACTTTCTGTCCTGCGCATTTCAGTTGCCGTTTAGGCTTGAATGAATGATTTTGACTTCATAACGTTCATCATCAGTTTGACTTTCTTCGATACTTGAAGGGGGGGAATCCAGTATTCACGAAATCCAGACACTTTCTGACACCAGTATGTTACGGCGCTTCCGGGACCCCAGTATATTCTGGGTGCTTCGATGACTTCTAGTATTTGAGGATGACCAAGTTATTATATGCGTATTCAGTTTATAGAGTCAAAGTCCCTCGGGTTCTTATCACTTTTGTAGGATTCCGTAATACTGTCCGTTGGTATCGATAATGTCTGCTTTAACCCTTGTGATACATTATGTGCTGAATGTGTTTCATATTAAATATTCGACCCTTGACTGACCTGTATTAGTCTCTTGTCTTATTAATTATATTGGCAGTGTGAGATGCAGCGTGTTAAGACATTAATCATCACTGGTCATGATCAGTTGTAGATGAATAGCATTTAACTCAACTCCGAATACGATAGTTGATAACACTGTGATTTTGACGACTCAAAATATTTAATTAGTAATTTCATACCATGACCGAGGACTAGAATGGAACCAGGCCAGGAGGAAGACAGCCGATAGAATAGTCTGGCGCTCTCTCTTCCAAACCTCTACACCTCACGGTAGAAGGGGAACGACTAAGTAAGTAAGTAAGTAAGTAAGTAATTTCATACCATGAGCAGACACCAACTACATGGGAACAAAAGTCACATCACATTCATGTACGATCTGTAAGAGTTCTCATTATTTCATAAGCACATGTTCACAATCTCTATCTAGAGTCCTGGTTAGAGGTCAGTTCCTTTTAACGGCCAATGTCCTTTGGCATAAATTCAGATGCTAACTAGACTTAACTATCCTGCTAGTTCTGCAATACACTTATTATGCTAGGCTTACGTCTACTGCTAGTCGTTTAATATTCGTTACACTAGGCTTACGCTTGCCGCTAGCTGTACAATATCCGTCTATACTAGTCTTACACTATTGCTAGTAACATAATGTTCCTTTGGCATACCACGCCAGGCTAATCTGCCATAATTATGCAAACTGCGTTATTCATACTACGACTTACGTTTGGTTCAAGAAATACACTGCTCAAATGGCTTCCCAGCCACACAATTAAAAAGTGGTTATACCACACAATATAAGTGGCAATGGCCACACTTCTGAAACACACTGCCCTTCGGGTCAAAACCCACAAGTCGAATATATAGTGGCTAGGCCACACAATCCATAGTGGCGATGCCACACATTTCAAACACTGCCGTTAGGGCCGAAGCCCACACGTCGAATGACGATATAAAGATATACGCGTCATGCATAGTGATATGCATACTACGTCGTTAATCTATATTCAATTGCGATGTTCCATGGTGCAGCAATCCGAGTTGGCCAAACTCAAATGCCTGCACACATGTAACAATCATCGACATCGGTCGATGAGATATATCTCTATTCGTTTGAGGTGTTCCATGATACAGTCATTCGGATCGTGCACAAATCCAAATGTCTGTAAGCATGAAACAATCCTCAACACCTATCTCTTCTATTCCAATTTGTAAACACGAACTAGCGACACTCCGTCTCATACCCTATTTAGTACTACATATTCTAAAAAAAAAATCTCACGTTAATTGAAATTTTTCCTTTTTTTTTTAAACTATCGCATGTATAACGAACGAACACAGCGCTGTTATACGCCACAAAATTTTAACAACTTGGCGTGTATGTGTGTATCGGTGACAAAGTCAGCAGCGTGACTATATGCCACCAACGCGTTGTAGCGAGATTTTGTACCTCTTGCTTTGTTTTGGGAAAAAGTGTGTAACAGCGCACACACACAGCGCAAGTACAACGCGGCGGTATTTCTTTGAAGTTTGAAGATGACGGAAATATGTTTAAGCCAGACAATATTACTGAAGAATGAGGAAATAGCTATATAGGAATGTATGGCGGACTTTGCATTTACTGGAAATTAAATTATTAACTACAAGAGAACGCCTGGTTGGAATAATATTAAATAAAAATAGTTCCCTAAAGGAGATGGGCTATGAATTATATTCAAAAGGATATTATTCAAATATAAATAGTTTTAAAGATAATTAATATTTTTCACCTGCATCACATCTGCTAAAAGTTAGCTAATAATCTTTAAAAATTTATTATAACTACATGCCTAAACGGATTTAAATATAAATTGGATAGAATGAAAGCCTCAGATGGGGAAAAGGAAATGATACATAGGAAGGAGGGAAGAATATAAGTGTGTAGTGAACAGAAGAGAAAAACAAGTACAGGAAAAGCACAGATCGCCTCAAATCGCCTTAAACCGAGAGATTAAACGAAAATCTTTTGGGACTTTTAGAGGTGTTTTTATCGTACGGGCGAGAGACTGAAATATAAGGACAGAGCGGCTCATTAGAAATCACACACACCAAATCCAGAAGCCAAAGTGAGAAACTGGAAGACAGCATTTGCAAGAAAAGTTCTATTTTCACGCTGCATGCAGGGCAGATTAAATTAAGCCAATACAGTCTCACCGTCAGCTTATAAATCCTAAGAGGGTATGTAAGTTTATTAAAGATATATGTATGACTAATATCATTTTATTTAAGATGTTATTTACGATTTGATTGTATCAGACATGATAAAAAGGGAATGACGCTAGTCAGAGATAACCTTCACTGGCATTGTCAGGAAGCATAACCATTAATTGTTAGCTAAATATATCATGGCTAGTTCTTGCATGGAAGCTTACGACATACCAGCAAGTACATAAGTGACTTGGCATCCATAAGTGGAAGGCAACGGTTATATCGTACCCATGTATCATAACATATGATTTATTCATGTATTTTGTTAATTCTGCACAGTATACATTATCTTATCATGCTATCTCTGTAACATACTACCATGATTCATTCATTTATATACAAACACTGAAGACGTGGTCGCATCATGTACAGCAGTTGGTGGTGAGGTTGTTGGAACACCATGGCCACCTATTACCTCTTGTTCCAGGTTTTTATGATCAATGTTTATGATCATTCTTGATCGAGAAACTGAAGACTTGAAGACCGTTGATCCTGCTAACTGAAGCCTAGAGGTCAACCAATCTTCAACCCCTTAGTCCCCCGTAGTTATAGGGCGGGCTGCAGGACAGTCTGTATATTCAAGTGTGTCTCAGGAACCTGGAGCATACGTGGCTAACATAAGATGAGTTTTATGTGTATCCCTCCAACAAACACTGTGAGCAGTTTATGAAACGACTGTCTATGATAAGAACTCGATAGCAAGAATTTTCAAAGAGATACTGTGCCAAACGTTTTTGTAATTTCAGTGGAAGATAATCCAAGACTTTTTCTATTAGTTATTTTAATTTGTAACTATAAATAATCATTCATTTTACCATCTTCTAACACCCATTTCTCATTACAAGAATATATAGATGTACATAATAAATTATGAAATTGTACTCATTTGACTTGTTAAATTTTTAACTGTTAAATTTTGAGTTACCTTTTCAAAATTAAGTATAATATCACATAGGGCTACTATAGCGAAAGTAGCAACTTATACTTCTGCAGCCTAAATCTGTTGTCCAGCTCAGAGTATTCACAGCTGTAACTCATTTGTGATACCAGTGTACTTCTCGGGCACTGGAACTTCATCCTTTCTGGAGAGAGATTCTACTTCTTCTCTACCACTATTATCATACTATAAAAACCTTTCGCTACACGCGTGTAGAGCGAAGAGGGGTCTGCTCGGCGTTTTGTAATATTTGCGTTAATTGTTACTGCAGTCTCCCTTCCACACTACTGAAAATGTCCGGATTACTACTATTACATGGCGTCAATGTTAAAATCGTTCGTTAATTCAGCTCGGCAATTATGCGGAATTGTTCTGGCAGAAGTAAATATTTAGTTTCGAGGCCAAAGCTAGCAAAGCTTTTTATTAGGCTGCGGGATAGTGTCTAAGCATAACTACTGCATACAATCGAGCGTTCGACTGGCGTAGAAGACGCAGTTCGTCACGAACACTCGGGCGGGTTATATATATATATATATATATATATATATATATATATATATATATATATATATATATATATATATATATATATATTATATATATATATATATATTAGTATTTTAGTACAATTCCATGGAATTTAGCGTTTGTTCTCACAGATTTTACTACACACCACAAAGTTACAAGATAATGGACGTTTTGTGGTGTGCAAAAAGAAAATAGGTGCAACAGGTATACAGTTGGGCTACATACCTAAGAAAAAATATATATATACTAGCAATAACCCGTCAAACGTGACGGGTTTTTTAATTATTGTGTGCTCTTTTCGCTCCAAGATGAGCAGATAGAAGTACATTCTTAGAGTGTTTTTGGTTTCTTTCCATTATACAGTGTAATCAAACTATTCATGAACACATTTGAACGCTTTTCTTTTTGGTTGTAACTATTTTTGGGAGAGTATATATAATGGAAACAATACCATTTATCAACACGGTTGTATTCCTCAGTTGTGACCAACGTGCACACGGCGAGAATTATGTTATTTTAGATTCTTCTTCTTCTTCTTCGTACACTCTCGGACGTCTACTTGAATGTTCTCAAAGAAAGCAGTAGTCAGTTCGAGGCTATTTTAGATTCAATTTCAAAGTTCTTTGACAACATTTCGTGTGAAAGTGCGAGTATTGTCCTCACAGAGTGTTCCCTGATATTAACTCATTCTAACCCGTGAGCCGCATGGTGCTCCAGACTGGCCTTTACTTTTACCCATTGGCGCATCTTGCGCCAGCGTGATATATGCTGCATTTGAGCGGAACATTATAGAATATCTGGCGTTAAGCCAGTTTAAAATCATTTCATTACATCCAGCACACGTGAGTGAATGTTTGTGAGCGAAAACAAAAATCCTGAAGCTGTACATGTGTGCTTTATATCCGTTGTTAGAGTTGCTTTGGATCTAGCCGCAGGTCGCGCGGTACGCTCGCTTTATAACATTCCGAAAATTGAACAAACAATTAGAAAATAAGTGGCCATAGAGTGTTCATATCATGTAAACACTTCTTGTGGACATTGCATTTTGAACTGGTAGCAAAATAATTATATTGGTGCTTAGTGTTTGCATACTTTTATCAACCAATGACGTCATATGGTTATTTGTTTACATGCAGTGTAATCAAATACATAACACTCATAAACTATTACGAATCAACCTCAATATATAATGTTGAAATGAATTTTAGCAATATCGGTAGCGGTAATAACCTATTTTCGATTCCGATAAGGACATTGAACTAACGTGATATTTTTAAGTAATAAATTAATTAATTTTCATGGGACAGGAATGTGAAAGTGAGATTCCAGTTCAGCAATATGTGACTTCCCAAAAAATGTATATAAATTACAATTTTCATTTGTTTTTTATCAAACTTCTTGAATTAGTTGTCAACGGTGTATACGTTTCAATTCCTGGTGTTTTACTACCAAAGGATTAAGTACAGCTGAAATATTTACGTGTATTTGCATAATTTTTATTAATTTTTTATTTTGATTTTGTATTGTTTCTACACTTTACACGATATAACAAACAATTATAATATCACATAAGAACTCAACATTATTTCACAACATTTTGCAGCCAATTTCTAAAGTTTGATGCATAATACATATATCTTCTTCTTCTTCTTCCGTCCTTAGCCACCAACCGTCAAGGCAGTCAGTGGCCATTACGCCTAGTGGCGTCTTAGGGCAACAGCAGATAGGTTTTCTTTGCTATTGTTTCCCATCACGCCTAGTGGCGTCTTTAGGGCAACGGCAAATCAACCCATTTGCTGTTGTTTCCGTAATCGAAGTGACTGGCAAACGGGTGAATAATACATATATCTACTAAATTAATATATGTGTCTACTGCCTGTTTTTAAAACATCATTTGTTGACAAAAAATGTCTGCATATTGGGTCCTGGGTAAAACCGAAAAAATACCTGGGTTAGAATGAGTTAAGTGGTTTTAACAAAAGCTTTCAAGTTTTCATGATTTGTACATCGGGTGAGGGATCATGCACACCAAATTTTACGAACTTTTTCTTTGTCGAGCCCTTCTAATTTCGTGAAAGAATAAAAAATAAATAAAAAAATAAAACCAAAGTAATTGTTTTGTATAACACCCACGCCGCGCAAGTTGCACACCGTGCGTTGCGCACTTGTTTTTTCTGGCACAAGTTATTATTTTGAGTGAGACCGACCGACGTAACATACATCGGTAATTATGTTCATTTGGGAGATATATTACTTGCGCTATACTTTATACATCTACTGCTGTTAACCTGTTTTCGTTTCGTTTTGTGAATACGTGTATTTTTGTGCACTTATCTTATTTCATATTTTATCTTTATTGTTCTTGTTACCTATTTGTAACTGTGGCTGTTGAAAGGTAAAACTCGTAACGTCCCGTGTTTCCTGTGAACTGTTAATTTGTAAAACTGATTCAATACCGTTTTATTTGTTAATATATATTTATTCTCTTACCAGTTTTACAGCAGCCCCTTATTTACTTACTTACACTATACTACAACTACTGTTGTTACATGTAGTGGTACTTAGCTGGCAAGGGGGAAGGGGGGTATGTGATTCGCTTCCATAGCTAGGCGGGGGTGCCGCACAGAAGGTCATGGGTTCGATTCCCAGGTAAGCCACTTGCGTCTGTTGTTTTTATGTTTATGACATATAAGGAAGGGAAACCCGAGGCCTGTAAACAGTAAATAAATATTAGACAAACATAAAGGTATGTTTTCAGGCACTCGTACGGAATAAATAAGTAGAACACTAGACAACAGAGAAACAACAGACGTGAGTGGCTTACCCAGGATTCGAACCCCAGACCTTCCGTACAACAACACCGCCTAGCTATACAAGCGAATCACACTATCCTCCCGGCCAGCTAGGCATCCCCCAAAAAACAGATGCTTTACTGACCGGTCATTAGTGCGAAACACAAGACAACACCGGAAGTTTACAATGGGCAACTTAGCCTTATTAATGACGCAATCACTTCTCTCGTTCCCCTATTATACAGAATATGTCAGTCCACACAAGACAAAGACCTTGATACAGTGTCTAGTAAATGATAGAAGACTTAAGAACAGTAGTATAGAACAGAGGGTAGATTTCTGGTATTGTATAAACATTTATAACATATAAGGAAGTTAAACCCGAGGCCTGTAAACAGTAAATTAATATTAGACAAACATAAAGGTATGTTTTCAGGCACTCGTACGAAATAAAGAAGTAGAAAACTAGACAACAGAAAAACAACAGACGTGAGTGGCTTACCCAGGATAGGATAGTGTGATTCGCTTGTATAGCTAGGCGGTGTTGTCGTACGGAAGGTCCGGGGTTCGAATCCTGGTAAACCACTCACGTCTGTTGTTTTTCTGTTGTCTAGTTTTCTACTTCTTTATTTCGTGCCTGAAAACACACCTTTATGTTTGTCTAATATTTATTTATTGTTTTTATGTTGTCTAGTTTTCTCCTTCTTTATTATTCACGGGTGCCTGAAGACATACCTTTATGTGTGTGTAATATTTATTTACCGTTAGCAGGCCTCGGGTTGCCGTTCTTTATGTGTTTAAAGCTTTTGCTTATTTGTAACTGTGTCTGACGAAGGGTGAAACCCGAAACGTCCTGTGTTTCCTGTTAATTTGTAAAACTGATTCAATACCTTGTTATTTGTTAATATAAATATTTATTCTCGTACCAGTTTTACAGCAGCGCCCTCATTTATTTACTTACACTATTTAAATTTTAGTTTCTATGTAGGCGTGCGCACTATAAATGAGTGCTGCGTTCTAAACGTCTACTTGTACATAAACGCACGGAGTCAAGTAAATTGAACGTAGTTCGTCATTAAACTTACTAAAGACGTTTTACATCCTGGCTGGTACAGCTTGTATGATCAGTAATGTGCGAATCTCTTAGGCTGAACAAGAAATATTTCTGTCCTATTAGGTCCCATCTTTTGGTTGGTAAGTAATTTAACATACAGACGATTGTGCTTTACGGTGCCGAAGTATACAGGCACACCAATATTTACTCCATTTACAGCCTTTCAAGGGCAAGCGATGTTTGTGAAAGTCAATTAAATATCTGTTAAAGTCAGTTATATAACTGGAACAACCAGGCCTTTACACCCCTACACTTTAATATTATTCTTCTTCAGAGTTTCTTCTTGATTTTTTTTTAAATTGTATTTATTTAACGTATAAGCACAATTGTGATTGTTCCTATTTACAGTGATTTGACAAATGTGATGCCACTTTCTCATATCGGCAGTTGTTCATATTATTTGGAATTGAAAACAATATATAACCTAATTATAACCCATAAGAGGTTGAACGGGATATTTTTCTTCATTAATTTAAAAAAAAAAGTATGTAAAAATGAACTCCCTCATGCATGGCTAGGTACAATTTTCCATTCTAATGAGGGGATTGTACTGCATATAAGCGGTCAAGAATGGCAAGTCTTCAATTTATATGCTCATGTGGATCGCCTTCCGGAAGAGGGTAGCTAGGAGTTCCTGACTAAATTGTCCGAAGAACCTAAGAAGATGTGTTTAATTGCTAGATCTATGGAGTGGGGAAACTTCACGGAAAATATACACGGTGTTGCCTTGAGCCTGGTTTTAATCAGCGCAACCCTATCCATTTCAAATGATGGGCCAAGACTTGCATGCAGATCAGAGAATACTGATTGTGTCATAGATCTGGCATTGATTTCTAGTGCTGTCGCCACCTGTGCACGTTGGGATTTATTGCAAGTTACAGAAAGCGATCACCTACCTGTGTAGTGCTCACTGCGAAAGTAAAGACCACTAGACAATAGACACAGGAAACCGAAGCAGACTTGCCAGTATCATACAGGCCGACCTGATTGTTGTTGCACGTAGTCAGTAAAATTGCGAAACAAAAGACAACTCGCACACCTTTTACACAACCACCTTTGTGGAATGAGACAATGGAGACAGCAGAGCTGGAAAAGATAGAGCGACAAAGTCATGGCGGATAACACAAAAGAGCAAGATGATGAGTGATGAAGAGGTGGAAGATTTTAAGGAGAAAAAAAAAAGTCATCAACAACTTGAAGGGCTTGACAAGAAAAGCAAAGAACACCGTGGGGGAGGCATTAGTGACGCAAGTAAGCACTGAAAAAACACAGTTCTAGTGCTTACATCGCAGAATGAGTAGGAAAAGTTACAAGCCAACCATTTGCTCATATCCTGAGTCCAACATAGATAAGCACGAAGACCAATGCCTAAAAGGGACATGCATTACTCAAGCGTTATATTAGACACAGGTGATTAAGCTGCCCGCCAAGAAATTAAAGACCGTATCCTGGAAAGCGACATAAGAGGCGACATATATTTCGACCTCATATTTCAAGACAACGTTGTGTGCGCTTTAGAAACCTTAAAAACACTGCCCTGGGACCTGATGGTGTACAGTATCATCACATAAAACAGCTCGATGACACTGGCATTAAGAATGTGGTGAGGGATTTCAACATCAGCAAAATGAATGCTAAGTTGCCGGAA
The DNA here is from genome assembly GCA_024509875.1 of Oreohelix idahoensis. Taxonomy (NCBI): domain Eukaryota; kingdom Metazoa; phylum Mollusca; class Gastropoda; order Stylommatophora; family Oreohelicidae; genus Oreohelix; species Oreohelix idahoensis. The sequence continues at coordinate 238,316 of JAMPIV010011073.1, read as the reverse complement.
GACTGGCTATATATTACCTACGGCCACTTCCTGGTAAAGACCCCACCCTTCTCATCGGCTATAGAATTATTACTTACTTACTTATTCGTTCTATCGTGAGGTGTAGAGGTTTGTAAGAGAGAGCGCCATATTATTATATCAGCTGTCTTCCTCTTGGCTTGCTTCCATTCTAGTCCTCGGTCCTTCAAAGATAGTCTAATGTTGTCCTCCCAGCGAACATTCTGCATACATGGCCAAACCATCTTAGTTGGGACTGTTCTACTTGGGTCTGCAGGGGTTGAGTTATTAGACCTTAACGTATCGTCTGGTTGCGGACCATGTCTCTTCTTGGTTACTTCAACCACCTTCCTCAGATACCTCATTTCTGAGGTCTGGATCTGACTTATGTGGATTGTAGTCAATGCCCATGACTCGCATCAATATGTCAAGACTGGGACATAGGTGGCGCGGTATACATCCATCTTTGTCTTCTTACCAACTTTTCTTTTGCTGCGGAATCCTCGATTCATGGCTTTAAAAAGTCTCCCAGCTGCTGCTCTTCGGATAGCCAACTCTTCTTTGATGCCTCCCTTATGGTCTATGACAGCTCCAAGGTATTGAAAGTTGTCGACCTGCCCCAGGACCTGTTCTCCCAGCTTAATCTGATGTCTTCTTTCCTCTCGTAATATAACCATTGTTTTTGTTTTCGAGCTGCTTATTTTTTTTTTTTTTTTTTCGTACGCCCGCTAATACTCGAGGCGAAATCTCAGGTTATTATTAATATTTTAACCTGACATTGATTTTACGCGAGTATCCCTTTGTTTCTTATACATAGACAGGTGTCCCTCGCCATTCAGGCAAATACTCTCCGATTTCGGAGGTACCCATTAGCGCTGGGTCGGCTCAGGAGCCGCCAGTCCCTGGTCGACGACACTCCTTCAAATGTCCTCGCCAGGTCTCGAGTTAATCCAGTCCAAATCCCGTTCAACGAAAAACTGCTTATGATCATCCCTCTCTTCTCCACGTCTTCCTTCCAGACTTGCAGATTGGATTGAAGATGTGCCTTTGATTTAGCAATCATGGCAACATCATCAGCAAATGCCATCTCTGAAATACAGATCTGTCTCATATTCCAGTACCCCACTGAATTCTTTCTTGTCCTCTCCTTACATGCCTTGATGGCATCGTCCATGATGAATATGAAATGATAAGGTAACAGGATATCACCTTTTCTTACACAAGTGGTAGTCCTGAATTCTTCTGACTTATGGTTTGCCGTCCTCACATAATTTCTGCAAGACTTGAAGAAGCTCTGTATAGCATAAATCAGAAATGATGGAATGTTCGTCCTTGCCAAACAGTCTATTACGCACAGAATTTTTCAAAAGACATTGTATAATTTTTCAAAAGACATTGTATAATTTTTTCAAAAAAGACATTGTATAATTTTGTCTAAAGACATTGTGTAATTAACTTGTCTGAATTGTACACTTTGATTTTTCGCACAGTCTAAGCTAGATAACTCTTGGTTAACTGGGATTACTTTTTACAAGGATGGTTACCTTCTCTTGTGACGGAACTCATCGGTCCATTTTTTTGGACGATGTGTTGGTCACTCTCCTTATATGGTAGTATCGGTCAACTGTTTCTTAGAATGATTGAAACCTGTGTTGAGGATTCTTTTGCTGTCCATATAAGGCATGATTTCTTACAAAATCTTTCTAGAAGGTCTTCAACCATCGTCTCGTTGATGATTGCTCAAGTGTATGCGTTCTGCGCATGCGCGAACTTTAAGAAAGTAAGAATCGTTTTCCGCCCAGGGATTTCGATGAGATGAGCAGGACGCTATACGCGTCGCTGTGATTTGTTAATAGGGAATTAGGAATCCTTTTGTGAGTTAGTGTAGCTAACAAGGTCCTTCCCTTGATTATTCAAAACGCCTGGAGGCGTATGTTTTTTGTGGTGTTGATTTCGAAGCAAGGTAATACCTCATTTATGTTTCAAATCTATAATTTAACATTATGTTGACAATGGTCGATCTCTGCTCGCTCACGTATTACAGTGATAGAGGTTCTTCTACTAGAAGTCACACCCCAGGTATCTTCATACCTGCAAGTTATATGTACACGGGATATACTAAGCCCGAGGATCAGTTCTACGTCCTATGAACATCGCTACATCAGCGATTACTCCTTTGTCGAGGGTTAGACTTAGGAATGTTATAAAGGTCAGTTTGACCTGTACTCCATGTATGCCATTCTCGTGCGAACATTAATGGATTTATATTGTACATCTGATCTTCCAGTATCAGAGAGGAGTATTGATATTTATGAATATTTATGAGATGAAGCTGAGGCTATCGTCAGCTAGGATAAATGCTTTCATTCTTACCAGAATTCAGAATTGAGAACACAGTTAATGCTAGCAAAACTCAGCTGAGCTGCTGGCTATAGTATGGCGTCCCACTAAAGTGTATATAATATCTTCTGGGAAAACACCACTGGAAATACCTGACTGTGTTACTGGACAGACTTATATCAAATGGCAAAAATGTGCGTCTCCATCCCACTAATATGAATACATTTGTCCAATCACAGACTTCCCCCCTAACTTTTTCAAATCTTCAAACCAAAAGTCAAATTTCAGTCAGATCTCAGTCAAGTATGTATTATTGTCTGTTGGTCCGTCTGTCTCTACTTGGTTTTTGCACAAAACACACTTGTTTCTTGGACCACTACACGCAAAACCCTACACAAATCTATCTCCTAAGTTATTTTTAGCCACAATTCTCCAACCTTCCCCCTCTCGTTCATTACAGCTAGATTTTTGCATTTCCGTGTCTCAAGGACGCAATTTTGAGGCTTTAGTGAAAGTGTGCACAACAATACTGTCCGCCAGTCTGATGTGAACAATACAGTCTTTCGTCAATATCTTCCATGTTATCTGTCCGTCTGTATAAATGAAAGTATATTATTTCTCTGCTTAAGATGGGCTATCATACTAGCTAGGTTTTATATTCATAACTTTATTATTAAGAAAAAACATATTTTTTCTCAAGGTTAGTTTTTGAAATTTGTTGTAGAACGTTCTCCACGGCGTTTGCCGCTGAATTCAAATAAAACAACCAAGTATCGTAAAACGTCCAAGAAATGACTGTTTCGAATAAGAGCTAAGGTCTTTTCTGTCCATTTCCTTACATTGTGTCAACTAGTGGCGTGAATTTTTTTCTCTTTTATTTCTTAAACTACAACTTGCGTCTTTTTGCCCTTTAGGTTCAAACACGTGTTCAGTCATATTTTTCCTTTTTTATATCTCCGTTTCCCTCCCGTCTCCAAGGGTACCGGTTCATCTGCACGTCTAACTAGTTAGTTTGAATGGCGGTAGGAAATGCGGGCATAGGCGAGCATGTCTCCTAGTATCTTACGCATTATTTTTATCCCTACAATGTTCTCTTTATAATTGGAGATATTTTAACGTTGTATCACGGTAAATTCATCACACATCTCCCCACTTGAGAACATGCACTACGGCAAGTTCCAAAACCAGTGATACACATAGATAAAATTACTCCTCACGCCTACCAACTACTCTAATTTTGATCACAGGGGTGGAATAATCCCCTCCTTCAACAAATAATCTATTTCTTCTTTCAATGCCTTCTCCTTCGCGAACGGAATAGAATAGGCTCTCATACAGATTGGGTTTGAGTCTACCAGTTTCATGTCATACTGTAGCAAATTTGTATGTCCTGGTTTATCTGTTAATACATCTGTATGTTCCTCCAGAACCTGTTGAACTCTCTCCCTCTGATTTTTAGTCAGGTGCTTACTGACTTTTACTTGTGCAGCTGTCTCACAGGGATGTAATGGGTATTCATGTGAGGTGAGTGGTTCCTTTTGCATTTGAGTTGCGATAGCCAGGGTCAGTAAGGGGGTGCTTTCCTGGAGTGGTCTGTCCAGATACTTCTTTAAAAGGTTTACATAAAAAACTTTCTCCTTCCCCTTTTTGTCAATTTTATAATTTGTTCTAGACACCTTCTCTAGAACCGTATATGGACCTTGCCATCCAATTTGTAATTTATTCTGGCTGCCGGGTAGTAGAACAAGCACCTTCTCTCCCACAGCTAATTCTCTGTCCTTTGCCTTCCTATTAAAATACGCTGCATGTTTCTTCCTGGCTTGTCTCAAATTATCATTTGCCAGTTTCCATCCAGCTTTCAGACGAGTGGTCAGTTCGTTCACATATTGATACGATGAGGTAACAGTCTCTTCTGCCTTCTCATCTGTCCAGGTCCTTAATAATGCTTCCAATGGACCTTTATTGGCCTCCCAAATAGCAGAGTTGCGTGAGCCATCCCGGTTGAACTATGTGGTACCTCCCGATACGCAAACAACGCGGCGGGCAGGAATTGATCCCACATATCCGGTTTTTCGTGTGCCAGCTTCCTCAGGATAGAAATGAGAGTCCCATTGAACCTCTCTACCTGGCCGTTCCCTTGTGGATGGTACGGACTACAATGAAAGTGTCTGGCTTGAAATAGCTTAAAAACTTCTTCCGTTAGTTTCCCCTTAAACTGTGAGCCATTATCAGTCAAGATTTGATGCGGGAATCCTAATCTTGTGAATATTGTAAGTAGTGCCTCTGCTACATGTTTTGAATCAATTGATGGCAGGGCTACCGCCTCTCCCCACACAGAACAAGTGTCCACCAGAGTAAGGATGTAACTGTTCCTCCTCTTGGTCCGAGTGAGAGGTCCCACAATATCCACTGCAACCCTCTCAAAAGGTGTTCCCACTATGGGCATTTCCCCTAGAGTTGCAGGAGCAGTCCAATGCTTTGGAGCTACCCTTTGACATTCTGGACAGGATTTGACATATCTTTTTATATCCTCCGTTATCCCTGGCCAGAAGTAATGACAAGCTATACGCTGTCCTGTGGCGCTGATCCCCATGTGACCACTGAAGGGAATCGCATGCTCGAGTTCCATCACTTTATCCCTATATGAAGTGGGAAGAACCAGCTGGTTGTGACCATTTGTTCCAGTTCCGGCCTTCCTGTATAATAGTTTGTTCTTCATAAAGTACTCTCCCTTGCTTGGAGGTGTGTGGCATTTGGGCAATTTTTTAAAACATGGCTTGAGTGTCCTATCCTCAGCCTGCGCTTTCCTCATCTCCTCCGGATGAGCATTTATAGGTTCACCTTCTTCCTCCTTTTTCTGTGACCTGGTCTGCACTGTCGCCATGATCACAGGTCTCTCGGGATTCCCCAAGAAGACGTACCTACACCCCAATATCAGAGGGTAGATTGGTTCATCTATCACCGCTGCTCTGATTTCTCCTTCCACATAGCGAGTTTTCACCGTTATCCTTGCGATGGGAAGTGTCATGAGTGGTATGTCCTTAGTCGCCCCTTGTATTTCCACTGTTTCTGTGGTATACTGACTTGGGTCCACTATGCTAGACTTCACAACTGAATCATAATCCAAACCTGTATCATATAGGCACCTTGTGGTGACCCCATTACAAATAACATCCTCACAAACTGGGGGTGATAAGGTTCCTGCTGTCCATTAGGATTAACCTTTAATCTTCGAGTCCCCGACTTCATTGTAGCAATGTATGAAGGTTTCCTTTTACAAAATTCGGTGTTATGGTTGTCTTTCTTACACCATTTACACCATCTTTTCCTTGGTTAAACGGTTTTCTTTCATTATATTTTTGGTCATTGAACTGTGAGTTTCTGTCACGATAGTCATTTCGTGGCCTATCAAAGTTTGTCCTGCCTTTATTACCTTGTTCTCTGTTATCAAATCTACTAAATTGCTGTGGAGCTTTAAAATTTTCTATGTGCTTCTTTTTAGTGCCACTTACCTCTGCCTGGGCTGCCTGATACCTCTCAGCGACATTTAAAACCTCCCCCAACCTCTCTGCACCTTGTTCCATGAGACATTTTCTCAAGTCTGGAGCCATGGACTCTCTTAATTGCTCTATCATGATCATCTCTTTAAGATCTTGGGTCTTCCCCAGAGCAGTCCATTTCTCCAAATAGGTTTCCAGTCTGGCAGAGAATTGGTGGTATGTCTCCCCAGACAACAGCTTGGCATTTCTAAACTTCTTACGATAGAATTCACCATTCTTTTCATATCTCAATAACAAAGACTGCTTTAGCATGTCATAATTGTCTTGGTCTTCTCTATTCATTTTAGCAAAGACTTCATAAGAAGTACCTCTCAGTCCCTGGGATAACTTAAGACTCCACCTCTCTCTCTCTAACCCATATGTAGTAGCTAATAATTCAAATCTACTGAGGTACCCCTCGATGTCATCGTCTTTCTCAACAAAATGGTCTAAATGAAACCCCATAGCCGAGGTTGAGGCTACCTGACTAGCTGTAGCATCTGAGGCAAAAGGGCTGGCACCATTTTCAGGAGCATGGCCTTGTAATTCCAGCTCCCTTAGTCGTAATTCGTGCTCCCTTTGCAATCTTCTATCTTCTGCTTCCCTTTCGGCCTTTTTTTCTTCTGCCTCCCTTTGCTGTCGTTTTTCTTCTGCCTCAATCTGCAACCTCTTAAGTTCTTTATCAGCCTCAATTTGTAACCTCTTCTCTTCAGCTAACCTCCTATCTTCCCTTTCAATATACTTGTCACATTCAGAAGTTACATACTGAATTAAAACCTGACCCTCCATATTCATCTCCCTTGCCGTTAGCACAGCAGCCGATCTAAATTTTGCTAGGTCAGCCATCATACAAAATAACAATGATCAAGGTAAATCTAATTATATAATGACTAAGGTAATTCTAATTATATAATGGCCAAGGTAATTATAATTATATAATGGCCAAGGTAATTATAATTAATTAATCAACTAATTACCACTGGCTGTGAAGATTCACCAACTTTTATTTTCCCCTTTTTATTTTAAGGGACACTTTTTAAATTTATACAATCTGTCCCCACTGGTTTAATTCTCCCACCAGGAGATTCTAATATCTATGATAACTTTAATATCCCTGGACAAGACCCCAATATTTGTAGTGGTTTTGATGGTATTGTATGGTTGTTATGTTACCTAGGGTACTGTATGAGGTCAGTTGTGAAGGCTCCTGAGATAAAAGTTTATGTGAATTACAGAAGGCCCTTCGTACTACCACTACGACCTCAAACAGACTATCCTACTATCATGAAATGTTAGCTACGTTAAAAAGTCTAGGGTACTGAAATGTAATGTGTAGTAATATAATATACAGACACACACAGGTAATTAATAAGTCTAATAATATTAATAAAATCTATAACACACTGAACTAACTCAGACTGTTTTAGTTTTGATTTTAACAATTTTTTCTAAATTTATTAGTTCTTAACCAATATTTTATTTTGGTCAGAACATATAAAATGTTATGGAGTTATAAATGGAATGCATAAATATATGGCATAATAAAATGGAATTTGTGTACATAGGTATTTTATAAGACTGGTTAATATTAATAATATTTCTATTGTCTCTGGGAGAACTATTACTGGATGTGCTGTTGGGGTGGTGTCATCACTCCCACTCTGTGACTACAACAAGCTTTGTCCATTGACTTATAGACTATAGTTAAATGTTATATTTCCCAAGAATTCAGTATATATTTGATGGAGAAATCTTTGTGGTGGTTTTAAATACTGGTGAATCTTCAGCAGGCCACGTATTCACTCATCTTGTCTGTGACGATTTGATACTGGATTCCTGTGGCCCACTCCTCTCTGTAGCTGGAATACAATGCTAGGCTGCACCGACACAATTGTTAGGCGGCACACACATCTGCTTGTGTATTCTTGCTTAAGTATGTGGCACTACCTTTAGTGCCACAACAGAAACTCACAATTCTGAAACAAAATTTGTGCCATGTGTCAGTACTCTATCCACTGCACCACTCTTACACACAGCACAACACATCAACATTACACAGAATGGGTCAGATCTCTCTGACCAACATTGCACATCTTACCCAGTTGTTTTCATATAGTACCAGTTCCCCAAGACTGCATTGCATCTGAGATATGTTCAATAGTTTCCTCTTTTCTTCAATAAGATAGGTAATATGTTCCCACTGATCTCAATAATAGATCCGTCTTCCATAGTCTTAGTTAGACGTCCATATATTTTGTTTGTCTCTAGACCCTGAACTTGGGCTGGGGACCTAGAGCGAGCACTTACTTGTCGTAATCATTGTATATGATATGGCAGTATCAATCACTCAAAATATTAAAATATACAAGATAAATGCTTTCATTCTTACCAGAATTCAGAATTGAGAACACAGTTAATGCTAGCAAAACTCAGCTGAGCTGCTGGCTATAGTATGGCGTCCCACTAAAGTGTATATAATATCTTCTGGGAAAACACCACTGGAAATAACTGACTGTGTTACTGGACAGACTTATATCAAATGGCAAAAATGCGCGTCTCCATCCCGCTAATATGAATACATTTGTCCAATCACAGACTTCCCCCCTAACTTTTTCAAATCTTCAAACCAAAAGTCAAATTTCAGTCAGATCTCAGTCAAGTATGTATTATTGTCTGTTGGTCCGTCTGTCTCTACTTGGTTTTTGCACAAAACACACTTGTTTCTTGGACCACTACACGCAAAACCCTACACAGATCTGTCTCCTAAGTTATTTTTAGCCGCAATTCTCCAACCTTCCCCCTCTCGTTCAGTACAGCTAGATTTTTGCATTTCCGTGTCTCAAGGACGCAATTTTGAGGCTTTAGTGAAAGTGTGCACAACAATACTGTCCGCCAGTCCGATGTGAACAATACAGTCTTTCGTCAATATCTTCCATGTTATCTGTCCGTCTGTATATTTCTTAAACTACAACTTGCGTCTTTTTGCCCTTTCGGTTCACACACGTGTTCAGTCATATTTTTCCTTTTTTATATCTCCGTTTCCCTCCCGTCTCCAAGGGTACCGTTTCATCTGCACGTCTAACTAGTTAGTTTGAATGGCGGTAGGAAATGCGGGCATAGGCGAGCATGTCTCCTAGTATCTTACGCATTATTTTTATCCCTACAATGTTCTCTTTATAATTGGAGATATTTTAACGTTGTATCACGGTAAATCCATCACAGCTGTGATATAACGTGTACCTCATCCAGAAAAGTTAATGCAATAATAATCGTTACTCATAAGGAGAACAAATTATTACCACATAACTATTCAAACATCCATCCGACTCCACTTGGCATATGTGGATCAGCAAATAATGACTGCAGGAAAGACAGGTGAGAGTCTATTTTATTAGAGGTAATGCTCTACTGATAAACCATCCGTAGCAATAGGGCTATTTACAAGTAAGTTCAGGATAGAGCATGATGTAATAACAATTATAAGAGATGATTTAATGACACACTAAACCATTGAGAAACTAGTACTGTTATTCACAATGTCACTGTCAGTAACAACCTCAGTCAGGAGCTAACGAAAGAAATTGATTGGATTGCGTTGGTTATAAAGACTATCATCATTGCACACAGACAACTTATCAGTGCTCTGATCTCCTTCTTTAGATCACAGAAGGAACATCTCAGCACAGTACACGAACTCCATAGCACCGACGAGAATTCCAATGTGTGTATATATGAATCACAAATCCTATAAATATTTTTTGGTGGGTAAGTTTCTAATACTTTAAATTTTTTGCCTGGACAGCGGCCTTATGGCCTATGCTTTACGATTTCCAACTGCCATGGGATTTTTAGCGTGCGCAACTTTTTTTCGCCCTTATCCGAAAAGGCTAGACATCCGATCTCACTACCCAGAAGACGGGGGGGGGGGGGGGAGAGAATGACATCATTAGGACCACTGGTTCTGGAGAAAAATATGTCCATAAATTATCTTTCCTGCATTAGGAATGGAACTCGGTTCCTTTAGAATTCGAGGCGAACGACATACCTCTTAGCCATTCCGACCCTGAAAAATGTGAAGTACCTGAGAACAGCACTGCCATAAATGGCAGTAGTTCAAATGGATTGTGATACGGTACAAACCGCCCCAAAACAATATCTCTGCTAATTAGGAAGCTGATAGATTGGCACAGGAAGGAGATACTCATATACGTATATAAAGGAGGTAAAGGATCCCGTTACTTGCCCATTGAGGCATATTGGGAATATGGAGTTAGGCCCATATTTTCTTGACCATCGGCACATTAGTGGAGCTGGGGTCAGCATCACGCCGGAAGCAATAATCTTACAGTTTGAGGCTGAATTGACCCCGGCGCCGTTTGCGGTCTAACAAATCCAACCTCAGCTGGGGATCGAATCAGGATCGCCGAGATGGGAAGCCAGTGCACTAACCAATGCGCTCTACCGGGGCTCTCCTTGTATAAAAGAAACAAGAAATATATCGAGATCAAAGACATCACAAGTGGGATACCGAGCATCCAACCAACCAACCAGACAAACGATGACATTACAAGCGAGTAAAAGGATCAATTACAATACCTCAGGCTCAGCACAGGTTAGACCAAACGGAGATACCATCAGTTTAGTAAGCTTAACATTAGAACTGCAGATGAGAGCAGCTGATAAATGTCGTTAATTTCCATTACATGCAAACGTTTTGTGAACATCTCATTGGGACATGTATAGAAGAGAGAAGCAAATCTGTACTATGAGCATCAAGCTTTTAAATCGTCGAGATGTAATGATCTGGATATGGTATTGAGAGAGAAGGGTGTCAGCAGTAAAAGTACAAGTTGTAGAAAAAGGAACAATATACCGAGTGGCCGCTAGGAATATAAGGGCTGACATTGTACGATAAGGTCTCCAATGGGGAATTCATGACCAAAATAGATAAGTGCATTTCGAACAAGAAATGAAAAGACGACAATGGGGAATTCATGACCAAAATAGATAAGTGCATATCGAATAAGAAATGAAAAGACGACAATAGCGATGGACAAGGACACACACTGAGGAAACCTGTTGATAGCATTACCATGACAATCCTTGTTTAGAAATTCCCGGTGTAGGAGAGTGAGAGTTAGACAGTAAACACACTCATAAATGGGGGGGGGGGGGGAAAGAGAAATGAACATTAAAAGAAAGACATAGATATTTTATGAGCTTATGGCAAGCGACGGGAAGAATTTATAGGCGTTTCTTGAAGGTCTATGTTCACTGGGGAGCTAAAGAGTAATGTATGAATGAATTGTTTCATAATGTCATACTTCACTAATGTATCTCTAATGTATGAATGAAATGTGTTATAATGTCATACTTCAATAAGGTATCTCTAATGTATTAATGAATTGTGTAATAATGTCATACTTCATTAATGTATCTCTAATACATGAATGAATTGTGTCATAATGTCATACTTCACTAATGTATCTCTAATGTATGAATAAATTGTTTCATAGTGTCATACTTCACTAATGCTTCTCTAATGTACGAATGAATTGTGTCATAATGTCATACTTCACTAATGTATCTCTAATGTATGAATGAATTGTGTGATAATGTCATACTTTACTAATGTATCTCTAATGTATAAATCCATTGTGTCATAATGGCATACTTCACTAATGTGTCTCTAAAGTATGAATGAATTGTGTAATAATGTCATACTTCACTAATGTATCTCTAATGTAGAAATGAATTGTGTAATAATGTCATACTTCACTAATGTATCTCTAATGTATGAATGAATTGTGTCATAATGTCATACTTCACTAATGTATCTCTAAAGTATGAATGAATTGTGTAATAATGTCATACTTCAATAATGTATCTGTAATGTATGAGTAAATAGTGTCATAATGTCATACTTCACTAATGTATTTCTAATGTATGAATGAATTGTGTCATAATGTCATACTTCACTAAGATATCTCTAATATATAAAAGAATTGTGTCATAATGCCATACTTCACTAATGTATCTCTAATGTATGAATGAATTGTTTCATAATGTCATACTTCACTAATGTATCTCTGTTACGCACATATTCTTTTGTAGGCAATGAATATAGAGATATACATATAGAAGATATTTATTTATCTGTTAACACTTTTTGTTGAGAAATACTTAGATTTACGTCGGCTCATCTTAAGTTGAACTCTGGTGGTCACGCGTTTCTGCGCATGTGTCGAATCGTGGTTGTCGAGAGAGACTTCCGTGATGATGGGCGGATCCTGATCGCTGTGCGGACAGAAGTCCGAAGATTTGTTCTTTGCTGTGAAATTCTGGGGGAAAGCGACCTCGTCTGTGTGATTATTAGGTCTATGTTCCTCCCCAGAATATATTCTTAGCGCCAAACGAAGGCGGGTGCTATTTTTTCTAGTGTTTTTCTAGGATGATAAGGTAAAGAGAGACAGTTACTGTACCTTTTCAAATGCCTAGATCTGCAGCCATGTATATGATTGACTATTTTCGAGACGACATTTTGCCAGCAGCACCATTATTCGTATGATATACATTGCATTATTATGCATATAATCTACACAGCATTATTGATATGATGGACAGCGCCCTTTACTTATGCTTCATTATGCAGCTTCGGAGTGAGCGACGCTCATCGAAGTTAGGAGCCATTTTTGGATCTCGCCTTTGCCTAAGCAGATCATCGTTCGGAGAACAGGAATGCCTTATTATCTGACAATGGTGCAGAGATCTGTCTACTATGGTAACCCACTACTGTGGTTTAAGATTGTCGTCACTTAAGCTTACTGATTTACGGCTTGTAATTCCTCGACAGAAGAGGTTCTGTCAGGGAGCAATTTATAATAGACGTTTACAAACATTAACTGACGCGATCAGTCAGTTAGACTTGAAAGTTATACAACTAGAACCCTGAGGGACTAGCTACGAACGTTCTGTTGTATCCACATTCTATATGAATGCATATTTGATGTCGTAGACCATTTTGTCGAACATGTGATGGTTTTGCCAAACTGTTCCAGTGACTATATTTGTGTCGTCAGAGTTTGCGTCCTATTAAATGTGTGAAATTATCAACAGTAGTTCCAGACATCATTGACTTTCATACATGAGTGAATGAGTGCCTCATTACTTGTCAACTTTGCAGAACAGTAATACCCATTCGCATAACGTACATTTGCACTCTCATTTAACATAAACACTGTCCCTTGTCGGGGCCTCAATACTCCATGGACAAGGTGACCTGTATACCCAACACTGTGTCGGTTTGAGTTGACCATAATACCACATCAACCGATCCTACTCCAACATTTAACACTCATCAATGGGTTTAGACCTCATCAATGTCTAATGTATGAGTGAATTGTTTCATAATGTCATACTTTACTAATGTATCTCTAATGTGTGAATGCATTGTGTCATAATGTCATACTTCACTAACGTATCACTAATGTATGAATGAATTGTGTCATAATGTCATACTTCACTAACGTATCTCTAATGTGTGAATTAATTGTGTCATAATGTCATACTTCACTAATGTATCTCTAATGTATGAATGCATTGTGTTATAATGTCATACTTCACTAATGTATCTCTAATGTTACATGAATTGTTTCATAATTTCCTACTTCACTAATGTATCCCTAATCTATGAATGAATTGTGTCATAATGTCATACTTCACTAATGTATCTCTAATGTGTGAATTAATTGTGTCATAATGTCATACTTCACTAATGTATCTCTAATATATGATAGAATTGTGTAATAATGTCATACTTCACTAATGCATCTCTAATTTATGAACGAATTGTGTCATAATGTCCCAGACTTCAGTTAGGTATCTCTAATGTATGAATGAATTGGGTAAAAATGTCTTACTTACTTACTTACTTACTTAGTCGTTCCCCTTCTACCGTGAGGTGTAGAGGTTTGGAAGAGAGAGCGCCAGACTATTCTATCGGCTGTCTTCCTCCTGGCCTGGTTCCATTCTAGTCCTAGGTCCTTCAAAGATTGTCTAATGTTGTCCTCCCAGCGGACTCTGGGTCGTCCTCGGGGTCTGGATCCTTGGCTCTTTGTTTCCCATGCTTGTCGTGGTAGCCGATCTTCTCCCATTCTGCAGACATGGCCAAACCATCTTAGTTGGGACTGTTCTACTTTGGTCTGTAGGGGGTGGCATTTTAGGCCTTGACGTATCGTCTGGTTGCGTACCATGTCTCTTCTTGTTACTTCAACCACCTTCCTCAGATACCTCATTTCTGAGGTTTGGATCTGGCTGTTATGGGTTGTAGTCATTGCCCATGACTCGCATCCATATGTCAAGACTGGGACATAGGTGGAGCGGTATACAGCCATCTTCGTTTTCTTACCAACCTCTCTCTTGCTGAGGAATCCTCGATTTATGGCCTGAAAAAGTCTCCCAGCTGCTGCTTTTCGAGTGGCCAACTCTTCTTTGATGCCTCCCTTTCGGTCTATAATAGCTCCGAGGTATTTAAAGTGGTCGACCTGCTCCAGGACCTGTTCTCCCAGCTTAATCTGATGTCTTCTTTCTTCTCGTTATATCACCATGGATTTTGTTTTAGAGCTGCTTATGACCATCCCTCTCTTCTCCAGCTCTTCCTTCCAGACTTGCAGGTTGGATTGGAGATGTGCCTCTGATTTAGCAATCAGGGCAACATCATCAGCAAATGCCAGCTCTGAAATATAGACCTGTCTCATCTTCCAGTACCCCACTGAATACTTTCTTGTTCTCTCCTTACATGCCTTGATGACATCGTCCATAAGGAGTATGAAGAGGTAAGGTGATAGGATATCACCTTGTCTTACACCAGTGGTGGTCCTGAACTCTTCTGACTTATGGTTGGCTGTCCTCACATAATTTCTGCAAGACTTGTAGAAGCTCTGTATAGCATGAATCAGAGGTGCTGGAATATTCTTCCTTGCCAAACAGTCCCAAAGTTTGCTCCAAGGGACCCTGTCAAACGCCTTTTCCAGATCTATGAAACAAAGATGGATCTCACTCTTGTACTCAAGGGCCTTTTCACTCAGCTGTCTGAGTGTGAAGATTAGGTCTTGAGTACTTCGGTTTGCTCGGAATCCGCACTGGACCTCATCCAATTGTGGCTCAGCTAGGCGTCGGAGTCTCTGCTCTAGGATTCTAGAGTAGATTTTTCCAGGGACACTGAGAAGGGATATGCCTCTATGGTTTCCACACTGTCGATTGTCACCCTTTTTGAAAATTGGTGTTATGATGGCGATCTCCCAATCCTTTGGTATGGTCTTGTTGCACCATGCTGCCTGTAGGACCCTTAGGAGTAACAGGTCGCCTGATGCTCCCATGTACTTAACCATTTCTGGTGTTATACCATCATGCCCTGCTGCTTTGCCCATCTTGATTTTCTCCAGTGCTGCCTTCAGTTCTTCCATCTTTATGTCATCTTCATCACCATTGGTTTCCTCTTCTGTGCTAGCGGTTATCATTTCTGATGTTTGACCTTGCTCACCATCAAGGAGTTCTGAGAAATATTCTTTCCATCTTTCCATTACTTCCTTCGGGGCAGTAAGCAATTTGCCTTGCTTGTCCTTTATAAATTTGAGAGGGCATTGTTTTTCCTTCCTCATGTTCTTTAGGGTCTTATAGAACAATTTCTGGTTTTCTTGTGCATCTTTTTCTAGCTTTTCTCCAAATTCTTCCCAGGACTTCTGTTTTGCTGCTAGCACTTTGTTCTTACTTCTGTTCTGAGTGTCACATATTCTCTATATTTTTCCATTTGTCCTGTTGTGTTTTTAGCTCCTAAGTATTGTTTCCATGCCATTTTCTTCTCTCTTATTTTCTCTTTGACTTCCTCTGTCCACCAAGGTGTCCTCTTTCTCTGGTTCCCAAGTCGGACTTCACCACATGCTTCTGCAGCAGCTGTCTTTATGATATCCTTGAATTTAATCCAGAGGGTTTCCAAGTCATCAGGTTGTTCTTCTGTGTTGCTCATCGCTGCAGCAATAAGCCCCTGATATCTGGTCTTAATTTCTGGCTCTCACAGCTTGTAGGTCCTAATGCTCATTTCTCCTGCTCGTTTACTTGGTTTCTTGCGTGATGTTGAGCAGTTCCTAGGCTGAGCAACTCTTTCAGTTGTTCGTTTGATTGTTAGCAGGTAGTGATCACTTCCAATCTCTGGCCCCCTCCAGACTCTTGCATCTCGGACATATTTGAATGAGCTTCTCCGAACAATGGCATAGTCGATCACTGACTTCTCATTCTTTGTTGGTTCACATCTAGTGTATGCATGTATGCGCTTATGGGGGAACTTTGTGTTTGTAATGGTCAGATTCTGCTCACTGCAGAATCTAAGGAGTCGCTTTCCATTGTCATTGAGAGTATCTTCTCCATATCTTCCGATAACTCCACTCCATCTAGCATGGTCATTTCCAACTCTGGCATTAAAATCTCCGAGCATGATAACTTCATCTAGGCAGTCATCCACTGTCCTTTGAAGCAGCTCGAAGAATTCCTCCTTGACCTCTGCTCTCTCATCCTCATTTGGCCCATACACTATGACCAGGTTGACTATGGTTTCTCCTTCTTTTAGTTTCACAACCATAATGCGCCCTGAGACAAAGTTCCACCCCTTGATACTATCTTTTTGATTTTGGGCCACAATGCAACCCACACCCCCTTTAGCTCTTTCGGATATGGGTACACCACTGTAGAGCAGCGTGTTGCCATTGAGATCCATGACTCCTTGTCCTTTTTTCTTTGTTTCCGTAATAGCCAGGATTTCTAGTTTTGCTTTCCTCATCTCTTCCACCAGCTCCTCTTCCTTCCCATTTATACTTCTTGTGTTCCATGTTCCATAAGTCGTAGTCCGTAGTCCGTTCCAGTTCGTCGCCTTTAGAATCAGTCCGGTTTTCTCTCTTTTGTTACTCGTAATCGTGGTTTAAAGCAAACAGGTGATTGGCCTGTTGTGCCTTTGCATGGTGGAGGGGGTAAAAATGTCATACTTCACTAATGTATCTCTAATGAATGAATAAATTGTGTCATAATATAATACTTCACTAATGTATCTCTAATGTATGAATGAATTGTGTAATAATGTCTTATTTCACTAATGTATCTGTCGTAAATTTATTTGAGAGGAAGAGTCTTGGAAATAGTGGTCCTGTTTAGAGTGGAGAATGATGGAAAAGGCTATGTGATAGTAAGGGTTTTAGAAGTAAATAGTTAATTCACAGAGTGCTGGGAAGAGTAAGGACAGACTGTTTTACGACAATTTGCCTCTCAATTCTACTCTAAAAAAACTCTTCTGGACAAACAACTATTTGCCAGTTTCCAGACTTACAACTGCGCTCACACCGATTTGGTGCTTCAGACACACAGACGCACGTGAATACAAACTACGATAACGAATTTGGGAAAATTAGGGTTTGGGCCTGCCAACACAAATGCGAAAAGTTTTATTCCTTTTATTTAGCATTAAAAAAATCAAGTCACAAACAATTATCAATTTACATGCAGAAATCGAAGTTTCAAAATACAGAAAAAAAAAACAAAGAGGGTGGGGGGTTGTTGAAGAGTAGTGTTCAATATGCCCTTCCCTCTTGTACAGAAAAATGGAAAAAGGAACCCGGTCCAAATGACAGGTAGTTAACAGAAGTAGATAAGTTAACCCAACAGTCAATTAATCTATCCTGAAAAGAGGGATTAGGAAACTAGTCCTTTATCTTTAACTGTTTTCCCTTCTACTAAGCAGACTAGGAAGGAGAAATATCAGAGGTTAAGAAATCCCACTTATAAAGTGAACCATGTAAGGAATAACTAACAAAGTGTCTACCAGGTACAGCAATTAAAATAGTTGCACATAAATCTCCTTTTAGTCATGCACGCACGTGCTGGCCAACACACAAACTCACACACAGACTTACCGAGCTTAGAAGCAGGCAATCCATAGATTTATACAAAAAACTCATCATTTAACACTTGACATATTGAGAGTTTCTGTTACTTCAATGTCCGGCCCCAGATTTAGCGAGGTTTGGCTGA
Organism: Oreohelix idahoensis; assembly: GCA_024509875.1. Lineage (NCBI taxonomy): Eukaryota > Metazoa > Mollusca > Gastropoda > Stylommatophora > Oreohelicidae > Oreohelix > Oreohelix idahoensis. The sequence goes on along the minus strand of JAMPIV010011073.1, from coordinate 220,368 downwards.
TAGCAAATATTCCCGCTTATCGCCGGTCGTAAAGACTAAATGTTCTTGTGGTTTATTTTTCTGATATAAAAAAGTCTATGGGATGGCACCGTCGCAGTTAGATACTGGTGAGAATGGGGTGTGGCTTCTTAGATTTCACCGCTGGTGGTGAACCTTCTGCTTTAAAAAAACCGAGGTGACTACAACTGTCCATTGAGGTAGGTTTTTAATCTGGTGAGGAAAAACTAGATACCGTCAAAGTTCAGGTAAATAAGTACTCTCTCTCTCTCTCTCTCTCTCTCTCTCTCTCTCTCTCTCTGTAGCAGTAATTTTAATTTAAAAAAACTCTGGCGATAGTTCTTCTTCCAGTTACAACTTAATATACTTGGTGAGGTGTTTAAATTTGTCAATGGGTGTGCTTTATTTCTATTAATTTAGATAGCTGGATCCCAAACATAGGATCGCCTCAAAGATTTAAAATTTAATACACAATCTTATCAGATTCTGGAAGGGGGTTTAAGAACTGAGTCTGGGGACTCTTTACCAGGTTGTACTTCTTCTTGCTGGGATTGCTAAGGTAACGATTACTCTAGATAAAAGATAGAAAACATGTAATTCATACCGAAAATCAAGTATCATTTCCAAAGCGCGATAAATTTACAGTTAACTATGTATACACTCGCGTCTATAATTTTTTATAAAATTCAGGAAGAACTCCACGCGAATTTAATAGTTAAAACATACGTAAAAACTAGAACTAAACTCAATTAAATTTAGTTATAAATTCTCTCGCGTCTTTAAATGTTACTTTAAGCATTTAAGTATCTATCATTTTGGGAAATAATATAATAGATATTTCATTACCTATTCCACTGGAGCTATTTGAGATAAGTTTAATTTAATAGCTTTAAGTTAATCACAAAATCCAGTGAAATAAAATGAATGAATGAACTAGTCAACTGATCACTTTAAAACAAATATATTATACCGTTTAGCACAGAATAGAATTCACTGCAAATAAGTTGAGTATCCAGAGTGAATCAAACAGGATTTCACTATGCTAGTGCTTCTGTCAAGGTCTGGCGAAACGAGTGATAAAGTTGCATTTCTCAGGGTCTGTATATATCTAAATGGAATTCAAGATGATTGGGACCTAATAGATTCTAGCGCCTCTTTAGAACCCAGAAAAAGTCGAGGTGGTTTCTAGCCGTCGTGTTAACAGACATGCCGTCCCTGGCTTCTGTGTTCCTGTCTCTCCTGTTTCTCAGTCTTTCGGGCAAGTCTGCCGGTTGCCACAGAAGTGCGAGGTCTGCAAGAAATTTTCTTCGTCTACTCTGGTTCGCACTGCTGTGTCATTTTCCTGCGAGACGTTTCTCTGTTCGCTGCCTCCGCTTTCTTTTGACCGCTCTGGTCCATCTTGCGAGCGGTTCAGTGTTCGCACGGAGATGAGAAATTCCTGCAAGAACTAGCTTCTCTGTTCTGGGGATCGTCTCAGTGTCTTTAGATCTCATGCCGCATACTTAATGAGCCCCGGTGGAATCGGTTCGCTCCGGCGAAACAACAAAGTTACAACAAATGTTCAGGGGTTCTAATGTTATGAAAAGCTAAAAGTCCCTTTAATCATCCATCAAATCACGGAAAATTCAGTATCTCTAGTGTATGAATGCATTGTGTCATAATGTCTTACTTCACTGATGTATCTCTAATGTATGAATGAATTGAGTAATAATGTCATACTTCACTAAGGTATCACTAATGTGTGAATGAATTGAGTAATAATGTCATACTTCATTAATGTATCTCTAATGTATGAAAGAATTGAGTAATAATGTTATACTTCACTAATGTATCTCTAATGTATAAATGAATTATGTAATAATGTCATACTTCACTAATGTATCTCTAAAGTATGAATGAATTTTGTCATAATGTCATACTTCACTAATGTATCTGTAATGTATGAATCAATGGTGTCATAATGTCATACTTCAGTAATGTATTTCTAATGTATGAATGAATTGTGTCATAATGTCATACTTCACTAATGCATCTCTAATGTAATTGATGAATTGTGTCATAATGTCATACTTCACTAATGTATCTCTGATGTAAGAATGAATTGTGTCATAATATCATACTTCACTGATGTATCTCTAATGTATGAATGAATAGTGGCATAATGTCATACTTCAGTAATGTATCTCTAATGTTTGAAAGAATTGTGTCATAATGTCATGCTTCACTAATATATCTTTAATGTATGAATGAATTGTGCCGCAATATCAAACTTCACGAGTGTATCTGTAATGTTTTTTTCTCTTTTTCAGAATCAGTGTAAAATATAAAAGTTGCTGCCGTCCTGCTGCCATTTGTCATTATGTATTTGGTTAACAAATACAAGGATATAATTTAACTAGATTGAGTGACAACAAACGTAACCTGTATTGAGTGACAACAAACGTAACCTGTATTGAGTGGTAATATCCTCGCCTGCTCAAGAACGTTTCTACAATTAATTAAAATTGATAAGGCAGCAACTATTCCCTGACGCCATTTCTCTGTTCAAAGGTTCCGAGGAGTTTTTTTCTATAGTCAGTCATCAACAATTTGATTTGCACATAGCGATGAACCAATTCTTTCTGGCTGGTAGGTGTAAAAAAGCAGCTCGTATCAGTACGTTGCTTGAGTCTGGCGCAGATGTCCAGTCTAGAGACAATGAAAGCTGTACAGTTTTAATGCATGTTCTCATGCGTTCAGAAACAATGAGCTGGGCTTCTGATGAACGCCGAACTAGGACTTGCGTGCAGATTCTCATTAACGCTGGCGTAGATGTTAACGCACAAAACCAGAAAGGTAAAACAGCGCTAATGTATGCAGCTGGTAAAATGTGCAGCAAAAAAAGCATTCACCTTTTAATTTCTGCCGGCGCTAATGTTAATCTGACTGACAACAAAGGTAGGACAGCGCTGATTTATGCCGCCATTGCTGGCGTTCCACATTATAGAGATGTTAGTGATGAGTCTAGTGACGAGTCTGATGATGACAGTGATGATGAGGGATACAGTATTGTATCACAGTTGACTGATGCAAGCGCAGACGTCAACAAACAGGACAAACAAGGTAAGTCAGCCTTGATGATCGCGACTGCTGCCCATAACCTTGCCGCTGCCGAGCTATTTCTTTGGAATGGAGCTGATGTGAACCTAAGGGACATAACTGGAAAAACGCCTCTGATGCTCGCCGTTATGACAATATCTGACGATGATGATCATGATAGAAAAATAAGAAAAATGTCAGAAGTTTTATTACTAAAAGGTGCAGATGTAAACGCACAAGATGTTAACGGAGTGACTTCACTGATGTGGGCTTCAGAGAATGGCTCTTATAGAGTTGTTTATTTTCTTATTTCTGAAGGAGCTGACGCTGATCTGTTGGACAAGACGCAAAGAACGGCATTAGTCTATGCCCTCGAAAACCTCCGTCTTCACGTATATCCCTATACAATATTAAAACTTCCAAAAGTAACCAGCAATCTTCACTTAAATAGCCAGTTTTGTCCCTTACTTGACTGCATACTTCCGAAACTCAGAAGAGATGGTGATAATGAGGAATTATTTCAGGATTCACACTTTATACAATTTTGTGTATGCAATGGATTTACACTTTTTCGTCTGGGATATACAAGTAAATATTCTGGCAGTGTATCTTCTCCTCTGCTCAATGTTCTGACAAGTAGCTCACGTTATGGAACACACCGATACTTTATTGCTAATTGCTTTATCTTTAAAAAAGATTTACGAATGATGAGAAGCACAAGATTTCTGAACACACTTGACGATAGAAGTAAAAGATTTATTCAGTACGCCATTGGACATCCTTGGCCGTTGGTCAAATTATCTCTCATAGTCGTGTCTTCAATGATCGGTCCTAGTCCTGGTCGTGAACAAAGAATACGTCAGACTGGACTCCCATGGCCTATACAAGAATGTCTCATGTTTCAACGACCAATAGCCTGTTTACCAGTTCATCACTGGAATGATATACCTCTGTGCTTTAATCCTGCTGAGTATGAGCGTCTTCCAGCTCCATATCCGTTACTGTATAACTGGCCTTTTGGACGTAATTTTTTCACGTGTTACTGTGCAGAATGTGGAGGAAAAGGACTGAATTTTCATCAGTAAAAACATTGTCCGTAAAATATGTTTACTGGGGTGTCTCGGTGAGCCTTGTTCATTTTATATCACCAAATATGGGGTTTTTCCGATATAATGTGTTTTATCATAGTGAAATTAAGTCACACGTTGTCAAAAAGACATACATCAATGCATATGTGGTTAAATTACTAAAGAACCACAATTATTTCACATCTAGTCAACATACAAATAAGGTGATCTTATTCGCATGCAAACACACAGTTCATTTCACATGTCATGTAGTCTGAAATTGTAATCTGGTAGTGCAATTTGTTTTTAATATGACTAAATCGTAAAGGCTCAGGTATTATTGAATGTTGGTGTTTCAGTTAAAAACGTGCATTGTTATCTAGAGTATAGGACTGTACATGTCTTAGATACTATAGTTAGCTGGCACATTGTTACAGCTAACCAATCCTCTCACGTGGAAGTACATTTCTGGTAACTAGTGACACACTGAGTTCATTGAAGGTCACAGAAACATCGTTTTGTAGATTCCATTAACCGCTGACATCCTCATCACGTCAAATAAACGGCTACACAAACCATTGCTGCACACGTCATGTGAATGATATGGAGCAGGTTAAAAATAGGGTGGGGTGGCGGAATCAAGAGTGCAAAATAAATGTGTTAGGTTCTTCGTTCCTCTGTCAAGCTGTTCAAAGTGCATTCAGATATCTCTGCGTCAATCATGTCGTATTGATAGACATCTTAATTTACTCCAACTTTCATCTTTAATTTGATAATTGTGCATTGCTTACGGTGATTTCCTCCTATTCATGACGAATGAAATCCCTGAAAGTTAAGAAAGTCATAGAGAGAAATGTCTGCAACGAGTGTGCTGCAAATAATCAGTAACGGGTTACAGACACAAACAGCGACATTGTTTGTATATCATGTTATCAGCAACGGTTAGGAACTCAAACAAATCATGGAATGTATATCATGAAGCCTGCACAGATGAGGGACAATAACACAGCAGTAAGGAATGTAAAGCACGTTACCAGCACTTATCAATGACTTCAAATTGTGAGCATCGTGTGCCTCGAGGTAGAGTGTAATAATTTAGCCGCCATCATGAAAAAAGCCTACAAATGAAATTTGTATTGAAATCCATTTCTCTCGGACAAAGGCTGCACGAACATTAAAATATATCTTTTTTTAAATTGAATTCTTTAAGTTTTATAAAATTATACACATTCGTAAATAAATATATCCTAATTTTTTTATTTTGTGTTGTGCGTTAAGATTTGTTTCAGGTTATTTTATTTGATGCTTTGTTTTATTAAGCTAGCTTATCTTTAGCAAGTATTGTGCCATAAATGATTCAAAGAAGACAAAAAAAAAGCACACGTCTGGATGGAATTAGTAAAGATCAAGAGCTCTAGAGTGCTACCGTCACCTAACTATACTGTGACAACAATAATACCGCAAAATATAACTGTCAACAATAAGAAATTGACATGTCATAAAATTACAATTTACTGAATTATTTATTAATGTACATCTAGTTTCTTCTTTCTCTTTTGAAAATCAGAAGATCTCAATTAAAATGAAAAATACAAAAATCAACAATATTTATAACGTTTTACATAAAGTTCATGTCTAAGTTAATCCTAAAGTCTTTTGCCTGCACTGGGTTAACACAGATTGCACTTTTCATCACTACACGGTCTCTTTTGGGATCTCACAGAAGTTTTTGGAATATTAACACTTAGGACTTAGCTTTACAGTCCTGGACAATGTCTGGTAACACCCGAGTGTAGTTGGAATACAGCTTCTTGGATCTTATATTTGGCTAGCCAAGGAATGATGGAGCCAAAACACTTGAACTCCGTCACACACAGTATACGTTGAGTGGATGGTAGTTTCAGATCAGGCTGTTCCACATTAGACCAATAAACCTGCAAATTATGTAGCATGTGGCTAGTCCTTGTGTGGTGATTTCTCACAGGTCTGCGTGTTGTGAGGTGATGTGTTCAGTGTATGCTTATATAGGTATGTCATAAGTTCTGGTTCAATGGCAGTGTATAGGCAATGACAAGTCTAAGTGATTACATTTTCAAAAATACATAATACAGTTTCTGTACACAGTCATGATGCTGCAGTTGCCTTCTACCATCAGTTTGAATTGCAGTCATCAAAAGAACAATGTTATACAACATAGGCCTTCCCTTAGTTCTGCCTTTCCATTCCTGCGCGTCTCTGTTATGCATCCTGGTCCTTGCCTCATTCTCCATTTTGAATTCAGTTGTTGTCTCGCAGTTTAATTTAATTATCAAACCTGTAAAAGAAGTATTTACATACATACACACATGTATATTTGTAATATTACATACCCCTTTTAGAATAAATCAGAAGTAGAACTGACTGAAGGCTTGGCAAAAGTTCAACTGCCCGGCATAACAAATAGGGATGGTCTCTCTCAGGTGTTGATTCTTCTCTCTCTCTCTCTCTCTCTCTCTCTCTCTCTCTCTCTCTCTCTCTCTCTCTCTCTCTCTCTCTCTCTCTCTCTCTCTCTGCCTTCAAATTCGTCTCTCTTCCGAGGTTTTAATTTTGCGTGTGTAACCTGTCTGTTGTTGTTGTTTTGATGAGATGATGGGTGGAGATCGGGCACTCAAACTCTGATCATTGTTGCCTCTTCTCGTTCCATCTTGGTCTACCCTGTTCAACCTGAAAGTTGGTTATAATTGGGGTATTTAGTGTTATTTTATTTACTAATTTTGTATTCAATTTAAATAACTGTTGTCTTTTGCAGTTGCTGATTTTTATTTATATTAGTATTTGTCAATTTTATTTTCTCTTTTGTATTGTTTCTAGATAACTATTGTCCTTTACACTTGGTTTTAATTTGTATTAGTATTTGTTCTTTTTGAGTTGTTGTCCCTTTTTTTTAATAACTTGTCTTTCCTTGTCCTATGAGTAGTTATTTTTTTTTTTTTTGTTAATGCTTTGTTAGTTCTTGCTGCTTAATTTCTATTTAGTTGGGTGATTTTCCTGAAGTTCTAACCTTATATTTTTTCCTTTGTTTTATGTATATATCTTTTAAATATTGATTGGGCATCTCTTGGGGCATCTATACTTAAAACCTTATCACCTGTTAAGTCTATATTGTGATTTCTATAGTAAGTTTTTAATTCAAGCCTTTGTTGTTCATACTTTTTACAGTGGATCAGGTAGTGGTCTATGTCATTCTCTTCCTGACATTCTTGGCAGTGTGGTTCTTCTACCATGAAGTATGCTGCACCGAGTCGGAGACGCCACAGTTTTTTGTTCGATGGTATCTTTAATTCTTCTCTGACCTGGCATGTCCTCGTTGGTTCTTTCAGCAGTTTGAACGCGTGTCTGCCTTTTCTACTTTCCTTCCATGTTGTCTTCCATTCCTCGTTTATAGTTTCCTTCACTTGGCTCTTGATCTCTGACCTTCCCAGTCCTGCTTTTATATTGTTTTTACTTGTTCTTCCCTTCTTGGCATTCTGGTCTGCCAACTCGTTGCCAGCTATACCTATGTGTGCTGGAACCCACACTAGCCTCACACTACATCCTCTGTTCTCTAGTGATGTATTAATTGCTAGAATTTCTTCCTTTATGTCTGGCCGGTTACATTTACCTGGGTGTTCTAGTGCTTGTAGTGATGATAGTGAGTCTGTAAATATCGTAACAGCTTCTGGTGGGTTATCTTCGATTATTTCTAGACTTTTAAGAAATTCTACCATCTCTGCAGTAAAAATCGATGCCCCTTCTGTTATACTGTAGCTCTTTTTTATTCCCCATTGTGGTATTACAACTCCGGCACCTAGTTGCCCACTATCACCCTTGGATCCATCAGTGTAGACGGCCAGACTTTGTTTAGTTAGTTGCTCTATGAACTTTCTACTTATCATTTTGGCTTCCTTATCTTCTATGTTTTGTTTGATCTTTTCAGTAAGTGAGTAGTCTATGATTGGTGTTTTTAGTTCCCAGGGTGGTATTTTGCTTCTGTATTTATTACTATTTTCAATTGTGTTTGATAGTTCTTTGAACTGCATTAGGTCTTCTATAGTTCTCCATCCTGTTGGATATCTATCTTTATTTAAGGGGACGTCCCATACACTTGGTTGGTTTTTGACAAATGCTTTATGTGCTGGGTGGGTCACTTCTTGTGCTACTTTACTCCAATAATTTAATCTCAGTTCTTTCCGTCTTAGACCAAGGGGAGGTATGCCGAGAGCTACTTCTAGAGCTTCTACTGGTGTCGATATAAATGCACCTGTAATAGTTCTCATGGCTGCATTTTGAATCCTGTCCAGTTTTGCTTTGTTAGAAGCTGCAGCTGAGTCATAGACTATGCTGGCATAATCCAGTTTCCCCCTGATGAAGGACTTGTAGAACATAAGCATTATTTTATTGCTGGCCCCCCATCCATTACCTTTTACAATCCTTAGTATATTTAGGGGTCCCCTACAGCTTTCTACCAAATTGTCTATATGTTTATTATAATTTAGTTGTTTATCTAAAGTTATGCCCAGAAATCTAGTTGTTGAGAAGGTACATATTTTCTGTCCTTTAATGGTTATATTGATTTTGTTATTTTTTTTTAAATTTCCTTTGCTGAAAATCATACCTACTGTTTTGTTTACATTAATTTGGAAGCCCCAACTTTTCATCCACTCTGAAACTTTGTCTATTTGATTTTGAAGTTTTTTGTAAACATGGTCCAAGTTTTTTCCAGATCGCCAAATGGCACAGTCATCTGCAAATTGTGATACTGCATTCTTTATGTCATTAAATTCATCTGCTAAATCATTTACAGCTATAGTGAAAATTGAAGGAGAGATCACTGATCCTTGAGGAATCCCATTCTGTTGTTCATATATTTCTGACCTATCATTATTCACCTGTACAGCAAAATACCTGTCCTGTAAAAAGTTTTCTAGATACCTATAGGTTTTACCAGTAATGCCAATCTTTTTCATTTTGTAAAGAGCTCCATCGCGCCAGCATTCATCATATGCTCTAGCTACATCTAGAAAGACTGCCACTGTTTTCTCTTTCCTCTTGAACCCTAGCTTTACATCATGTTCTAATCTTACAAGCTGGTCTACTGTACTTCTGTCTGCTCTAAACCCTGACTGGTTTGGGCTATATAACTGGTTTTTTTCCAGGTAGAATTTAACTCTTTTATTCACAACAGTTTCCAGTATTTTACCTAGTTGTGATGTTAAGGAGATAGGCCTATATGAACTTACTTCATGGGCTTCCTTATTGGGTTTTAGAATGGGTACTATCATAGCTACTTTCCATGCTTTTGGTATCTTTCCTAAGTTCCAGATTTTGTTATAAAGTGAAGTTATTATGTTTATAGTTCTTTTGGGTACTTTCTTAAGGATTTCATAACTAAGTATATCTTGCCCTGAGGCAGTATTAGACTTATCTTTTATTGCATTAGTTACTTCTTCCTCTGTTATATCAGCATCTAAATAGTTTGTTTCATCTATCTGGTCTGGTAGTTCTTTTAAAAACTGTATCCTAAGTCTTTCTCTTCTCTCATTTTCTTCCTGTCCAAGGCTACTTTTTGCACTGACTTTATAGAAATACTCGGCAAGGGCATTAGCTTTTTCTTTATCTGTTTCTGCTCTCTTTGGTAGTTTGATTGTTGGCATTATTGTTTTCTTATTGTTCCCTTTGATTGCCTTAAGCTTTTTCCATACTTCTCTAATTTGAGTGCTAGGTTTAAGTGACTGACAAAACTCCTTCCAGTTAGTTTCTTTGGCTTTGAATATTATTCTGTTAGATTCATTCCTAATAAGTTTATACTTATCATAATTTTCTTCTGTTCTGTTATTTCTATATTTTTGTAAGGCCCTTTTTCTTCTCTCATGAATTTCTGCACAGCTTTTATTCCACCAGGCAACTGGTTCTTTATTCCATTGAGTTTCTCTTTTCTTATTAATGTTACTTATTGGTTTAAGGTGTTGTGGCATATTTTTATTTGGTATATACTTTATTGCTATTTTCAGAATTTCATTGGTCAGTGTTTCCGCCCACAAGTCAGTATCATCTGATTCCATGTCTTTATATTCCATCACCTCCAGCTCTGATTGGAAAGCTTCCCAGTTTGCTTTTTTATAGTTGAAGGTAGGTTTCTCTGGTTCTGGGTTTGGAATGACATTTTCATGCATGGTTATTACAATGGGCAGATGATCTGAGTTTGTGTCTTGTAACACTTCCCAATTTACATTCGCTAGGTTGTTAGTTGCTATACTTATGTCTATTGCTGAGTCTGCCCTATTAGCTTGTGGATTAATTCTTGTTGCAGATCCATCATTTAGTATTAGTAGTTCATTGTTTTCTATGAAGTCAAGTAGGCATTTTCCTGCATTATCTGCATGTTGTCCACCCCAAGCACAATGATGGGAGTTAAAATCGCCTACTATGATTGTTTTGGGGCCTAGTCTGGTGCTTATGGCTAGTATTTCTTCATCTTTAATTGTGCCATCTTTAGCATATACATTTAGAATTGTTAGATTGTTTGGTTCAGCTGCTATAGTAACCTGGATACCTTCTATATTGGTTGTATTAAATACTTCCCAGTCTATGATTTTAAATTTTTCGCTAACTAAGACTGCGACACCTCCTCCTCTACCTTCTTTCCTATCGTGTCTAAGTATCTTAAAGCCCTTACAACTATATCTATTATTTGGGTTTAAATGGGTCTCTTGAAGAGCATATATATCAGTATTTCCTCCAGTCTCTGATAGTAGGGGTGCAAAATTTTTTTTAATACCCCTACAATTCCACTGGATAATTCTAAATCTTTCTAAATTGAATTTTATCATCATCTGGTATACCTTTTATTTTGGTTAACTATCAATTTTGCTCTTATTCTTTATTTCCTGTACTTGTGGACCCACTATCCATCAAGTTCTCAAGAAAATCCTTATTTAAACTTGTCATTTTTTCCCTAACTTCTTCCGCTAAGTGTGGTAACAGTCCCTCAAATCGTTTTTTGATAGTTTCTATGATAGTTTCTTCTAGGTTGCTTTTGTTCTTTTTGACCACTTTCCTATTTTCATCCAATGCTACATTCCCTTCTCTCCCTATGTTAATCTCCTGTTTTTCACTTTCCATTCTTTTTAGTATTATTTCACTTTCTTCTTTTTGTTCAGACAGTTTGACTAGTATCATTTCATTTTCTTCTTTCAGTACAGTCAGTTTAGCTATATCCTGGGAAATTTGGTGCTGTATGGCTTTCACTTCTTGAAGCAATGCCTCTGTACTTTTCAGTGCACTTGTGTCATCCGAGGATGTAGTTGAATCATCTGACTGGTTTTTTGGTACTCTTTTATTACTTTCTAACTTGTTCTTACTTTTTTTTGCCATCTGTGACTTAAGCATTTTGACATCTTCTTGCACACTCTTAATTTCTGTTATAACTTTATTGTTCGTATAAGTATCATTTTCTTTTAATTCTTTAATGACTGTTGTGAAAGGGGTTTGGGTTGTTATAGCTACCCTCAATGCTTTTTTGGTCTGCTGATATACTGGGCAGCCCTGGAATCTGGCGCTGTGATTTCCTTTGCAATTAATGCATTTTCTGTTTGCATTATCCTTTTTATAGTCAGTATCTGACTTTGCCTTTTCGCATTGCGTGAAAGGGTGTGCCCCCGCACAAAACCTACATACTGCCTTCCCCCTGCAAGTGTGGCGCCCATGACCAAACTTCATGCAGTTGGAGCACTGCAACACTGGGGGAATGAAGGCTTCTGTGTTTTTTTGTGTTTTTCTAAATAGTACCGTCTTGGGGGGTTCCCTACCTTCTGTTGTTATCACTACCACTGGGGTAACGATACTCCCTTTCACCATTATTCTGTCCACGTGTACCAGCTTTATGTCTGGGTTATGTTTTGCGAGGATGTTCATAACTTCCTCGCTTGAAAGGGTAGTGTTTATCCCTTTTAACACACATCTACTGGTCACTTTTGCTAGCTCTATCTTTACTTCTATGTCGTGTGCAAGAGTCACTGTTTTTGCTTCTACTTTGAGTTCCTCTAACATCTCTTTTATTCTGTCACTCTGATTTGGGATAATTATTATGCCAAAATGGGTTTTTGAAATTTTGGCTATCGCCTTTTTGCCTAACACAGGATCAAGGATGTTTATAATTTTGTCTTCATCTAATGCCTTGATCTTGACAGCCTCACCAGCTACTTGCGTTATTTTTAAACGACATATGTTTACTACATCTGTATTTTTGGGATCTGCCTGGGTTGCTAGATGTCTTGAGTCTTTTTTGGTACTTTCATTGTTTTTTTTGGGGTTATTATTTTCTTCTAGTTTATCATGTCTGGTGTCCCTACCTTGGTTTTTAACTGCTTCTGCCCACGTTTTGCCTTCCTTTGTTGTTTTTACTTCTGAGCCTCCTTTCAGTTTATCCCCTCTGGTTTCATGACTTGTTTTGTCCGCGTTTACCTGGCTGTCCTGATTATCCTTTTCCCTGGGTCCTTTCTTTCCGTTCGCTGTGCTGGTTCCTGATCTTTCTCCTTTGTTGATTCTGCTTTTTGTTGTTTTTTCCTTCCGCGCCTCCTTCCCGATTTTCCATTATTGTTTTACTCGTGTCCTTTAGTTCTGTTTTTCTGATTTCAGGGTTCGTGGTCCTGTTTCTTTCTGTCCGGTTTAAAGTTTTGTCTTTTTCTGGAGTTTTGGCCATCGCTTTCTCTTCCTCGGACTGTTTTCTGGTGAATACTACCATTGGTTATTTTCCCTGTCTTTTAGTATGCTACTATTTGTTGTCTTTGAATTATATTCTGATGATTGAATATTATATGTAATCTTTGGCTTTTGGTTTATTTTGTTATATATATCTTTACCCTACTACGATTCTTAAATTAAATAGTCCCCTATTACTTAACCTTAACTACAGTAGGCCTACTCTAATACTATCAACAAAAGTATAAATTATTCACCACTTAAATATGTCTTTCAAGATGGCTGCCTGATCTCACTCAAAGAATTGCCACGTGGCGCTATTTAATTTCTATTATTTAAATTTCTAACATTAACTGCAATAAGCTAACACTGAAGATGGATAAAAATATCAACTTATCTGATAACTTGTGTAGTTCGAAGGATGTCTTCACTGTGTCTCGTCCTAAAAAGGACGTATCAAGCTTCTTATATAGGCCCTATGGCGCATCACTCACTTACTGCGCGCTGTGCGTATTAATCTTGGGTACTTAAATATCACACGCGATTATCGCTTTAGGAATAGCGAAAACACAAATAAAACCTACAGCTATTTAATATAACACACGAATATCAAATATGACTCACAACTATACACCACAATTAATTTCTAGGCATTATTATGGCCTAATTACATATCTTCTACTTCAGATTTTTCACAACTCAGGCTCGCGCCGTCACGTGAGCTGACAGTCACGTGGGCCGACCGAAAATATATGGGCGACAAACATGCCTTGAACTGAAGCCGGGGTGGGGCCTCAGGGGTGTCTTCCCGGCCCCATCACATATCTATCTATCTATCTATCTATCTATCTATCTATCTATCTATCTATCTATCTATCTATATATCTATCTATCTATCTATCTATCTATCTATCTATCTATCTATCTATCTATCTATCTATCTATCTATCTATCTATCTATCTATCTATCTATCTATCTATCATCTATCTATCTATCTATCTATCTATCTATCTATCTATCTATCTATCTATCTATCTATCTATCTATCTATCTATCTATCTATCTATCTATCTATCTATCTATCTATCTATCTATCTATCTATCTATCTATCTATCTATCTATCTATCTATCTATCTATCTAGCCTCAGTTCTCAGTGCTCAAACTGTCATCTAATTCAAGATCATCTAGTAGTTCCGGATCAATGTCAATCAATGCTTCTCTAGTAGAAACGTAAAGTTCTGAAAATACAGTTAGTTCTTTAGGGGCCAGTTTCTCTTTTAGTGGCATCCCCTAGATCTAAGGGTCTTTTATATTTGGACATGCGTCCTAATATAACCGACTAGGTTGAACGGAACGCGCCTCGCCAAAACGAGGCAACACTTTATTTAAAAAAAAAAAGTTTATCTTTAATGTCTTTCTCGATTCTTAATTCTTACTGGTATAGCAATGTTCACTTTACGCTAGAGTTAGATATATCACTCTTACAAATACAATTAAAAATGTAAAACTTACATGAGATCCTCAGAATTCTCACTTACACAATTAATAATATCACTGAGTATCTACACAGTATTTAAATTCTGAACTGTAGTAACAAAACCTCTTCAACTCGAAGTTCTATTGAATATTTGGAACTTCTGACTTTTAACTGCAGTAAGGATATATTCACACTTGCTAACGCAATATATATATATACTTGAGACTGACTTGAGTTCTGCTAGCTCTTCAAAACATTCAGCTCGAACTCTTCTCCGGACTCTAAACTAAGAAATTGACGTGTCTCTCGCTGAATACTTTTAGGTGCAAGATTTGAGTTCTAATCCTACAGACTTCATCTGTATAACGAATACCTCGTGACTGCGTACTAAAATCATCTGCTCCTACATCTTTAACAATTTATTTCGGATTCCTACTTACACATAAAGTTCATTATTACTATCTCGCCGGGTGGATTGCCCTCCGGCGACGTACGGCTTCAAAACGCTACATTTTAACCAGAACTTTAACTAACTCTGCTCCAGACTCTTTCTATTGGAACACGGTAATGAAATAATCGCTTAAGCCCAGATGATTTGTTGTAACACACAACTACGGTATGTGATAGTACAACCCTAGAAGGGTAAATGCTAAGTAACTATGAGTATAGGTCGCGTGATATAATGATTTTTAAAATAATATGTAAAGCGCAATATCTTATATCACTGATTCTCAACCTTCTTACCTTGGCGGAACAATTAAAATAATTTGTAAGGTCTCACGGAACTTCTGCATAAAAATTATTATATCTTAAGCTCACAGTATATTTAATAAATATTATTTACAGCATGAAAATTTATTGACAATGTGATATAGTAAATCTACTAAAACCATAAATTGGGGTTCGGATAAATGGAGTTCTACTGTATATGTATATACTGTAATATATATATTACCAAGTGAATTTTATTGTGTGAAAGGCTCTACAGGAGGCACAAGGCATTTGAGGCTGGAAACCTCAGTATCTAGAATGATTATTCATGAACCACCACTGCAAGGGCTGGTGATTGATTTATTGATAGTTCCGTAAAGAGAATGAAAAGCATAAAGTAGTTCCAGGTTCCCTATGGAGCAGGGAGAGAAATGTGACAGGGGCGCTAGGGGTACCTCACACCCAAGACCCGTGCACTAAGAAAATTTATAAAGGATCGTTTGACAGGGGTTGCAATTATTGGTTGCTTGCAACCCTCTCAGCAGTAGACTTAACAATTCAAGCAACCCAAAGCCTTATGCAGATCAACATTTAATTCTACCGAACAGAACCGAACACCAAACAAACAATCCAACAAACAATCCAACGAACACCAAACAAACAATCCAACAAACACCCAGTCAGTGTTCATAGACTGTCTGAAAAATAATAAATAAAACAACGTCTAAGTGAACATCAATAGCATGGATAATAACACTTACCATACAGAAAACATGCGCCCACCTGATATCATCAACTATCTCACACACTCATGCGTGTCGTCCAATGCGACTAGTATGGTGTTGTGCATGAGGCTGGCAATCGCACCGGGTAACATAGGTTGCTACCGAAACCACTACTGCAAGAGCATCTGAATGCTTCATGCTGAGGCAAACCACACCGGTGGCCCCATGCTCCCTCAGGAGCGGAGAAGAGAAATATACATCTGGTACGCCCACGTGCTCTCACAAACCATTGTTCACACAACAATAATAATCAACTGGGCATAAAATAATATTCTTCAATACATGTACAACAAATAATCTCAATAATGAGAATTAACCACCACCTCACAACTGGTCTATCTCAATATTCGTTACTGCATTCTGAAGCATGTCGTATGTGACGACTCGTGCGGCTGGGAATCTCATCGCATGAAACACATTATTACAGGAACAACCACTGTAATAGCATAAAAATGCTTCTGTTGGCTTGTGGTGGACACCAGCCGCATTGGTGTTTCCATGCTCCACCAGGAGCAAACAGAGAAACCCCTGTCTCAACAAAGGAGTGGCCTCGCGCTCTCCAGAAATCTAAATACATATTCTCACCTCACAGTAACCCATTAAATATACAGTAGAATTATCAATAAACGTGAAATACACTAAATTACTCTTACATAAAGAATACAATATAATTATTCTCGACTTAAGCCAAACTGGGACTAAATACACCGCGTGTCGCTCGGCATAACATATTATAGGTGTTTAATCAGACTCGCTATCGCCGCCTTTTATCACCACGAGGCTACTATCTTGCGATCGTTAATCTTATCTAAATTTCCAGTGGAATAGCCTTTCTGAAGAACGAAATAATCGCTCTTAAACTCTCACATCTATCTATCTATCTATCTATCCCATTAAACATTAAAATAGCCACATCGATATAATTTCAGAATCCTAGAAAACTAATGCTAATTTGAATTAACTCACGTGCTCAAGGCATTTACAGCTTGGCTCTTGTGTGCCTTCTTAGTCTGTTCTCACTGGGCGGCTCTCTCAAACATAGACCGGTTTCGCCGCTTGCTACCCCTTTTTATAAGCCCTGGCCTAACCACTCAATTTACTGCGCGCTTACGCGCATTAATCTTCGCCACACAGATAACACACGCGATTATGCTCCAGAATGCATGAAAACACAGATATACACAACTAGAGCAAAAACACAACTAATATGTAGGCTTATTATGGCCTTGTAATAAATCTGCTTGAAGATAACGTGATCAAAAGGCACTAAACCACATAGACAACATGACTGCCCAGATGGGGCCAGCGCCGAGAACGACAGACCTCAAGATGGCGCTGTCACATAAAGATAAAAGAAACGATGTACATTGTACGTTTTCAAAGCAGTCTAAATGTCCCTATAAACATAGCCACTTTAAAAGGAATGTAAGTTTTCAAGCTTTAAACCAGTATAAATGTCTATGTGAAAATATTCATTTTACCGTAATGGAACTTTCAAACTTTTCAATCAGTGTAAAACATAAATGAAAACATATTCAATTTATAGTTTGAACACTTTCCAATCAGTATATGTTAACAGACTCTATCTGTATTATTAACCTTTTCATTTAAATATAAAGTAACTATGAAAGCTATCCTATAAAATGTAAAGAAAGTTTTATCCCAAGGGATAAAATTTAATTCTCATCGAGGATAAAGTCTGAGTAATTGGGTTAGTGGTATGGGAAGAAATGAACCCAAAACTATGGGGGGGGGGGGGGGGGAGACTCAATACTCAGAAGAGCGTTTCGTTCTATTACCATAGTTATTGGTGGTACCAGCAGAAAGTATCATCTCTGGAACAATAAGGGAACCGTGGCGTAAGCGTTAAGACGCAGGACCCACGTGGTAGACTCTCCTTGACGTTTCTGGGAAACGAGCTACCCCCGACAACCTTGATTAGAGACGAGCGTTAGCAGAGTGAAAAGACCCAACCCATAAGAAGGAGCAGAACCGTCATTGGCAGCTAAGTTCAAAAATATGCTGCCACTTGAACGTCTTGTAATATCTCATATTTCCTAAAGACTCTTAGGATAACTTTTCTTGATCCATAACTATTCAAATTATTTCCAGCTGTTAAAACCTATAGTGATCATTAAATTTTGTTATTTGTAATGTTACAAATTTAACTTCGTTTTAATCATGTTAAAGTTACTGCATGTTTGTCTCAGTCAAATTACTACACACACACTAAACAGAGCTATACTAGAATAATAGAACTCCACTGAGTAAATCAGGGGTGGGAGCTTAAACGAGCTGACAGTAATAAGTGCTTAAATCGTTCACAAAAGCGTCGGCAAAATTGCAGAGTTAACATACTCAGCCAAAACAGTAGTGTTCTCGCTTATTCTGAATATCTTATGAATGCTCCCTTTGTAACAGAAGTGTCATCAGTCTTCTATCTACATCTCTGCCAAGAGTAAGCAGGGGAGGCAATACCGTCACAATCCGAGAAGGCTAGGCAGCCGATCTCACTAACCATGAGACCAAGGGGGAGTATGACGTAATTAGGACCACTGGTTCTGAAAAAAAATATTTCAATAAATAATAATGCTTCAACTGCGATTTAAACCCAGTACCTTTTGAATACGAGGCGGACGCCATACCTCTGAGCCACCCCGACCCCTGTTGAAGAATTCAAAGCAGGAAAGGCAAGGCTCGCAATGATGCTGTACGAGCCAGCAGATGACGTAGTTAAGTCCATTCAGCCCACACTGAAAACTGGAAGGAAGTGGATGAAGCTCTTGGTGCGCCAAAGAGTCGCTCAAGCTGAAGGAGGTAATAGGATACACACAGACGAATAGACGGGGATTTCGCCATGGTGATATCCGCTGGTGGTGCAAGGCATCAAACAAGGAACCTAGAGACATGGTAATTCAGGAGATACCAGGAGCTGAGAATGATAAGTGGATGCAAAAAGCGGTGCAGCAGGCTCAACGATGTCAATGTACTACATAGGAAGGAGCACTGCAAAGGTCCTTGACATGGAATGATATATGGTATATGGTACCTCAGCTTCATTATCAGATCAATGTATGACCTCCTGCCATCGTCCGCAAACCTTGTGAGATGGGGAAAGTCTGATGATGCTCAGTGCCCCCAGTGCCATGAAAAGCAGACACTTGAACACGTGCTCATTATGGCAAGGGCGATACACATGGCTCCACAACAATGTACTAAATGACCTAGCTGCTACAATAGGCCTAGCAAGGGTGAAGGCGAACAGCAAAGTCAGACCGAGCACCGCAAATAAATACTTTCTGAGAGTAGGAAAGTCAGCACATTTCAAACCAAATAAATCAAGCAGCAGTTTACCATTTCTTCCTGACCGTGCAAATGACTTGGAGATGGCAATAGACTTGCCTGGGCTAGGGGCATATCCAAAGAATATCAGTAGATCTCGAAGACGTCCAGATGTAGTGCTGCATTCCTCATCATCGCAGCAGATTATACTAATTGAGCTGACCGTGCCATTTGAACCCAGATTGTACGAGCCACGGGCTTGAGAATACGATGGGTTCACTGCAAGGGTCATGGCAGTTGAGGAGGGTGCAAGAGATCTCGTGGCTGCCTCACTGAATGATCTATTTAAACTGTTGGGGTTGAGGGGGCAGTCAAGAATAAGGGCACTTAAGAGGCTCAGCGAAACTGCCGAAAAGACATCGTGCTGGCTGTGGAACGACCGCAACGGGCAATGGAACTCGGGACAGTAATTTGTTCTCATCATAAGGGTTACTTTCACAATTGCCTCCAGCTGGCAGAAAATAGGAGTGAATTTGAAAGCTGCAACCAAAGGTGGAGTGGGTTCAATTCTCTGAACTAGACAACAGGAGGCTGACACTTGGGACTGCTATCTTCAGAGTGTAAAGGAGATTAAGGCGCCGAAACACGTGATCGACGGGGGGACCACTTCTGATTATCAGATTTCCTCCTGATGTATCGCTCTTTATAGAGTTTCCTATCATGGGTTATGAAACATCGACTTAACTCAGTTGAATCTGACTAAACGTGTTGATGATCTAGATTTTACCGAAGACATGGCACTTATGCTTATAACTGGTATCAGATATAAGACAAAATAATAACAATCGATGAGATGTCACAACAACTAGGTCTGAAAATACACAGGGATTTGAAAAAGATTATGACAATAAATGCAGAAAATGATAACACAATTGACCTTGAAGAAGCATCCCTAAAAGATGTAGAATCGTGCACATTGGCATAATTTTTACGAACAGTTATATAAAAATAAGAATACTAATGGCAAAGGAAGCTTTTGTGGCATTGAAAAAAAAATCTATCGAGATCAAGAGAAATCAAGTCCAACACAAAAATAAATGTCCTCTACTCATGTGTCGAGTCAGTCATATTGTATGACTCTGAAAAATGGACTACAATAAAAAAAGACAAACCAAAAAGCTACAGATTTTCATAAATGAAAACTTGCATAGAAGAGAAGAATTTAAAGAGTTTGACAAGGTCACAAACGTGAATATGATGACAAGAACCAGACAAGGGTTACTGGAAGAAGAGGTTATAAGAGCACGCTGGTGATGGATGAGACACACACTGAGGACACATGTTGATAGCATTATAATGCAGTCCAGGTTCTGGAATTCCCTTGGTAAGAAAGGAAGAGGTAGAATAAAAAATAATGGAGAAAAAAAACTGGAGACAAATGAAAAATATGAGGAAGACATGAATACAACTTAAGGACTTAGCATGTTAAGCTAAAACGTATTATTAGACTGATTCGCCACGGGTAGGCTAGTGTTATAATGTAACTTTACAATAATGTGTTCAGTGTTCGTTGACACAACCTTTCACGTAAAATGAAGAGAAACATAACACCAACAAAAACGCGAAATGTAGGGATATATTTAATTACAAATGCGTATAATTTCAAACAATTTCAATGTGTCAATCTTATATAATGTATTATTATCTTAGATAGACATACGTTACTACTTACTTAGGCGTTCCTCTTCTACCGTGAGGTGCAGAGGTTTGTAAGATAGAGCGCCGTACTATTCTATCGGCTGTCTTAAACCTGGCTTGGTTCCATTCTAGTCCTCGGTCCTTCAAAGATTGTCTAATGTTGTCCTCCCAGCGGACTTTGGGTCGTCCTGGAGGTCTGGATCCCTGGCACTTAGTTTTCCATGCTTGCCCTGGTAGCCGATCTTCTCCCATTCTGCAGACATGGCCAAACCATCTCAGTTGAGACTGTTCTACTTGGGTCTGCAGGGGTTGGGTTTTAAGGCCTTGACGTATTGTCTGCTTGCGGACCATGTCTCGTCTTGTTACTTCAACCACCTTCCTCGGATACCTCATTTCTGAGGTTTGGATCTGGCTTTTGTGGGTTTTAGTCATTTCCCATGACTCGCATCCATACGTCAAGATTGGGACATAGGTGAAGCGGTATACAACCATCTTCCTCTTCTTTCCAACGTTGCAGAGGAATCCTCGATTTATGGCTTGAAAAAGTTTCCCAGCTGCTGCTCTTCGGGTAGTCAACAATTCTTTTATGCCTCCCTTCCAGTCTATGACAGCTCCAAGGTATTTAAAGTGGTCGACCTGCTCTAGGACCTGTTCTCCCAGCTTAATCTGATGTCTTCTTTCTTCTCGTGATATCACCATGGTTTTTGTTTTCTATCTGCTTATGATCATCCCTCTCCTCTCCTGCTCTTTTTTCCAGACTTGCAGATTGGATTGAAGATGTGCCTCTGATTTAGCAATCAGGGCAACATCATCAGCAAATGCCAGCTCTGAAATACAAACCTGTCCCATCTTCCAGTACCCCACTGAATACTTTCCTGCCCTCTCCTTACAAGATATACATTACAGAACTTATTTCTTTGGAGGTATTTTACATGGCGGCGGCAAATTCCGCACAACCTCCCAACAAGTGCTGCTTACAGTTTGTGGTCAAGTGCTGATACGATGTTTTACATTTCCTGCCTCTGCTATTTTTTTCTCTAATACCTGCTAATAACTTGATATACATTCTCTGCAATTGTCTGTGCCTGTACCCCGTGCTGATAACTTGATAGATATTCCATGCAACTGTTTTTTTTCTTTCTGCTAACATGATACGCAGTCGTTGCTGTCATTTCGCTCGATGATTTTCTTAACTTTTAATTTTTTAAATTTGACATTCAGTAACAAATTACTGTCATCACATAGACAGAGTCAAACTAAACAAAATAAAAAAACACTGAGGCAAATTAAGATAAGTGTCAACTTGACATAACGAAGTGAAGATATATGAATGTACATTGGACAACTTGACAGAAGAATAAAGAAACTAAAACTTGTGTACCCTAAAGCTGGGTGTAGACGAGCGTTTTCTTGCTGCGCGTATCTCGCGCTCGGAAAATGAAACAGTAGGGATTTAGAGAAAGTAGACAGACGAGCGAGGTTTTTCCCGCTGCGTAGAAAAAAAACGTAACTGGTTCCATTTTCTTCGCGTATCGCCGGCGTTTATACTTGATTGGACTATATAACCTTGAACCTTATCACGTGACCAAGTATGTTAGCAGACGAACTTGCGTTGTCCACTGTCCAGGCATTTCTATTCTGAATTTGGATTTATCATGAGCATTTGCGATAAATTGAGTTATTTCGAATCCGACAGGTTAATAATTGAAGTGGAAAAAAGGCCAGGTCTTTACAACTCGGCGCTTCCAGAATATAGTAATAGAATCCTAAAAATCAAATTGTGGGAAGAAGTCTAAGGAGCCCTATATCCAGGATGGAAAAAGTTTGAGACACAGGAGAAATAACAGAAAGGTAATTAATTTTTTTAATACACTCTGTGTTTAAACCTTTTAAAATTTTGCAGGGTCACTTCGTAGATCCTCGTTTATTTTGTGAAACTGTCCCTTTTGTAGCCGATGGCTTATCAGTGGATGCACCAAGAATCGTCTTTTTTGTCGTTTTTTCCTGCCAGTCTGGAAATCTATGTTAAGGTGCGAGGTCACGGCAAAAATACGCTCGTCTGCACTACCTTGCGATTCGGTCAAAAAACCGCGCGAGATACGCGCAGCAAGAAAACGCTCGTCTACACCAAGCCAAACACTACAGAATATCCCATTAACCCCGCTACTCCACTCTACTGTTAACATTCTGAATATAACATTAAATCGTTTGTTCGTTGTCTGGTCATATATCGAGTATCTGTGTATGTACATTCAGACACATTGTCTGAGGATCACTATATCTAATAATATAGACACTGAAAACCATAGAGTACTCGATATACTTTACCCAAATAGTTCAAAAAATTCTAATTCTTTTGGAGCCCGCTCTTGATTTTTTTCTTTTGATGACACGAGTAATAAAAGCTAATTGCTTCTTTCCCGCGTTACCAAGAAGCCTTCTTTTGACATGACCTCTGTCATCACATCAAAAATATTATTAACGTTCATGGTTCATCGCAATCAAAATATACTACTGGACAAACGTTAAGGGCCACCAAGAAAAACTCCACTATGGACCAAATAAATTCAACCAGGTATAAACAATTTATTACAAAATAAAGTTGATTCATCCGTGGAAAAGATCAGTCAAGTGTTTTTTTTTAAATAATGTGTGACTTACTAACAAAAAGAAATTCAACTCACTTTTTCACCTTTTGAACTAGTGGGGCGTGTTGCAAAAGCCACCAGTTTTTGCAGCAACAATATCATTTTTACGTGCGGGTTAAAGTGACCCAGTTTTTGGACATTAAAAAAAATTTAACCTAGTACACGCAGAAATGTATACACATTTCTCTGAGCTCAGTTTTAATGACATTTTCACTTGTCTTTACAGTCCGATACACAACCTCATATTAGCCTCCACAGAAAGGCGAAGAAAAATGAGTCACTCAGTTTAAAAGTGAACAAGGGAGCCGCGCTGGTCAATCACATGAAAAGTTCTACTTTCTAGTAGAAAAGCCTCCTGCTCCGATTCAATTCCTGTTGAGGTCTATAAAGATGGGGGCACAGTTTTGATAGAGAAACTTCACTTGATCATTCAACAAATGAGGAAGAGTGAAACCAGCCCACAAGATCTCAAAGATGCGTCAATTATACATCTGTATAAGCGTAAATGTAATCGTCAAGCGTGTACTAAACCATCGAGGCATCTCTCTACTATAAATCGCAGGGAAGATATTCGACAGAATCCTTCTGAATCGCCTGACGGCTCATCTTGACGAAGTTCTTCTACCTGAAAGTAAGTGTTGATTCCGTAAAGAACGTGGAACCACTGATATGGTGTTCGCTGCAAGACAGCTACAAGAAAAATGCCAAGAACAAAACTTTGACCTGTACACAGCTTTCATCGACTTGACAAAGGCGTTTGACACGGTCAGTAGAGGGGTCTATGGAAGATTATGGCTAAATGCGGCTGCCCAAAGAAATTTATCACAATAGTGCAGCGACTGCAGGATGGAATGCAGGCTAGAGTTCAGGAAAACGTTGAGCTATCGGAGCTCTTCCTCGATTAAAATGGAGTTAAACAAGGGTGTGCACTTGCACCGACTCTGTTCGGTATCAGGTTCTCTGCTATACTGACTGATGCTTTCAGAGACGGGGACATAGGAATCAATATTAGATATCGTTTTGATGGTACATTTTTAACCTTTGGAGGCTTCAAGCAAAAACTAAGGTCAAATCACACACCATCAGAGATCTTCTGTTTGCTGACGATTGTGCCCTCAATGCTGTCTCAGAGGCTGATCTGCAGAATAGCGTGGATAGATTCTGCGAAGCCTGTTCCAACTTTGGGCTTACCATCAACACGGAGAAAACATAAATCATGTACCAACCAGCTCCAGGCACAAATTATTTTGAGCAAATCATCAAGGTCAATTGTGAGAAACTGAAAGTTGTGAACAGATTCACATACTCGGGTAGCACACTATCCTAGAACGTCGCCATTGATGATGAAGTGAACACCACGATCTCCAAAGCCAGCAGCACATTTAGCAGACTATACACCAACGTTTGGCATCGACGTGGCATTAGTCTACAGACAAAGCTGAAGGTGTACAGAGCAGCGGTGCTTCAAGTGCTGCTGTATGCATGGGAAACATGGACTGTATATAGACGCAACGTAAAGAAGCTTAACCACTTCCATACAGTCTGTCTTAGAAAAAGTTATGAACATCAAATGGCAAGACAAGATCCCAGATACTGTCATTCTTGATAGAGCTGGTATCCCTAGCATCGATACTATTCTGATGCAGTCACAGATTTGTTGGGCAGGTCACATAGTCCGGATGCTAGACCATTGACTGCCGAACATACTCTTTTATTTTGAATTGCAAAAGGGTAAACGCACCCATGGTGGCCAAAGAAGCGCTTTTAAGACACGCTCAAAACTTCATTAAAAACATGTGGCATAAACGCTGACACATGGGAAGCTGCAGCGCAAGACCGAACCGCTTGGCGCAACATTGTAAAGGTGCAGTGGCATGTGAGGCATCCAGAAAAGCAGCAGCTGGACAGAGGAGACAGGCTAGAAAAGCCCGTGAAATGAAACCCTCACCTGAAGCAAACATTCCATTTCCATACTGTCCAAGATCTTTCCTGGCCCGAATCGGGCTCATCATCACCTTCGTACCCACAGATAAACTTAACATATTCCTAATAATTGAATGAACACAGTGGTTTTCATCACTTGTGATGGACGAACAACAATTTCTGTCAGCTCAATAAATAAATTGCAAAATTAAGGAATCATTTTAATGACTAAACAACGCGTCATCTATGGCATCACCTAATTCATATTTGCATCTTATTTACTTTTTCTACTGAGTAAAGAAGAGAATATTAAGAATTTCACCTATTTTCCATTCGTTGTAACAAAACGTCAATACATGTTCTCTTGGTGACTCTCTCACACCTTCCGCCACTCCGGCATTATCTCTTCTTTTCTTCCGTTTTTATGTTTCTCCCATTCAATCGCTTTTATTTGGCATAATTTTTGCCCTTTCCTTCACTATTTTGCTCTCTTTTCTGAATCTAGTTGGGTGAAGTCTCTAACACTCCACTCCACTACGGAGGTCACGCGATGGAATTTTAAAATGTAATATTTTAAAATACGCGGGAAAGATGACACCCCAACCCAATGCCAAAGAGCTTTCGGTTGGATTAATTTTAGAAGCCGGAATATACAGTGAATTTCATTGGAATATTCGGCGGAAGCACAATCTGTGATTTGAACTAGAAACTGAAAATAAAATCTAGCGAAATCAGAGACACAGTTCAGAGAGACTGCATCGTATCGTCACATGAGCAAACTCCCAGAAACAAGTGAGCTGAGGAATCCTCGATTTATGGCCTGAAAAAGTCTCCCAGCTGCTGCTTTTCGAATGGCCAACTCTTCCTTGATGCCTCCCTTTCGGTCTATAATAGCTCCGAGATATTTAAAGTGGTCGACCTGCTCCAGAACCTGTTCTCCCAGCTTAATCTGATGTCTTCTTTCTTCTCGTGATATCACCATGGATTTTGTTTTAGAGCTACTTATGACCATCCCTCTCTTCTCCAGCTCTTCCTTCCAGACTTGCAGGTTGGATTGGAGATGTGCCTCTGATTTAGCAGTCATGGCAACATCATCAGCAAATGCCAGCTCTGAAATACATACCTGTCTCATCTTCCAGTACGCCACTGAATACTTTCTTGTTATCTCCTTACATAACTTGATGACATCGTCCATGAGGAGTATGAACAGTTAAGGTGACATGATATCACCTTGTCTTACACCAGTGGTGGTCCTAAACTCTTCTGACTTATGGTTTGCTATTCCTCAAATAAATCCTGCAAGAATTGTAGAAGCTCTGTATAGTATGAATCAGAGGTGCTGGAATGTTCTTCCTTGCCAAACAGCGCCAAAGTTTGCTCCAGGGGACCCTGTCAAACGCCTTTTCCAGATCTATGAAACAAAGATGGATCTCACTATTATACTCAAGGGCCTTTTCACTCAGCTGTCTGAGTGTGAAGATTAGGTCTTGAGTACATCGGTTTGCTCGGAATCCGCACTGGACCTCATCCAACTGTGGCTCAGCTATGCGTCGGAGTCTCTGCTCTACGATTCTAGAGTAGATTTTACCAGGGACACTGAGAAGGGATATGCCTCTATGGTTTCCACATTGTCGATTGTCACCCTTTTTGAAAATTGGTGTTATGATGGCAATCTCCCAATCCTTTGGTATGGTCTTGTTGCACCATGCTGCCTGTAGGACCCTTAAGAATAATAGGTCTCCTGATGCTCCCATGTACTTAACCAATTCTGGTGTTATACCATCATGCTCTGCTGCTTTGCCCATCTTGATCTTCTCTAGTGCTGCCTTCAGTTCTTCCATCTTTATGTCATCTTTATTACCATTTGTTTCATCTTCTGTGCTAGTGGTTATCATTTCTGATGCTTCACCTTGCTCACCATCAAGTAGTTCTGAGAAATATTCTTTCCATCTTTCCATTACTTCCTTCGGGGCAGTAAGCAATTTGCATTGCTTGTCCTTTATAAATTTGAGAGGGCATTGTTTTTCCTTCCTCGTGTTCTTTAGGGTCTTATAGAACAATTTCTGGTTTTCTTGCGCATCTTTTTCTAGCTTTTCTCCAAATTCTTCCCAGGACTTCTGTTTTGCTGCTAGCATCTTGTTCTAAAGAGCTTTCGATTGGATTAATTTGAGAAGCCGGAACATACATTGAGTTTCATTGGAAAAATCGGCGGAAGCACAATCTGTGATTTGAACTGGAAACTGCAAATAACATCTATCGATATCAGAGACACAGATCAGAGATTGCATCGCATCGTCAAATGAACAAACTCACAATATCCAGTGAGACATTGGACTTAGTATTCCATAATTATAAGTGTCAGATCGAGTATTTGGGCAACTCTAAAAACTTAAAAGTAAACCCGCACGTTAAATACAATACTTGAAGCTTAAGGGACCCGGACTTTAAATAGCAAGACTAAAAACATAGGAATTGGATCACCAGTCATAAGAGAATATTTCCAGACCAAGTGATTCGCAGAACACCCGTCATAAGATGAATCAAAATATTTCCAGACCAAGTGATTCACAGAAACCTCTACACCTCACTTTAGAAGGGGAACGACTAAGTAAGTAAGTAAGTAAGTGATTCACAGAACACCCTCATAAGAGGAATTTCTCAGGCCAAGTGATTCGAGAGCATATAACCTAAATTGCTCGTGTCCATTCTAGCTTGTGCGAGGAGATTGAAGATTCCCATATTGTTGGGGTAAGTGTAAACTGTTATTTTACAAATGTGGATTTGACATGTTTTCTTACTTAGTGGTTATATATGAGGCTGTCAACCTCAACATATCAAAATAGTATATTCATAAACCACTACAGCAAGCGCTTGGTTTGTTCTATTCTAAATCGTTCAGAAACGCGAAAGCAGCAACGACCTCAGACTCTGACGGAGCAGTGATGAGTTATGATTACATCACTTGTGCCTCAAGTGTATCATATCATTTTGTGAGATATATGTAACCTGTAAATGTTAGCTCAGGCACAAATCATTATTCGCCCTGTCCAGACACATTTTCCCAGTTAATAGCCAGCGTAATAGTGGTGATTTCTTTTCATCTTTCCTGAGTTGCACTGTGTATACCCAAGAATTTAATTCTTATTAGTAATTAACATTGGTAGGTGGACAACGAGAAGATGCGCCTGTTAAGCTTCCAACTCAGTGTGTACTTAGCAAAGGCGTTTGTCATTTCTATTAATCCAAAAAGTTCGTGGTACAAGACTATTCGTGGTTACATGCTATCAGACTGTTTGAAGTACTGAAGTTCTTACGCCACTAGTGTGAGAGAAGAGCATCAACACTGACCGCCTACATTGGACGAGTTATGTGGAGAAGTGCACTCTTCACCAAAAAGAAGTGACGGAATCCACGGCGACAGGACTCACCTAGAGTTAAGTTCTTGTAAATAAAGGCTTCAGCAAAACGGACTTTTATCACTCCCCTATTAAGTCTATATGAAGACGCTGTCATCTAAAATTTCACCAATCTTTCAATATTTATTTTAACCTGTTAAAGACTAATTCACTATTAAAACTAAACAAACATAGTTGATTCAGTTATTACATGTATAAAAGCAAACGTACGAGCCAGAATATTATATATATATATATATATATATATATATATATATATATATATATATATATATATATATATATATATATATATATATATATATATATATATATATATATATATATATATATATATATATATATATATATATATATATAAATATATATATATATATATATATATATATATATATATATATATATATATATATATATATATATATATATATATATATATACGTCTAGACATATATTTACCTATAAACAGAGCAATACCATTATATCTGAAAATTCGCTAAATTAACTCAGCTGGGGGCTTGAACGGGCTAAAAAAAATTGTCTAAATCTTTCACAAAAGGCGACGGATCAGATGTAAGTAAACAATTGTTCAGCCCAATGCAACATTGATGTTGACTTCTGAAAATATATTGTGGCAACTACCTTAAGGTAGAAGCGTTATTACCCTTCTATCTGCAACTCTGCCAAGAAAAAGCTTGTGCGGAAGTAGACACCTTTGACGACCTATTTAGATACTCTTGAGTTTTGGCCACTGTTGGAACACTACTGCATATCAGGGAAGGGAATCCGTGACATGCGTTCACTCCCGAACCAAACCAAGGGAAACCACAATGACTAAATATCTGAACTATAAAAGAAATCACGTCTTGACTCT
Source organism: Oreohelix idahoensis (assembly GCA_024509875.1). NCBI lineage: Eukaryota > Metazoa > Mollusca > Gastropoda > Stylommatophora > Oreohelicidae > Oreohelix > Oreohelix idahoensis. The sequence goes on along the minus strand of JAMPIV010011073.1, from coordinate 190,691 downwards.
TCGAATTTACTCATTTTGATAATTTTGTGGCTGATGTGCAAAATATTGGATCTTTCATGTTCAACATTCGTGTGTGTGTCACCTTGAAGAATGTTGAAGTTATTTGAATGACACACTCTCAAACATATGATAATTTCAATATAAAGTTTCAGTATAAAGCGGTGCTGAAAGAACTGTCACTCAGTAGCAATACACTAGATCAAGGAAGGTAGAGATTTGTTTTCTCTGCAATGTTAAAACTACAAACACTACATATAGGTCATGGTCTGGATCAGGCAATTAGCCATCAAGCACACAGGCAGGTTGCCTGTGCCGTCCTCTCAATTCCATAGGCGGGGATATTTGTTTACAAGTGGAGCAACGCTTTTTAACGTTGACCAGATGGGAAGAATTTTGATGTATAGAAATGTATAACATGTGCATTGATTTTAATCGTGCTGACTCGTATATTCGGTCATTGATACGTCAAAATCTATAGTGCTATAATATAGATGGAAGAGCTGGGTCAATGGAACACCGTAATAAACATAATTTTGGATGAATATTTTCATCAATATCGAAAATTGAGTCCTTTTCCTTCACAATTGTCACAGTCACACGTGACAATTTGGCGTCCAAAAGGCCAGTTGTACAGTAACGGATATGGAGAAGGAAGATGCTCATACTCGGTAGGATTAAAACATAGAGGTATATCATTCCAATGATGATTTGGTAAACAGGCTATTGGTCGTTGAAACATGAGACATTCTTGTATAGGCCATGGGAGTCCAGTCTGACGTATTCTTTGTTCACGACCAGGGCTAGGACCAATCATTGATGACACAACGATGAGAGATAATTTGACCAAAGGCCAGGGGTTACTGATAGCGTTATAAATGAATTCTTTACTGATGTCCGGAAGATTATCCACAAAAATTGCACTTCTCAGCATTTGCAAATCTTTTTTGAATACAAAGCAATTTGCAATAAAGTACTGGTATACCCCACGACCTAATTTACCTGACAGAACATTGAGCAAAGGAGAATCTTCACTGCCAAAAGTACGCATTCCATGTCCCAGACGAAAGTGTGTAAATCCATTACATACACAAAATCGTATAAACTGTGAATGTGTGTATAATTGCTCATAAAAATAATGTGGCATGAATGATAGCAGTATTTGGTCAAGTAAGGGACGAAACTGGCTACTTAAATGAAGATTGATGTTTACATTTAGAAGACTTAATAACGTGAAAGGACGCGTGTGGGCAATAAGGTTTTCGAAGGCATGGACTAATGCTGACCGCTGTGTGTTGTCAGTTAGCTCAACATTAGCTCCTTTAGAAATAAGATAATAAACAACATTGTCAAAGTCATTGTACGAAGCAAACATCAGAGCAGTCATCCCTTCGTCATCTTGTGCGTTTATATCTGCACCATTTGTTAACAGAACATTTGACGTGCTTTCAACGTCGTTTCCGTTACTATAATGCACGTTTATTGCCATGACGTTGTACATTAGAGGCGTTTTTCCAGTTATGTCTCTTTGGTTCACAACTGCACCATACCGAATGAGTAGTTTAACGGCATCTGAATTGTGGACAGCAGCTGCCTTCATCAAGGCTGTTTTTCCTTGTATGTCCTGTTTGTTGACGTCAGCACTTGCACAAACCAGGTCTCCTATTACACTACTTTTTTCATACCAATTTTCGCAATACAGCTCATCAAGAGACCGAAAATCAAACTTCTCATCAGTCTTGTCATATACCGGCATATATAAAGGATGATTAGCAATGGCGGCAAACATCAGAGCCGTTCTACCCTTATTGTCAGATAAGTTGACATTAGCTCCAGCAGCAATTAAAAGGCGAACACAACTTCTGTACATTTTACCAGCAGCAATCATAAGCGCTGTTCTACCTTTCTGGTTCTGTGAGTTGACATCTACGCCAGCCGCGATGAGAACCTTCACACATGTGCTAGTTTTGTATTCATCCACTCTTAATGACATTACGTCTGAATGTGTGAAGGCATGCATTAAAACTGTCAAGCCTTCACTGTCACTACACTTTACATCAGAGCCTGCCTCAATTAATGTTCTTAGAACACCTGCATGCTTCTTCCTGGCAGCAACAAATAACGGATTCATGGAAGATGATGATGGAGATAGTCAGTAGCAGGGTGGCAACTAAAACAAAAAAAGCAACAGAGGTACATTAGTGAAACATAGAATATGACAAAGCTCATTCATGCAATATCTTGAGTTTCCTAAGGAGCATAGACCTTCAACAAAATCAGGCACAGTCTTCCCGTCGTCTGCCATCAGCTCATATTATGGTCATGTCTTCCTGTCGTCTGCCATCAGCTCATATTATGGTCATGTCTTCCTGTCGTCTGCCATCAGCTCATATTATGGTCATTTCTTTCTGTCGTTTTCCATCAGCTCATATTATGGTCATGTCTTCCTGTCGTCTGCCATCAGCTCATATTATTGTCGTGTCTTCCTGTCGCGTGCCATCAGCTCATATTATGGTCATGTCTTCCTGTCGTGGGCCATCATCTCATATTATGGTCATGTCTTCCTGTCGTCTGCCATCAGCTCATATTAAGGTCATGTCTTCCTGTCGCCTGCCATCAGCTCATATTTTGGTCATGTCTTCCTATCGTCTGCCATCAGCTCATATTGTGGTCATGTCTTCCTTCCGTCTGCCATCAGCTCATATTGTGGTCATGTCTTCCTTCCGTCTGCCATCAGCTCATATTGTGGTCGTGTCTTCCTGTCGTCGGCCATCAGCTCATATTATGGTCATGTCTTCCTGTCGTCTGCCATCAGCTCATATTATGGTCATGTCTTCCTGTCGTCTGACATCAGCTCATATTGTGGTCATGTCTTCCTGTCGTCTGCCATCAGCTCATATTATGGTCATGTCTTCTTGTCGCGTGCCATCAGCTCATATTATGGTCATGTCTTCCTGTCGTCTGCCATCAGTTCATATTGTGGTCATGTCTTCCTGTCGTCTGCCATCAGCTCATATTATGGTCGTGTCTTCCTGTCGTCTGCCAGCAGCTCATATTGTGTTCATGTCTTCCTGTCGTCTGCCATCAGCTCATATTGTGGTCGTGTCTTCCTGTCGTCTGCCATCAGCTCATATTATGGTCATGTCTTCCTGTCGTCTGCCATCAGCTCATATTATGGTCATGTCGTCTGCCATCAGCTCATATTATGGTCATGTCGTGTGCCATCAGCTCATATTATGGTCATGTCGTCTGCCATCAGCTCATATTATGATCATGTCGCCTGCCATCAGCTCATATTATTGTCATGTCGTCTGCCATCAGCTCATAATATGGTCATGTCGTCTGCCATCAGCTCATATTATGGTCATGTCGTCTGCCATCAGCTCATATTATGGTCATGTCGTCTGACATCAGCTCATATTATGGTCATGTCGTCTGTCATCAGCTCATATTATGGTCATGTCGTCTGCCATCAGCTCATATTATGGTCATGTCTTCTTGCCGTCTGCCATCAGCTCATATTATGGTCATTTCGTCTGCCATCAGCTCATATTATGGTCATGTCGTCTGCCATCAGCTCATATTATGGTCATGTCGTCTGTCATCAGCTCATATTATGATCATGTCGTCTGCCATCAGCTCATATTATGGTCATGTCTTCCTGTCGTCTGCCTCCATTTCTCTTCTTCGTGTGTTTTTGGTGTTTGGTTTTAAAGACCATCTTCATTGCACACGGACAACTCCATCAGTGCTCCGATCTCCTCTCTTAGATCACACATGGAGGATCTCAGCACAGTGAACCCCGTAGCACCGACGAGAAGCCCAATGTGTATATACAGGAATCACACATTATATAATTATTTCTGTGGTGGGTAGATTTCTAATTTTTAAATTTTGCTAGGGCAGCGGCGTAACAGTCTACTGGTTACGATTTCCAACTGTTGTGGGGTTTTTAACGGGCTCGACTTGCACACGGGGCCTCCTATTGTTTTCGCCCTTAACCCGAAAAGGCTAGGCATCCGATCTCACTACCAAAGAGAGCAGGTGGAGTATGACATCATTAGGACCACAGGTTCTGAAAATAAACTTCCAAAAATTATAATTTATCGAATTGAACTCTGTACCTCTAGCATTCCAGACGCACGCCATAACTCTAAGCCACTCGACCCCCGTTTTTTTTTTTTTTTTTTATTGTAATTTTATTTACCGTATTGTGGGGTTTGTAGAATTTATATGTTTGGTAAAGCTATTAATAGCTTTCTCCTGCCATATGTGTCTCAGACGTCATCAATGTTTTCTTCTCATTCCTCATTCCACAAGAACTGGTTATGTCATACATCAAATCTTCTATTCTACTTAAATAGATCATCTGTAACTTCTTGATTACTGTTGTCAGATAAAAGTTTGTCTACAACAAGTTGTCAGATAAAAGTTTGTGTACAACAAGTTGTCAGATAAAGTTTGTTGACAAAAAAGTTGTCAGATAAAAGGTTGTCGACAAAAAGTTGTCAGGTAAAAGTTTGTCGACAAACAGTTGTCAGATAGAAGGTTGTTGACAAAGAGTTGTCAGATAACAGGTTGTCGCCAAAACGTGTTCAGATAAAAGGTTGTTGACAAACAGTTTACAGAAAAAAGATTGTCGACAAACACCGTAGACATAAAAGGTTGTCGAGAGATAGTTTTCTGATACCTTTTTCGGATGAATGGGAGCATCGGGAACTAATATCCCAGGTCGTCACAACATCGACGAACAACCCTCATATATTTACTAAAGTGTTGAGACTAAATATTAATATACATAATTTTTTAAGTTTTACGGTGGTGGTATGTTAAAAAAAAATAATGTAGTTCATGGACCAGCCTCGTAAGAAAATAGTAATCTAAAGTATTCAGTTTTTATAACAAACATCTATTTGTCTTATTGACGTACATACATTCAACAGATAACTTTTTTTTTCTGAAAAAAAAAATAATCGTTTTCCAAATACTGTGTTAAGAATTAAGAATGTACGTATATAATTAATAACTTGTCGCTGGAACATGCCAATGTTGGACCATGTGAAATGAATATTTGTATTCTTTAATATTTTAAATAGCTCGCCTGCTGTAAAATTATGTGAATAATTTTGTGGCAATAATTTATTCTCCTAATAAATGGCAATTGTTAAATAGGTCTTTGGTAATAATTTATTCAACTAATAAACGGCAATTGTTGAATAGTTCTGAGGCTATAAGGTATTCACCCAATAAACGACATTTCTTCAATAGTTCTGTAGCAATAAATTATTCTCCTAATAAACGTCAATTTTTGAATAATTCTGTGGTAATAAATTATTCTCCTTATAAACGTCAATTGTTGAATAATTATGTGGTAATAAATTATTCTCCTAATAAACGATAATTGTTGAATAGTTCTGTGGTAATAAATTATTCTCCTAATAAACGTCAATTGTTGAATAGTTCTGTGGTAATAAATTATTCTCCTTATAAACGTCAATTTGTGAATAGTTCTGTTGTAATAAATTATTCTCCTTATTAACGTCAATTGTTGAGTAATTCTGTGGTAATAAATTATTCTCCTAATAAATGACAATTGTTGAATAGGTCTTTGGTACTAATTTATTCAACTAATAAACAACAGTTGTTGAATAGTTCTGTGGCTATAAGTTATTCACCCAATAAATGACATTTCTTCAATAGTTCTGTAGCAATAAATTATTCTTCTAATAAAGGTCAATTGTTGAATAGTTCTGTGGTAATAAAGTATTTTCCTAATAAACGTCAATTGTTGAATAGTTCTGTGATAATAAATTATTCTCCTAATAAACGTCAATTGTTGAATAGTTCTGTGGTAATAAATTATTCTCCTAATAAACATCAATTGTTGACTAGTTCTGTGGTAATTAATTATTCTTCTAATAAACGTCAATTGTTGAATAGTTCTGTGATAATAAATTATTCTCCTAATAAACGTCAATTGTTGAATATTTCTGTATTAATAAATTATTCTCCTAATAAACATCAATTGTTGACTAGTTCTGTGGTAATAAATTATTCTCCTAATAAACGTCAATTGTTGAATAGTTTTGTGATAATAAATTATTCTCCTAATAAAGGTCAATGGTTGAACCCACGTTTCAGGTCAAGGTTGATGTTTTATAACAGCTATACATCGTCATTTACACTTATGCTCCTTATAGAACATCTAGCTACCACCTCAGCTGGCACCGATAGCGTAGAGTGCTGGATTAAAACCCTTGTGGTTTCTGTAGCATATGGTTTTACATTATGAGATTGCTATCCTCTTACATAACCTCTTATTAGTTGCCTTGTACGAGATATATAAGAAAACAGTAAACATGTGGTTTGTTTCGCAGCAATATGTGAGATAAATGGTAGTGAAACTTATGCAGAAAATATACTGCCCTATAGTATTGAACTTCTAATTTACAAACGTCACAATTTGACTCGTTACAATGTATTCATTGATGATCCAAGAGGTGAAATTAATTTCAGATGTATGATGATTTTTTCCATCTGTTCTAGCCCTGTAATCTGTCCCATAGGGACTGGATAAATCAATTATCACATTAAATCATTCATATCTAATTCCGATGTGACAATAAGCTGGTATGGCGTCTGATGTTATTCCGTTGTTTCCATTTCATCATTAGTGTTCGCTAATCATTATGTTTAAATCTACGGCATGGAGTAAACATGTTGCTTCTCAATGTTAGCTGATTGTTAGAGAGTTTCGTCCTTGAACTGAGGTTGGCAGCCTACGATGATGTTACAGTTATAAATGCCTTAACTATGAGTATAACCGTTCTATGACTTCATCGTGTTATAACAAATTATGTATATCTTAAATTACTTACCAACCCAAAGTGGGAATTAGAACACAGAAGTGCTAGTATATTTTTGGTTTGGTGAAAAAACATTTCGAAATTAAGGGTCATTCGATCTATTTCGTCTTGAATCCATAGTTCTGACAACATATTTTGAGTAAGTTAAATGACGGAAAGCGTTCAGTTCAACTAAAGCAGTGCGGTTGTGTACAAGTACACGTTTGCAGCGCAGCACGCTTTACAAAGAATAGTGCGTACGCATATATAATTGATTTTGTTTGGTTTTTTCTCGTGTTTGTTCAGGTTATTTTTTTTAACATACAAGCATAATTGGTAATTATCATTGTCTCTGTTTACAAAGATTTGACAAGTGTGAAGCTACTTTCTCATTTCGGCAGCTGTTCATATTATTTGGGATTGAAAACAATATATATCCTAATTATAACCCATCAGAGATTGAACGGAATATTTTCATCATTAATATAACAACATAATGCGTACGCAAGCACAGAACATGACATACAGTCAATCAGTCAATACGATTTAGCTCTTCAAGTAGCATAGAACTTCAACAAACACATGCCAAGTTCTCCTGTCACGTGCCATAAGCTCCAGCACTTTCCATGTCTTCCTAATCAAAGTTTTTCAACCTCCAGTTCTGTTCTCTGTGTGTTTTAGGTCTACTTCTACCTCTCGTACCCGTAGTTTTGAACATAATAATTAGCGAACACTAATGGTGAAATGGTAACTATGGAATAACACCAGAAACCAAACTAGCTTATTGTCAAATCGTAATTAGATTTGAATGGTTTCATGTGACTATCAGGTCAATCTAATGAATACCAATAGATATCCTACAGGATGGAAGTGTATGGAGGAAATTGCCCACGTTGGTACTTCAATTAATAACAGCTGTGAAGACAAGGCGGTGGTTCCACCCTGGGAGATCAAGAAGCCAGACACGGACTGCCACCTTGCTTAAGAAAGCAAATACTATATAAAATATTAAAACACAACCAAAAAACATATACAACAAGTATCAAAGGACAGCATTACTGTATACACAGATAGATCCAAGGGAGAGGATGGAAAATTAACGATAGGAATATATATTCCAATATGGAAAATAGCAAAAGAGTATAATATCACGGAAAATGCATACATTTTCACTGCAGAGGTTGTGGCAATACTAAAAGCACTAGAAATATTCTCTAATAACCCGCGCAAGAAACTAACAATTTTAACTAGGGCTGCATCGAATGGTGGCGTTGAGAGTACATCATGAACAAAGGAGAGTCTAGTGTAAATTTTATTCTAGCGAAATGAACTGTAAATGTGGAACAGAAGAGAGTCTAGTTTAAATATTAGCTTTTGAGACGAACTCTAAATGTTGAACAGAGGAGAGTATAGTATAAATGTTAGCCAGTGAGACGAACTCTAAACGTTGAACAGAGAAGAGTATAGTGTAAATGTTAGCTAGTGAGACGAACTCTAAATGTTGAACCGAGGAGAGTCTATTGTAATTTTTATGCTAGCGAAATGAACTGTAAAAGATGAACAAATGAGAGTCTATTGTAATCTTTATGCTAGCGAAATGGACTCTAAACGTCGAACAGAGGAGAGTCTATTGTAATTTTTGTGCTAGCGAAATTAACTCTAAACGTTGAACAGAGGAGAGTCTATTGTAATTTTTCTGCTAGCGAAATTAACTCTAAACGTTGAACAAAGGTACCAACGGCACACAACATTAATAATAAAAAAATCCTAAAGTAACACTATCAAAGTGTGCCGCCTGTGCCTGGCAGGTAAACATTAAAGTTGTAATGACGTATTTCTCATTTTCACTACACACTGACTCTAGGTGTATGCCGGTAAGAATCATTTATATTTATGTGATAGTCTGTAAATCACACCTGAATATAAATAGTTGTATACTTTATATATTGTAATATATAAGAAGTGAAGAAAGGATTGGTGGAACGTCAAACAGTCGCTAATGTTTCTTGTTTGAATCCAGACCCCTGTATGAATTCCTTATAACTGCCCAGTACATTAATGACCAGCGATAGCAGGTCTGGCCAGAAAGTGCAGAGCTGAAGCAGAGGCTATGGTCAGCAACTGGGACCTGCAGAATAGTGTTGACGTCGTCCTTATGACAGCCCTGCAGGTATCCAGTGATAAGCAACTGAATGCAGAAGAAGATGAGTGTCCAATAAGTTAACCTTAGGTGATTGTCAACGCTGCCGGAAACATGTAAGTGAAACAATTATGTCACGAAATCTATTAGCTTAATAGTTTCAAAATATTTCAAAACAAATGCATACTCGCTGACCTAAAAGAGACGCTCTGTATATTATTTTTTTAAATGTAATTAAGAAATAAATAGGCACATGCCGAATATGGTATTTTCATGCATCTCATTTTATTTCACAGTTCACGTAAGTTGAAATTAGCAAATTTGGTTTAGTGAAGTTGTCTCTCGCAATAATGTATCATTACTTGCTTGGTTGGTTGTGTTTGGTTAAAACTATCTCCTCGTACCAGTGAAATCTGAGATTTAACAAACGCAACGTTTTCGGGTGCTACAGTATTAAAAATAGCTATACACATGCACGGTTTGATCTATTTAATTACTAACAAAATAAAATCAAGCATGTTACCACAGACACCGCCACTTTAAGAGCAGTTGTAAAGATGTAGTGCTTGATTTCTGCAAGTAGACATGTGCGGATATGGACCATTGGTACATAAAATTACACAAAAGATAGAACACAGAGCTAACCATAACGGAGAATAAAAGTGTAAAAAGATCACAACCACATACGTTTTTAATACACGATCAAATACTACAGTCAGATAGAGTAATAAGGTAAGATAGCAGTGCAGTATCAAACAAGAAAATAGTAAATATATGTGTACAAACGAAATGTAGTGTATTCACAGAAAACATGTTATCACTGAATTATTGTCCGGAATTTATGTATTTCTCTTCAAAAGACAATATAACCCTTAGGCTTTGACCATGCATCTTCTACTTAATATTAACAGAACACACTGGTTTATTAAATTTTTGTCCTGTTTTCAGTCTTCATTTTGTTGTCTTGTTGTGTTCTCTTGAAAAAACGTTAAGTCATTTCTAATGTGCACGTTTTCAGTAAATCTAATAATGCCGTGTGTGTTTCCCGTTCTATACAAAATATCAATTCGTACGCCATGTGAACGAATCATGACGATATTCAAGATAAAACATTGAAATACCAAATTGAATTTTAATGTTTCCAAACTCTGAGTAATATATAGTGAACAGTACAGTCAGCTGGACAAGGAAGTAAAACGACAAACCCGTGCCAACAAAAGGACATTTCTGGATGACCTTGCAAGACAGGTAGAAGATGCAGCACTGAGAAATGAACAAAGCACAGTATACAAAGTAACTAAAATCATCAGTGGAAAACGAGGTGCAAACAATATTACATAGTAAGAGATAAGCACGGAAATCTCATCACGACAGCAGAGGGACAGGAAATAAGATGGGCAGAGCATTTCAGAGAAACTCTGAACAAGGAACCACCAGAGACACAATTGAATGTTCCTGAGGCTGACAATGATCTAGGTGTTAATACAGACATCCCACAAAAAGAAGAAATCATCACAGCAATCAAAAAATTAAAGAATGGAAAAGCTCCTGAACATGATAGCTTAAATACAGAGCTATTTATAACAGACCCAGAGCTAGCAGCAGAACTATTAGAACCACTATTTGCACAAGTCTGGAAAACAGGGACAACACCAACAGAGTGGAGAAAAGGAATAATTGTCAAATTGCCCAAGAAGGGAGATCTTGCA